>CAUYUJ010014591.1:287235-329735 GCA_963575745.1 Prorocentrum cordatum
CGCCCAGCTGCGGGCGCAACGCCCGCGCCGCCACCGTTGCCGCCCCGAGGCAACTCGGAGGACGATCGGGCCCGCGGGGCCAGGTCGACCGCCCCAACGGCCAGGGACGATGGGGCCCAGGGCGGCCAGAACGTTGCCGATGGATCGCGGCTGCCCGGGGGCGCGGCGCACAGGTTATCGCGAGCCGGCCCGGGACAGCCACCACGTCCCAGGAAAACAACTCTTCTGTCAGAGCGGCCAGTTACCACGGCGCAGGCCATGAAGCACACCGAAAAGACCAGAGACGATCTCAACTAGCTCACAGTTGCGGGCGCGGCCCAGAACGGAGCAGGTCAGTTCCAAGGATACAGCGACGCGCCAGCCCACGTGCCCAGCGAGCACGACGCGCGCCGCCTCCTGTCTTGATCACATAGGCGCATCCGCGTCGCCCAGCTTCGCAGCGGCGCCGCGGAGACCCAGGACGACCTTGGAATCTCGGGGCGTTCCAAGACTCGGCCGCAGGGGGCGCGCGGGGCAGAGGAGGGGGAGGAGGAAGTGCGGCGCCCCCCGCGCGCGAGGGCCGCGGCGGCGGGGAAGGGCGAGCGCAGGCCCCGCACAGGCGTTGCAGGGCGAGGCTGGCGCACGCGGCCCAGGACGCCGCGGGCGCGGCCCCGCCAGGGGCGACCAGGGGCGCGGCAGACGCAGAGCACCGCCCGAGGACGGAAGTCGCGAGCGACAGTAGGATCCGGCGAGGCCGGGGGAGTGGCCCCCTTCCCAGCAGGCAGCTGTCTTGGCCCAAAGACGCCAGTTGGTCGCCACGCGCGGCGAGAGTCCGCGGCCAGTCGGGCTTCGCGCGTCCAGAGGCCGGCCGTTCCCGCCGCGGGTTTCAGCGGCGCGGCGCGCGAATCCAGCCAGCGAACTAGGCCGGCGACGCACTCGACAAGTCGCGCGAGCTTGGGAATTGGCGCCCGAGGCGCTTCCGACGAAGGCGGCCCACGACGAGGCACCCCGTGACCCGGCGCCTAGGAGGAGCGCGCCCAGTCAGGCACTGTCCTTATCCAGCTCAGGTCTGTTTGCTTGCCAGACAGCTCGCGATTCCCGGCGGACGGAAACGCCGTTGGGCCGTCATGTTTTGCCTTTCCTGGACGGCGGCGGAGAGCGGACGCCGCCCGCTGGCGCCGACTTTGCACGCCATCATCAGCGGGGCCCAGCACCCACAAGCCATCGAGAATTCCGCCTCATGGGCGCGCTTCGATTCACCGCGCAGCCCGCGCAATCAGTGCGATCTTTCTTGGAGCGGGAGACAGAACGCGATGACGACCACAGATACAAGCGCCGCCTACCAGCGGCCCCGGCCGTCGCCGCGAGTGGATCTGCCGGTCGCCGATGGCATCTCGCGACAAGCGAAATCGGCGAATGGGGGTTCTCACTTGCTTCCCGGCGCCATTTGGAGGACACTGCGGGTTCTCCGAATTTGCTCGGTCGTCGGCGACGGGGAGTTGCTCTGGCCACGCGGCCGCGCTTGAATGAGCGAGCTCGCCGTTGCGCCCCCTTCCAGCGGCGGCCTGCGACGCGACGGCGGACAGCGGCATGGCGGTGGAGGCCGCGGACGGCCGGGCCAGGCATCCCCGCGCGACAGAGCCGCTTCTCCAGGCCGTCCGCGGTCGCCACATTCCGGCCAGAACGCCGAAGCAGATCTTGACCGCCGGGGCAATCTTCCAAGAGAGTCTCGATCGGCCACCGATAGAGAGGACCTCGTCGCGCTCGCGGCGGGCGTCAGGAGCGCGAAGGACTTCCGGCCACGCGCCCGCGCGGACGGGACGCCGAGGGGCGCCCTTTCGACCGGGCGGGCGCCAGAGGAGATGGCGGCGGCGCTCAACCGCATGCGCCAGGACATTCAGGCGGCAGAGGGCCTCGAGTCGCGAGGAACCGCGCTCGGCGCGGCGGCCGAACGCGAGCGCGCCCGCGACGCCGTCGTCGATAGGGGGGGCTGGGCCAGAACGCGCCCTGGCCAACGCGGCGCGGCGCGGGAGATGATGGGCCAGTGAGCGGAGCGGCTGGCGGGCCGCTGCACGCGCGCAGAGCAGTGAAGCGCACGGTGCACGACGCGCCCCCAGCCAGGTACATTTTTGCGCATGCATGCTATAATGCATGGACAGAGGGGGCGGACGTCGGCGGGAGGCGAGATGATTTGTTTCCCAAGCTGTGTCGCTTGCACGTCCAGCGGGCAGCCCCCCCCAGAGAAAATCGCCGCGTCGCCGCGTCGGACGCGCCCCGTTTCGGCGTCACTTCCACCGCGGTCCACGCCTCAGCACTTGCCCGGAAGATGGGCAGTCTTGCAGGGTGGCGATCCCGCCAGCGCGCGGAGACCGCGCCCAGGGCGTGCGCCACGCGCCGCGCCGACGCCGATAGCGTGAGCCCGCGGCGCCCGGCGGCGCTGGGGCGCCACCGCCAGGCGCGCGGGCCTCCGATGAAGGTTTCGAAGAGATGCCGCGGCCGCGCGGCGGCGGCGGCGCCCGCGGCCGCGCGGGCCCCCCGACGAGGGTTGCGTCTGCCGCGGCGGCAGCGGCGCCCGCGGCCTCGGGTCGATTATTTTTACCCACGCGGCTTCGTCGCCGCACGTGCTTTTCGTTGAGCGCCCTGGCACGGCCGGCCAGCGCGAGGCCCGCACGGTTGCCGAGCGCGCACGGCAGCTTCTCGCAACCATGGCGAGGCGGCGTCGCGCGTCTCATTCCCCCGCGCGGCACCGCCACCGCCCCCAGACCCCCCAGTTGCGCCGACAGGCTGCCGTGGATCCGCGACGGCAACGGGGCCGCTTCATTTCCCCGCCGCAGGAGGCCGCGGCCCCACTCCCCCGTTGGCCCCCTGCGCTGGCCGCGCCGCGTGGTGCCCGGGCAGGGCGCCGACGCCCAGGAGGCGCGGGGATGTTGCACCCGTCGGGGGCACTCTAACCGGAAGGCTGCGGCGCTGCTGCTGGCGTGGCACTATTTGCCGATTGTCTCAACTGCTTGATGTTCTTGGCGGGCAGTCGCCCCGCGCGCGCGGCGGGCGCACGCGTTGTTCACGGCCGCCTCCTCGCGCGGCACGACCGCGCGTCTTCGCGCACTATTTGTTTTGCTCGTCTTCTATGTTTAACTTCCCATTGTTGGTAGTGGAGGCGGCCGTCGTGCTCGGTGGCCACTTCGCTGCGCTTGTCTGCCCTTGCAGTGTCGCGGTGGGTTGATGTTGCTCACATTTGTCCGTCTTACAGGCGTTAGGATGAGACAGTTTTGCGTTTGCTGGCAGGCTGTGCGATGCGTTTAGGCACATGCCTGTTGCGGATGATGACAGCCTCTTTGCTTCGCCGAGTCGGGCGTTGTCACGTGTCGTTGGGTGCCCCACCAACTTTCGCTGTCGGATTGCGTTGCGGACCCTTGTTCAACATCCCACCAGTCTGCTTCGCTGGACCGCTGTTTTGACGACAACGCCAATACGCATAGCAGCTCTTATTCTTTGCACTATCTCACAACGCTCCGGCGATTCAGTGGCCACGCTTCGCCTCGGGCCGACGCGCTTAAGTCGCTCCGATGGGTCGTCGCCTCGTTGGCTGCCTGTTGCACGTGCTCTTGGACTTGCAGCTCCTCTAACCCACCCATCGCTTGAATGCTGCAGCGGGCGACATATGTACGCTGCGCTGTCGTCAATGCTTGGTCGCAAGTAGCACTTCCATTTGCTGCTCGCGCACGGGGGCCCTCTGCGCCGCTGACATCCTCATGCACCTCGTTTCTGGTTTTCGAAGCATTGGGCGCGTCCGATGACGCAGTTTCTTTCAGGGCGCGTTGTGGCAGGTGTTGCCACGCGTCGTTGGCCCGACTTCACCCATAATCGCGGTCGCTTTGCGCTGCTGGTCTCTAGGTCAAAACCTCGCCAAGCTGCCTCGCAGGACCGCTGGGTCGGCCACGCCACCAATCTGCCTACACTATCAGTTCCTTGCGTTTTACTGTCTGACATATTCCTGGAGATTGGGCGGCCACCAACTAGCCCCTGGCCGTCGCGCTTCAGTTCGCTCCGACTTGGGTATGTTCTTCGTTTTTCTGGCCGCTGCATGCTTTGCTTGGACTTACGACTCCTCTGACACACCCATCGCTTGCACGTTGCTGCGCGCGACATTTGTTACGCGGCGCCTTCGACAAGCCTTCGACAACGCTCGATCGCAATTCGCACTTCCATCTGTTGCCCGCGCATGAAGACCACCTTGCGCCGATGACTTGAACAGTGCGTGTGTCGCACATAAATAGTTAAAGGTTTTCTATATATCTACATATATATATACATATATATATATACACATACGTATACGTATGCATGTGCATATACACATACACATAGACATACAAATACATATACCTCTACATCTACACATACATTTATACATACATACATACATACATACATACATATATACATACATACATACATACATACATACATACATACATACATACATACATACATACATACACATACACATACACATACACATACACATACACATACACATACACATACACATACACCATTAAAGTTTGTAAACGTATGTGTGTACAGTTGTGTGTGTGTGTACAGATATATGTGTGTATGTAAATTGTTGACGCTTCGCGTATCCCCCAAAAAAATCCAGAAACGATGCCCAGGGGAGTTCCGGTGATCAGGGAAGTCGGGGAGCCTGCAGAATAACAAAGGGCGGGGGAAGCTGTCACGTACCCCAAGAGGGGGAGGATGGAGAAGGAATCCTCGTCGGAGGCGGAGGGGGAGGAAGAGGAGGAGGAGGAGGAGGAGGAGGAGGAGGAGAATGAGGAGGAGGATGTGGAGTAGGGAGAGGACGAGGACGACGAAGAAGGAGGAAGAATCAGAGGAGGAGGAGGGGAAGGAGCTTCTTGGGGGTATTTTGAGAGCCTCTTGGAGGGCTCTTGAGCGCCTCTTGGGGTATCCTGGGCGCCTCTTGGGACCCACTTGAGGCGCTCTACGGAGCCTTCGGGGCGCTTTGGGGGCCATCTGGGAGGGGGTCGATCAAACAAAAGGGGTGGTTCAATTACCGTTTTGGAACCATGTTGAGGCCTCGGATGGCCATCGGAAGCGAAAAGGCGAGAAGGCCAAAAACATTGATTTTCCTTACGTTTTTTGACGATTTGGGGCCTCGTCGGGGCCTCGTCGGGGAATTTTCTGGCCTCTTGGAGCCGTTTTGGGGAGGTCCTGGGGTCTCTTGGAACCTTTTTGGGAGCCATCTCGAGTGATCTTGCGTTATCTTGAGCCATTTTGGAGCTCATCTTGGGCTCCCTGACGCGCTCTTGAAGCCATCTCGGGGCCAAAAGAGCCGTCCGACACCTCGCGGCCCGCCCCGTCCAGGTCCGGGGGAGGGGGTAGGGGGAGGGGTAGGGGAAGAGGGAGGGGTGGGAAGAGTGAGGGGTGGAAGAGGATTTGCTCTAGACCACCTACGCCCAGAGGGCGCACACACACACACACACACACACACACACACACACACAAATACACAACCACAAACACATATATATACATATACATATATATATATATATATATATATATATATATGTATATATATGTGTGTGTATGATGAAGTGAGAGTCTTCGAGCGGGTATTAATGTATAGTGTTGGTCCAGCCATGCTCTTCAACAGCAAGCGTGCTTCCATAGCTTTTCGGGCCAACCGCAACGATGACGGCCTGAGGGGCCAAGTTCGCGGTGGCCATCCAGGGAGGTCACAGATGCCCGACGCGCGCTGATGGTCCCTCCTCCGCCATCGGATCCAGGCAGCGCCGCGAGCGCGTCGCCGCCAGAGCCGAGCCCCATCGTGAGCCTCGGCTGGTGGCTAGCGCCGCGGGCGCTCGGCGCCCTGGGCCTGCTCGCCGCGATGCTGGCGTGGCGCGCCGAGACGGGCCGCGGGAGCCTGGTGCGCCTCGGCCTGGGAGCCGCGCTGATGGCCGTGGCCGCCTTCTGGGTCGCCGTCCAGACGGTGCGCGGCTGGTGGCGCGCTGCCAGCGGGCATCAGGCCGAGGTGGAGGCCCTTCGCGCTCAGCTGGCGAGCCTCTCGCTGGACGGAGCCCAGGCGAGTGGCCCGGAGGCGAGGGCTGGCGCAGGCGCGCCCGAGCTGCCGGCGTGGCCAGCGCCGAGCGCACCCCCGCCAGGTCTGGGGCAGCCAGGGGTGCCGCCAGCTCCCCCCCACAGCGTGGACCCCGCCATGGACGCGTTCCACGCCTTCGCCGCGGGGGGGGGCTGCACTGGGCCGCTGTCGTGGACAGCAGCACCGTCGGGTCCGCCAGCGCAGCCCGAGGCGGGCGCGGGCCCGACCACGACAGCGGTCCTGCCAACGGTGCCTGGCGGAGGCCCAGGCGGACCTGGGCTACAGGCGGCCGCAGCGGCCGCGGCTTGCGCCAAGAAGGTGAAGGAGGCTCTCGTGATGCTGCATGCTGGAGCGAGCACTGACCCATGGTGGGGACGTCGCTTCTGGAATTTCGTCCACCAGCTGGAGCAGGCCGGGGAGCTGAACCCAGGGGTACGGGCCGCCCTCGCTGCTCGAGGCTATGTGGGAGCGGAGACTCGGTCGGCCCCCGACGTGGAGTCGCTGAAGACCGTGCTGGCAGGATTCGAGAACATGGAGTCGTCCAACACGTTCGATGGCACGTTCGGAGCGCCCGCATCAGCCGCGGGAGGAGCCGAGGTGGACGCCTGGGCCCATTCGCTGCCGCCGGACTTCAAGAGGGCGGGAATGGAGATCTATCGGAATATTCGCGCAGCTGGGAGTACGAGTATCAGACATTGGCTTCAGTCCCAGTTTTCAGGATATCGAGGAGGAGAGCAGTGGCAGTCGCTGTGGAGCACAGCGGCGACATTGGACTTCGAGCTAGGCAAATGTGGGAATGACCAGGAGCTGATGATCTGCCTCAACACGAATGATAATGTGGAGATTGGGCTGCGCCACCTGTCGGCCTACGTGTACGAGTCACGCACACACGACAAGGCTGGCGTGGCTAGGCTGAGGGCAGTCACCGCCCCAGGGAGCGGGATAGACATCGCACCGGGCTGGCTCATCACGGAGGCAACGACACACAGCAAGATGGAGCACCAACGGGCTGAACGAGTGGCAGCAGAGCTACGACGACGGAGCGGCGGCAAAGGGAAGGACAAGGACAAGGGCCGTGGTCGTGGCGACAAGAGCTCGGGAGGCTGACGCCTACCGGGGCCCCTTCATCATGAGTCGCGGGGTGAAGGGGTGCGAGATGCCCGTGTAGGGCAGCGACAAGTTCAGTTCGAGGAAGTTGATCGAGCTCCCCCAGGCACGCACTGCTCAGTCCTCGCTCATGGCGGGTCAGGGAGGCCAGAGGGTACCGGGCTGGGGGGAGCCCCCCAGTCGCGCACTGCTCAGTCTCATCCGCCGCCGAGCGAGAGGACCAGAGGGTACCGGCCTCGGGGGGGGGAAAGATGGATTGCCAAACCAGATAAGCCTAGTGAAGATGCGAAGTTCAGCTACCCTCAGAGTTTCCCTTCGATATCTGAAATGGCCTCTGTTTTCGGTGCCAGCGATGCGGTCCTACCAGTTCCACTTCTTGCACAGCCAGGTCGTGTGTCGGTGCGTTCGGGTCGGAGTAGGCAGAGACTACATCGGAAGCAGATGGTTAGGAAGATCGCCAATCGAGTGCTCAGTGCTCTCAACTCGACCTACCTGGGCAATATGAAGCAGCAGACCACACCATGGCAGCAGAAGTTTAGCAATGAGATGATGACGAACTCTGCTGTCGGCCGGGTCCAGGCGCGGGCCATCCAGCACGCAAAGGACCAGCTCTATGTTCGCCGGCTGTTCCCAGTGACAGGCGTACAAGCGACGTGTGAGCTACTGAAGTTGGACCAGATAGGCTACAGGAGAGTGCACAAGAGAGACGTCCACACGGAGTTCATTGCCAACAGAGTGGACGAGGTGACGACGCTGAAGGTTGTCCCGCTACTCGAGGCGTTGCCGGCCGATGAGGCAGAGTACTACGAGAAGGAGGAGAACGTCGTCGAGATGGCAGGCAAGTCCATGCAGCACGTGGAGGAACTAGAGAGGCAGCATGGGTTCTTTGGGGGCCAGATGGAGCAGTGGATATCTTATTTACATCGTGATGACCTACCGCCGGGGCTGTGGGTATTTAGACCGAGGAGCGAGGTGATGACGATCAATGGAGTATCAGCGGTCTTGAAGAAGGACGGCTTTAAGTTGAGAGAGCTCATCATGGCAGTGCCCACGAACTACCTCTGGAGTGATGTGCGACGACGTGGTGAACACGGACTGGGCGGAGGAGGAGCGCTCGCTATGATGCGAGCGCCAGGCATGGAGATTCATATGGCGCGGTGTGATGAGAGCAATGCATTCTCTTCGGTCCTCTTGCCTGAGTGGATGTGGAAGTGGATGGCAACTCCTGCCATCCCAGCTGCAGCAGTATGGTCCTTGTTACCCGTGGACATGAGGAGCGGTCTCCAGGAGTGGTCTCTAGTGTGCCCTTGCTACACCAGGCTGCCGATGGGGTTGTCTCATGCCGTTCACATCCTGATGTGCATCAACCTGGAGGCAGCGGGGAGGACGCTGGTGAGGTCGGCCGCCCTAGGAGAGCCCAAGGAGAGCCAGTGGATCGATCTTCCGGACGAAGCTGTCGTGGAGGACGTCGAGTGGGTCAAGAAGCAGGCCTTGGGCCGTGCTGAGCGGCGTCAAGAGGCTGGGCTCTCCCCCGAGGCCTTCCTGGTTAAAGTCCGTGAGCTGAAGCGGGAGCGTCACCGAGTGATCATCGCGCTGCACACGTTCGCGGGCGGCCGGAGGAAGCTGGACATCCAGCACTACGTGGAGGAGTTTGCCGTCGAATATGGGGTTGCGATCTTTTTCTTTGGAGTGGATCTTGCCTTTGATCATAGGTGGGATCTGGCGGACCCCAAGCTGATCGCCATGCTGATGGAGATGATCGAACAGGGCCTCATTGACATCATCCTTGGCGCCCCCCCCTGTGCCACGTGGAGTAGAGCGCGCTTTCACGGAGGAGGTCCTCGTCCACTCCGATTTCGGTCGGAGCCGCTGGGCAGGAGCGACCTGTCGAAGGAGGAGCGCGCGAGAGTCACGGAGGCGAGCGTGCTTCTCTTCAACCTGCTCGCCTTGTGCGACGTGGAGGAGCAGCACGGGGGGGGCTACCTGTTCGAACACCCCGCGGACCCGGAGGAGGAGCCGTACCCGAGCATCTGGGACCTGGAGGCAGTGAAGGGCATGCTGGGGCGACACGGCGTGCGCACCACCAGGATCGACCAGTGCATGTACGGGGGACCGGCACAGAAGCCCACTACGCTGGCTTCGAACTTGGACGGCATTCAAGAGCAGGCGTTGCTGTGTGATGGGAGACACCGTCACGAGAAGGCCTACGGGAAGAACGAGCGCGGCATCTTCAGGTCGCGCCGGCTGCAGGCCTACCCGCCTGGCTTGTGCCGCACGATCGCCCTCAGTGTAGTCAGGACGGCGCTTCGGATGCTGACCACAGGCCGGGGACCAGGAGGGTGGCTCAGGACGGGGCGGGAGAAGCCGCGTCACACCCAGTGGAGCTTCGAGAGCGAGAAGGAGGGCCTCTTCGTGCTGAACGAGCTGTACCGCCGGGGCGGCAGTGTGAGGCTGCGCCCAGGCTTCCAGGCGATCTACGTGCACGTGGACGACGGGCTCAACATAGCGGCTTGCCGCAGAGGCGGGTCGGCTGACGTGGTGAGTGAGCAGATGATGCAGAAGGTCGCCGACGCCTGGGAGCAGGCCGGCTTCGTCGTCAACGAGCGCGAGAGGATCGAGGAGGGCTCGAAGATCGTGGGCTACGAGTTGCAGAACTTTCCGCCTCGCCTGAAGCTGGCTAGTGGCAAAGCCAGCTGTTTGGAGGCGGCACTTACGTGGATCATGGAGACGCCCTGGGTGGACGTGGAGCTGCTCAGGGCTTTGGTGGGTGTGTGGCTGTAGGGGGCGCTCTTGAGGCGCGAACTCATGGCCATCCCTGCCGCTGTGTTCGACCTGCTCGAGAAGAGGCAGGGTCAAGTCGTGTGGTGGTGGGCCTCCGCCCGCCGCGAGGTGCGCGTCATGAGAGACATGATCCCGATGATGTCGTGTGTCTTGGATCTTCCGGCAGCGCCCGTACTCTTTGCTTCGGATGCGGAGGGCGCCAACCGAGTCGACCACGGCGGGTACGGCATCGTCGTGACGCCCATCACCCAGAGTGAGTCAGAACAAGTCATCGGAGCGGGTACGAGGCCTGGGCATACAATTTCCAGGCTGGACGGCACGGCCCTCCATTTGAACCGTGCTGATCGAGAGCTGCGTGGCCGCATCCCGGTGTCACGCATCCCGCGAGAGCTGCTGCAGATCCCTCAGGAGATGTGGCACGAGCTGGACGCGGGACGCTGGCGCTCGCCTGACCACATCATCTTGGGAGAAGGCCGAGCCGTGGTCAGACTTTGTCAGGCGCTCTCTCTTCTTCCAGGAGCTCATGACCACGCTATCTGCAACATGGAGGATAATGAGCCGTTGTCCTCAGCAGCAGCAAAGGGGCGTTCATCGGCCCCGCATCTCAACTACCTGCTGAGGAAGATTAGTGCACTTTCAGTGGCAACAGGCATCAAACTATACCTACCCTGGGTGGACACCGCACACCAGACAGCTGATGAGTTGTCAAGGAGGAAGCGGAGTGGCCTGGTGCGCTCGGCGGGTCGGACCTCGTCGAGTCGACCCTGACCAGGCCGCGCGGGTGATTGAGAAGACTTTAGAAGTATATCGCAGCGCTGGGCTTCGGTTTTCGACCTGGGCCCTCCAGCGCGGCCTGCGTCCCAGCGGTGCTGACGAATGGGACGACCTTCTAGTTGAGTTCAAAAATGATCAGATTGAGAACCTCACTCCAGCGAAATTCGTGAATACAGTTGCAGCAGTTGAGTTCTTCTTCCCTCGCATGCGGGGGAGACTGTTGTGGAGCAAGGCTGTCATTGCAGGCTGGGAAAGAAATGTTGGACGCAAACATACGGTGCCTCTCGGGAAGTTGCCTGGTAAGCTCCTCGGGGTTCACATGGCCGCCAGGGGGAACCCGCGTCTGGGCCTTGCTCTCATCGTGCAATGCCATACGGGCTTACGCCCCTCGGAGCTCTTGGGGATACTACCGGAGGACCTCATCTTCCCTCGAGACTTGGGCGAGAACATCAACATCGCCTCGGTCTCTATCGCTCTTGGGGCTCGTACGGGGACAAAGCTCAAGAGGCCCCAGGTGGCGCGCATATTCCAGGAGGACAGGGACATCATGGAGGTGCTTGAGGAGATCACGAGGGCCACCCCAGCTGGGACTCCGCTCTTCCCCTTCAGCCTAGCCCAGTATCGTAAGACTCTCAAGGACACCGAGGGCTCGTTGGGCCTATCTATGGGTTGGGGGCCTCACAGCCCCAGAGCAGGATGGGCGAGTGACTCGAGGGCCGAAGGGCTCTCGTTTGAAGAAGTTCGGGAGAGAGGGAGGTGGATCTCAGATGGGAGTTTGCGCATCTATCTTGACATCGTCGGTGCGAGCCACATCCTCACCCAGCTAAACACGAAGGGCTTTGCGCAGCAGCTGCACTGGCTCAAGAGAGGGTGGCGCCAGTACTTTCCTGCGTTCGTCTGGGGAGCGCACCTTCCTCCAGGATATGGCGCCCAAGGGCTACGTCAAGGACAAGAACACTGGGGGGTGGATCAAGGGCCCAGACTTGACGGAGGAGAACGTGCCACCACTGCCGAGCCCGCCTGGGACACCGTCCAGTTGGGTGCAGTGCGTCAGTGCTCCGCCGTCAAGGGCCACGTCGCGGACGGCATCGCCGGGGGCAGTTTCGCTCGTCCTCACGCCGCCCAAGGCCAAGAGCCCGGGCACGCTGCCGCCCGCCACTGTGCTCGCAATCCCACCTCCGGAGGCAGCGGGCCAGCCGATGACACACAAGCTGCAGTTCTACGCGCAGGCACCATGCAAGCCGCAGCAGACCAGGGCGCAAAGGGGAAGCTACCTCAAGTCGGTTGTTGGCTACAGTAGGGTGCTCCAGATTCTCTGCGGCCCGTGTTTCGCGCCTGCCATCATCCTCACGGTGCTCGTCGTCAGTTTCCCGTCGAGCCTCTTTCCTAACATGTCCAGGGGTGCCGAGGCTGCGGCGTCCCTGGTGGAGGATGTGGCAGGCGCAGGTGGGGCTGTGGCCCTCGCGGCCAGGAACCTGACTTTGGCCGTGAGTGGGGTTGCGCTATCAGTTGCAAGAAATTGTTGTCGCTTCGCGAATCCCCACCAGCCCATCCAGAAACGATGCCCAGAGGAATTGCCTCGATCAGAGAAGTGGGCAGCACACAGAGGAAGCCATTATGAGACATCTTTGGATATCTTGAGCCATCTTGGAGGTCATTTTGGGCTCTCCCAGACGCTCTTGGAGTCATCTTAATCCGTGCCCCCCCCCAAGAGGCCTCCATGTGGCTAAAACCTGTGTAGAATCAATGTTTAGGCATTCTCGCCGAGGCCTCTTGGAGCATCTTGGGTGCATCTGGGGGGGCTCTTGGGGCCTCTTGGGGGTCTCTTGGGGGCCTCCGGGGGGGCCTCTTGGGGGCCTCTTGGGGCCATTTTGGGGCCATCTTGGGACCTCTTGGGGCTTCCTGGGCGCTTCTTGGGGCCATCTTGGAGGAGATCGAACAAACAAGAGGGGGGGTTTAATTAGCGCCCCCCCTCGGAAGCCCCTAAAATCGCCTCTTGGACCCCTCTTGGAACGCTCTTGGAGTGCTCTTGGGCGCTCTTGGGGCCGTCTTGGGGCTCTTTTGGGGCTCTCTTGGGGCCCTCTTGGGCCATCTTGGAACCATCTCCAGGCCTCGGATGGCCATCGGGAGCGAAAAGGCGAGAAAGCAAAAATTATTGATTTTCCTTAGGTTTTGGGACGATTTTGGCCTCTTCGGGGCCTCCTTGGGGAGCTGTTTGGCCACTTGGAGTTATCTTGGGGCCGTCTTTGGGCTTCTTGGAACCATCTTAGGAGCCATCGTGAGCGATCTTGCGCTATATTGAGCCATCTTGGAGCTCATCTTGGGTTCTCTGAGGCGCTCTTGGAGCCGTCTTGGGCCATCTTGGACGCTCTAACTACCCGCGGCCCCCCCCGTCCAGGTCCAGGGGAGGGGTTAGGGGGAGGGGTAAACCCCTCCCCAAGGGGGAAGAGGGAGGGGTGGAAGAGGATCTGCTCTAGACCACCTACGCCCAGAGGGCTGGTGGGATTCTGCTACGTTTGTGGATGAAGCGTGGTCTGGGATAGATCTGCTGGGCTGCCGCTTGAACGTCACAGGCGGCCGCTTCGTCGTTGACATTGGTGCACGCTCTCGCCCCAGTATGATGAAGGAGCTCGAGCGGGGGCTGTCCGTGGTGCCAGATGACCTGGCAGTGGAGTTGTGGGGTTCCATTAACGCTGTATCGGTCAGGGCGCCAGTGGCGGCGCGGCTCTCCTCCCAGTTCAATTTCACGGAGAGCTTCTTCATCTGGGATTGGGAGGTACTGTTAGTGGACGAAGAGGTGCTGGCAGTACGATATTATTTCGCTAGATTGGGATTTGAACTTCAGTGGGCTAATCCGTTGTGGGCACTCACAGGGGCCGATCCCGGAAGAGAGCTGGAGCGCATCACGACGAGAGTCAAGGATGCGATAGAGTCGGCAGTCGACGCCTCCGTGCTGCGGACACCGCTGACCGCGCAGGAGGTACTCCAGTTCCCCACCACTCGCCCTCCCTTTTGGTTCCGTCTCGGCCGGTGGGCCCACACGCAGTTCGATTGGTTATGGTACGCAAGCGGCGTTTGGCTCTGAGGTTCAGTGGGTTCAAAGCCATATGAGTGGTATGATCGGATACCGGAGTTTGGCATTATCTCAGAGCGGACATGCTGTATATGTTATGGAGTTCAGATTTTCCTTGATGAATCGGATGAGGTCAAATACAAAGGAGACCCTCGGCCGAGGGAGTTTAATTGGAAGCATGTTGCGACACGTCTGAACTGTGATCGACAGGAGATATGGCTTTGGTCATTTCGTGGTCTGTTGAAAAAAAGAGTTGATTATCGAGATAATCGTGAGTGACGCTTGCTGTTGTTTCCTATTCTGCACAGGCTTCGCCTTGGCACGCCCTACCTGTACAGGCTTTGCCTACTTGTCCCTAGCTTTTCCCTTCCTTGCCCCTGACCGCCGCGGGGGCGGTGTGGGGGTCGGGTGGGTGGGTCTCCAGAGGCTTTAGGAACTCAATGCGTTTTGTACATTATGATGAAGTGAGAGCCTTCGAGCGGGTATTAATGTATAGTGTTGGTCCAGCCATGCTCTTCAACAGCAAGCGTGCTTCCATAGCTTTTCGGGCCCACCCGATCCCGCTCTTTGGAGTTCAGGGGATTTTTCCTTGATGAATCGGATGAGGTCAAATACAAAGGAGACCCTCGGCCGAGGGAGTTTAATTGGAAGCATGTTGCGACACGTCTGAACTGTGATCGACAGGAGATATGGCTTTGGTCATTTCGTGGTCTGTTGAAAAAAGGAGTTGATTATCGAGATAATCGTGAGTGACGCTTGCTGTTGTTTCCTATTCTGCACAGGCTTCGCCTTGGCACGCCCTACCTGTACAGGCTTTGCCTACTCGTCCCTAGCTTTTCCCTTCCTTGCCCCTGACCGCCGTCGCGGGGTGGTTGTGGGGGTCGGGTGGGTGGGTCTCCAGAGGCTTTAGGAATTGTTGTCGCTTCGCGAATCCCCACCAGCCCATCCAGAAACGATGCCCAGAGGAATTGCCTCGATCAGAGAAGTGGGCAGCACACAGAGGAAGCCATTATGAGACATCTTGGGATATCTTGAGCCATCCTGGAGGTCATTTTGGGCTCTCCCAGACGCTCTTGGAGTCATCTTAATCCGTGCCCCCCCCCAAGAGGCCTCCATGTGGCTAAAACCTGTGTAGAATCAATGATTAGGCATTCTCGCCGAGGCCTCTTGGAGCATCTTGGGTGCATCTGGGGGGGCTCTTGGGGCCTCTTGGGGGTCTCTCGGGGGCCTCCGGGGGGCCTCTTGGGGGCCTCTTGGGGCCATTTTGGGGCCATCTTGGGACCTCTTGGGGCTTCCTGGGCGCTTCTTGGGGCCATCGTGGAGGAGATCGATCAAACAAGAGGGGGGGTTTAATTAGCGCCCCCCCTCGGAAGCCCCTAAAATCGCCTCTTGGACCCCTCTTGGAACGATCTTGGAGTGCTCTTGGGCGCTCTTGGGGCCGTCTTGGGGCTCTTTTGGGGCTCTCTTGGGGCCCTCTTGGGCCATCTTGGAGCCATCTCCAGGCCTCGGATGGCCATCGGAAGCGAAAAGGCGAGAAAGCAAAAATCATTGATTTTCCATAGGTTTTGGGACGATTTTGGCCTCTTCGGGGCCTCCTTGGGGAGCTGTTTGGCCACTTGGAGTTTTCTTGGGGCCGTCTTTGGGCTTCTTGGAACCATCTTAGGAGCCATCGTGAGCGATCTTGCGCTATCTTGAGCCATCTTGGAGCTCATCTTGGGTTCTCTGAGGCGCTTTTGGAGCCGTCTTGGGCCATCTTGGACGCTCTAACTACCCGCGGCCCCCCCCGTCCAGGTCCAGGGGAGGGGGTAGGGGGAGGGGTAAACCCCTCCCCAAGGGGGACGAGGGAGGGGTGGAAGAGGATCTGCTCTAGACCACCTACGCCCAGAGGGCTGGTGGGATTACCCATACTGATAATACCATACGAATAATAATAAGAACAGTCATACTAATGTTGATAATCATAAGAAGAATCATAATATTACGACTCGTATCCATACTAAGCAAAAACATAAGACGACCAATGATAATACTAAGAAGCATGTTGAGAAACATAATAATACTAATTGTATGATTCAGAATAATAACATGAAAAAAAGGCGAATATTAATAAGGCTACGACTAATAATACGAAGACTAATGATAATGACAATGAGAAGACGAATGCTATTAATAATAAGCATACCAAGAAAATATTATTACGACTGAAAAGAACAAGGGGCAACATAATACTAAAACTAAGAATCATAGTAATAATAAGAATATATTAAGAACACTATTAATGATCATAACACTAGGAAAACTAATAATCATAAGAAGCATCATACGAATACGAATAACAGTAATGATGAGAAGATTCATAATCATAAGACAAGTACTAATAATATGAGTATGCTAAGAAAACTAATAGTGGTACTAAGAAAAATAATGACAACCACGCTGCCAATAATAATACTCATCCTAATAATACTAATCCTGATAAAAAATACTATTCGGGGTCGTAGTAATATTCGTACCAATCGTAATGATACGAATACTCCTACTCATAGCAGTAGGAATAACAATACTATTACTAATAGTAGTATAGACTACTGATAATAATGATTACTAATACTTATATTACTATCAACAATACTAGTACTAATAATACTAATGATATTAATAATAACAGCAATACTAATACTAATCATAGCAGTAATAAGATTAATACTAATACTGCTACTAAAACTACGAATCATAATACTGCTAATACGACTACACATACTAATTATAATAACAGTACGAAGAACAGCAGTGCTACCACTAAGAAGAAAACTAAGAATACCAACAAAGGAGAATAAGAAGGATATGATGATGCTGATGATGATGATGCTGATACTGGTGCTGATGATGATGATGATGATGATCATGATGATGATGACGATGATGATGATGATGATGATGATGATGATGATGATGATGATGATGATGATGATGATGATGATGAGCTGATGATGATGATGAGGAGGAGGAGGAGAGGAGGAGGAGGAGGAGGAGGAAGAGATGCGGAGGCGTAGGCGGAGGCGGAGGCGAGGAGGAGGAGGAGGAGGAGGAGGAGGAGGAGGAGGGAGGAGGAGGAGGAGGAGGAGGAGGGATCAAGGAGGAGGAGGGAGGAGGAGGAGCAGGTAGGAGGAGGAGGAGGAGGAGGAGGAGGAGGAGGAGGAGGAGGAGGAGGGAGACGAGGACGAGGAAGAGGAGGAGGAGGAGGAGGAGGAGGAGAGGAGGAGGAGGAGGAGGAGGAGGGAGAGGAGGAGGAGGAGGAGGAGGATGAGGAGGAGGAGAGGAGGAGGGGGGTGGAGTAGGAGGAGTAGGAGTAGGAGTAGGAGTTAGGATAAGGATTAGAGTAGGAGTAGGAGTAGGAATCGTAGGAGTCGGAGTAGGTAGTAGGAGTAGGAGTAGGAGTAGAGTAGGAGTAGTAGTAGTAGATAGTAGTAGTAGTAGGAGAGGCGGAGGAGGAGGAGAGGAGGAGGAGAGGAGGAGGAGGAGGAGGAGGAGGAGGAGGAGGAGGCGGAGGAGGAGGAGGAGGAGAAAGAGGAAGGAGAAGGATGAGGAGGAGGAGGAGGAGGAGCGGAGGCGGAGGCGGAGGCGGAGGCGGGATGAGGAGGCGGAGGCGGAGGCGGAGGCGGAGCGGAGGCGGAGGCGGAGTAGGCGGAGGAGGAGGAGAGGAGGAGGAGGAGAGGAGGGAGAGGAGTGGAGGAGGAGGCGGGGGAGGAGGAGGAGGAGGAGGAGGAGGAGGAGGAGGAGGAAGGAGGAGGAGGGAGGAGGAGGAGGAGGAGGAGGAGTAGGAGGAGGAGGAGGAGTAGGAGGAGGAGGAGGAGGGGGCAAAAGAGGAGGCGGGGTGGCGGATGATGATGATGAGGAGGAGGAGGAGGCGGAGGAGGAGGCGGAGGAGGAGGAGGAGAAGGAGGAGGAGGAGGAGGAGGAGGAGGAGAAGGAGGAGGAGGAGCGTTCGACCCAGTCTCTTGAGCTTCGTCGTGCCATGCTACTGGGCCAGAAGCAGCGGCCGCAAGCCAACGCTGCTGCTTTCGCGCAGTTTGTCCCCCGCGCAGTCCGTCCTTTTGCCTTCCCAGCAGCCGTCTCCCCCGCAAAAGCGCGACGGCGCGCGTGGAGTGCCGGCGGCGAGCGAGGGGGGGAAGTGAAAAGGAGATTGCCTTCTCAGAAGAAGGCGGGACTTCTCAGAAGGCCGGGGAACTTCGGAGCTTTCTGAGAAGACCTTCTCCTTATCACTCCCCCCCGGGCTCGCCGCCGATCCACCTCCCGAGCAGGCGCCTCCCCCGCCAGGGCGCGACTGCGCGCGCGGGGTGTCGGCCGCGCGCAGATGGGGTTAGTGGGGAGGGGGGGGGGCTTCTTGGAAGCGTCCTTGCTTCTTGGAAGGCGCGGGCCACATCTGCAGACGTAGGGCCGGCGCCTTTAAAGAACCAGCCTCCTTCTAAGAAGCCTTCCCCCCTGCCCGTGCCCCCTGGTGCGCGCCGCCAAGAGTGGCGCGATGCCCGGCTCGAGCCCGAGCGCGGCCGTCCCGCTGAGGGTCGTGGCCGTGGGCTCTCCCATGCTGGACACCATGGCCTGCGTCGGGCAGCCATTCCTCCAGGACCCGGGGCGGCGTCTGACTCGAGCCCCGGCAGGAGGAGAAGGAGGAGGAGGAGGAGGAGGAGGAGGAGGAGGAGGAGGGAGGAGGAGGAAAGGGAGGAGGAGGAGGATGGAGGAGGAGGAATCATAATATAAATAAGCAAAACATGAGAATACGAATCAGCAGAAAAGCACTAACAATACTAACCATACTAACAACATAAGTAATACTAACAATAATACGTTTACTTATAACAAGAAGATGAATAATACTAGTAATGGTAATCATAGTAATATCAACAGTCCCTATGGTAATCATGATAATCATGGTAATACTAATACTATTACTCTTATGAAGAATACGAAAGATACACATACACATAATACCAACAACAGTACTAATCAATCATAAACGAATAGTAAAATACTACGACGAACAAGCACACTACTAATATGAATAGTAAGAGCACTATGATTCATACTAGTCAGAAAGTTATAATAACAAGAACGATCATAATACACATACTAAGACACATCGTACTACTACTAATAAGGATACTCGTGCTAACAGTGCTATTGAGAGCATCAAGAAACCACACAACAATACAATCCGAAGGACAATGATAATAATAATCAGCAGGAAACTAATGATAATACGAAAACGAATGCTAATGATAATCGGAACATAGTAACAAACACAATACTACTAAGAGGAATACTAATAATGACAATATCCAACATTCAAGCAAACATAATAGCACTAACATTAATAATACTAATACTGTTACTGATAGTAATACTAGTAGTAATAATAGACACGTTTAATAATAACGCGACTACTACTAATACTAATAGTGGTACTGATACTAATCATATTAATGACGATGCTTCTAATAACAATCATAATACTAGTCATAATACGAATAATAAGACATTCGGCAACTACTAACATTTATACTCATAAAGAGAACGATTAATAACATGAGGAGGAGGAGGAGGAGGAAGAGGAGGAGGAGGAGGAGGAGGAGGAGGAGGAGGAGGCGGGGGGGGCTCTGGCGTGTGCGCCGCTCTTTCTTGGGCGGCCCGTGGCGCGAGCTCAGACGGCCCAGCCCTCGGGAGTTGTCATCCGCGGGAGGGCGCGCCAGGGGTCGACCTGAACGGCGTCTTTGGCGATGTCGTGGGCCTTTTTCGTTTCGACTTCGTTTTGGGGCGGGAGATTGGAGACAGAACGAACACGAAAAACAATCGTTAGGTCGATCCCTGGGGCGTGCCAAATCTCGGGCCAGGGCCCGCCGCTGCTCCGACGCCCCCCCCCGTCGGGCGAGCTCGAGAGTCCCCGCAGGCTCGAGTCTCTTGCGCCTCCTCGGCAGGAGCACGGCCTGCCCCCCGGGGACGCCACGCCCGTGCCGGACACCCTCGCGTTCGCGCGCCTGAAAGGCGAGGCGATTTCTGGGGGGTGCTGAGCGGGGGCAGCGGCACGTGATGGGCCCATTTTCCACCTCCACTACCATATGTTGGGAAAGGAGGAGGAGGAGGAGCAGGAGGAGGAGGAAGAGGAGGCGGAGGAGGAGGAGGAGGAGGAGGAGGGGGCGAAGAAGGAGGCGGAGGAGGCGGAGGAGGCGGAGGAGGCGGAGGAGGCGGAGGAGGCGGAGGAGGCGGAGGCGGAGGCGGAGGAGGAGGCGGAGGAGGAGGAGAAGGAGGAGGAGGAGGAGGAGGAGGAGGAGGAGGAGGACTTTCTCATCCTCCCTTCTCCCCCGTCCTAATTACATATGGCAGTGGTGGTGGAAAATTTGCCCATCAGCACGGCGCTGGCCGAGAGCGCTCCGCCGTCCCGCCCGGTCTCCCTTCGAACCTTTGGCGTCTGGGGCCCCCTGCCTCCAGGCCTCCCAGCTCGGTTCAGAGCGCAGTATTGTTTCGACGACCCCTGTCCCCCTTCCCATCCCCATCCAGTTTCCAGCCACCTCACCCCCCCCAGCGAGGGATCTGCCCCTCGAAACCAAAGGGAACGGCTCACATTCCCATTCCAGGGTTGTAAATCGGCCAGTGGGACCAAGCCACGCCCACGGGGTCGAAGGTCGGTGAAGCGATGTTCAGGAGCAGATTGTGTCGGAGGATCGCGCCGCATCCGCGATGCATCGGCGGTGCGGCTCGATGTTGAGCCCGATTTTCTCCACGCAGACAGCTCTGGTGTACAGTCAACCCGCATAATAGGGATGGGCAACCTTCCCAAGGGTACCTTTGCATCCTTGCCCCTTCGGCCCATCCTTAGCGACTTTCGCTGGCCGCGCCCCGCTCGCAGAGTGCCGACACGTCCTTCCAAGGCCCTTGCATCCTCACCGCGCATCCTTATGCCACGGGTTGACTCTATCGCCGACGTCGCCGATGCATCGCCGATGCATCGGCGATGCATCGGCGATACTCAAGGGAGGAAAATCCACCCGGACCAGACAATTGGCGTTTACTAAACGGCCCTGGGCGTACAGCCCTGCCCTGTTTGATTCCTTCTTTGAGTGCGTTTACTAAACAGCTAAACGGCTTCGCGTGTCGGGGTGGTTAGTATCGGGGTGGATTCTCTGCCCTCTAGATACGGCGAGATGCTCTGGCCCCATGCGCTCGGACTCCATTTGGGAGGCCTCCCCGTCCGGGCCCCGGGAGTCTCGCGAGCCCTGGCTCTCCGGTGTCGTGATCCTGTCGTTCTGCGTCGTCTAACCGATCCCCGTGCCCCCCCACAGGCCACGGTTTTCTCTCGAAGAACAAGCAAGAGCGACACAAACATAAACTTTTGGCGCTCCGCGCGAGTTTCTTGGATCTGCGCTGGGCCCCCTGGCGGCGCCCCTCGGGCGCCGCCCCTGTCGCGCTCCGCGCGTCAGGGAGGACGGTCCAGCACGAATTCAAGAAATCTGCGCGGAGCGCCAAAAGTTTATGTTAATGATTTTTTTTTTAAACTGCGAAGACCTCACGGCCAGTGCCGCCGTCCTTGAAGGGATACGACGACGACGACGACGACAACGACGACGACGACGACGACGGCGGCGGCGGCGGCGGCAACGACGACGACGCTGACGTGGGCCAGAGTTCGCAGGGATGGTTCTCGACGGCCTCTGGGGAGGAATTTTTGGGCCTCTTGGGAGCCTCTTGGGGGCCTCTTGGGAGCTTCTCTTCAGGCTTCCTGGGGACCTCTTGTGGGCCTCTTGGAGCCTCTTGGGGGCCTCTTGGGAGCCTCTCTTCGGGCTTCCTGGGGACCTCTTGCGGTCCTCTTGGGGCCTCTTGGGAACCTCTTAGGGCCTCCTGGGAGCCTCTTGGGGCCGAGGGCTCCTCTTGGGGTCCTCTTGGGCTGGTTTGGGGCCCTCTTGGAGGTCTCTTGGGCCGACTTGGGGCGATCTTGGGGGCCTCTTGCGTCGTTTTGGAGCGGCGGGAAGTCGAAAAGGCGAAAACGCCAAAATTTTCCAACAACCAACGGAAATCAATGAATTTGGCTTCTTGGGGCCCTCTCGGGAGTGCTCTTGGAGGCGTCTTGGGGCGTCCTGGAGGCCTCCTGGGCAGTCTGGAGACCGTGAAGGCGTTTTGGACTGATCGTTTGGCGAGTGGGGACCCTCTTGGACCGTCTCGGCGGCCTCTTGGATCACTCTTGGCCTGTCTTGGTACTTTCTGAGGCTCCGGGGCCCCCAGGGGAGGATTGTTATCTGACCCCCCCAGGACCCCCCCCCCTCGACGTTTGAGGGATCAAAGGGAAGGGGCTTCCCTTCGACTCGATTACGACATTGCTAGATTTTTCTCTCGCTGACAGATCTAACATGCACAATGCTGGGCAAGACCTCTCGCCCAAGCATTGCAATTCTGAACGCTTGCTGATACCTTAGCAGCTTGCTTTTGCGCTTGCCTGGTCCATTCGTTTCTAGGGCGTCTTACCCGCCTCACGTACTTGCACGTGATTGGAGCACGAGCCCCACGGCAACATGTTCGACACTTCAGCACGTCGCTTTTGGGGGCTCTCACCTCCCTGCCGTAAGCAAGCAACTGCTGACATAACAGTTTCTGTGAAATTGGCTGCCTGCCAGCCCTGGCCAGAACCACCTGATTGGACACACGTGATATGAAAGAAGGCTGAATGCGCTGAATTACCCTCAGACATCTGCAGTGGAAGCCATTCAGATTACGGATCTCAGCAACATTGAGCCACGCAGAATTAAGCCAGTGGAGGAGCTGGCTGACAATGAT
This sequence comes from Prorocentrum cordatum, assembly GCA_963575745.1. Taxonomy (NCBI): domain Eukaryota; class Dinophyceae; order Prorocentrales; family Prorocentraceae; genus Prorocentrum; species Prorocentrum cordatum. Next base: position 309,891 of record CAUYUJ010014591.1, read on the forward strand.
GGCCTCGAACACCTCAAGCTTCCTTGCGGTCGTTAGCTGCGCGCGATTCCAAAACCAGTTTAAGTGGCAGAAACTGCCCCAGGCCCTCCCGATTCTGCGGTGGAGGTCTTTCTTGGAGCTGCCATCATGTCTGACGTCGACGCCAAGATAATGCATCACCTCCGCGCTCGGGATTGGTTCCCCCGAATGCGTGCTCAAGCTGTAACTCCGGCCAACAGAAATCAGCTGAAACTTCGACCAGTGGAGGGACATTCCGTATTGGGCACCCGTCTTGGCCGTGGCATCCAACAGCTCCTGCAAGTGGCTCTCGTTGGCTCTAATGAGAAGAGTATCATCTGCATAAAGGAGAAGATCGAGCAGGCCGTCGTCCAAGTTCTTTTGGGGTCCCGCAGTCAGCGACCTCGTCGCAAAGAGGAATGGCGAGAGTGGGCACCCTTGTGAGATGCTGGACAGCCGAGCTCGTTCGGCCGACTCCCCTGCGGGGCAGACAACACAAGAGCGCTGGTCCCGGCAGATGTGCTGGATCATTATCGGGATCTTCGGCGGCAGGCCGAAGCGTCTGAGCGCGACAATGAGCATGCGCATGAGGGTGCAGGGAAAGGGGACGACGGAGACGACGACTGACGGAGACGACAACTCGAACAGGCAAGCCCCTCACACACGCCGACAGGGTCGGCGGATTCTCATCTCCACCAGCCCATCCGCCCAGGTGGGAACGAGTCCCAGGTGGGAATGTTGTCCAGCTGCCTCTGGCAACTCCGCCACCGTGCTAGCGAAGCATCGAGCAGACTACTACTACTACTACTACTACTACTACTACTACTACTCTTCCTCCTCCTCCTCCTCCTCCCCCTCCCCCTCCCTCCTCCTCCTCCTCCTCCTCCTCCTCCTCCTCCTCCTCCTCCCCCTCCTCGAGAGGGCAATGGGGGCCTGCTGGGGGCCTTGGCGCAGAGGAGTTCCGACTGCTTGGTTCGTGCTCCCACTCCCGGGCCGTTGGGCCCTTCCTCTTGGGGCCGTCCCGGGGGCCGTCTTGGGCCGTCTTAGGCGCCTCCTCCATCTCCTCCATCTCCTCCTCCTCCTCCTCCTCCTCCTCTCCTCCTCCTCCTCCTCCTCCTCCTCCTCCTCCTCCTCCTCCTCCCCCTCGGCCGACCAGGCGGCCCGGAGCACGCTGTCCCGTCTGGGGCAGTCTTGGGCGCCTCTTGGGCCGTCTGGGGGCCTTTTATTGGGCCGTGTTGGAGCTCTCTTTGGGCCATGAGTCGTCTCGGAGGAGTCTTGGGGGCCTCTCGGGCCGTCGTGGAGCGTGGGAAGCTCAAAAAGGCGAGAACCCCAAAAACATACAAGTTGCGGAGCATCAATCGTTTTCGCCTCTCGGGGCTCTCTTGGGGGACTCTTGTGTGCCTCCTGGGGGCCTCTTCTGGCCGTCTTGGAGCTTCCTGAGCTTTCTCGGGGCGGAAGGCTAGAATTGTCGGTTCGTGTTCACCCTCTTGGGCCCTTCTTTGGGCTGTCTTGGTGCCCTCTTGGGGCAGTCCTGGTGGCCTCTTGGGTCGACTTGGGACGTCGGAAGGGCACCGAACAATATTGAAACAATTATGGAACATCATTTTCTTTGTTCGAGGCCCTCTTGGCAAGGCTCTTGGAGCTCTCTTTGGACACCTCGAAGGTCTCGTGGGCCGTCTTAAAGCCATCTTGGGCCGTCTTGAGGCCGAAGTGGTGGCCTCGGGAAGAGGGGGCGGTGCATGCAAGTCAGTGTTGCGGGGAGGGGGGGGCCCTCAGAAAATTACAGACACACAGACACCCTTCCAGACGGCATTTGGCATTCAAGCACGCCTCAACGTGCCAGGAGGCATGGTGACGGACATCCCCATCCAGGGGGTGAAGTCGGCCAGTGGGGCCAAGGCCATGCCAGTGGGGAGAGTGGTCGGTCAGGCGATGCTCAGTCGTGGAAGCTGCCGAGCGTCGCAGCAGGTCCTGGGGAGTGTCCCGCGAGGGGCTCGCACCGCGTGGCGCTCCAGCGCCCCCCGCTCTCGGCGCCCGCGCTCGCCCCCCCCTGGCCGTGGCGGCCTCGTTGCGGCCCCCGGCTGAGGGCCTGGGCGGCTGCGCCGGCAACACGGCGAAGGTCCTGGCCTGCCTGGGCTGCGCGGCCGGCTTCTGCGGCGGCGTGGGGCGCGACCCGGCCGCCGAGGCGCTGCGGCGGGCGCTGGCCGCGCACGGGCTGGGGGACCTCCTCGCGGCCTCGGCGGACGGCGAGCCCGAGGGCGCGGGCGAGACCGGCCAGGTGCTCTGCCTGATCACGCCCGGCGGCGAGCGCACCTTCGCCTACCGCTCCGGCGCCTCGGCCGCGCTGAGGCCAGCGCAGCTGCGGGAGGCGCTGGGCGCGTGGCTGGCGGCCGGCGGCGGCACGGGGCTGGCCCTCGCCTACTTCGACGTCTACACCTTCCTCTGCCCTGGCGCGCTGCCGGAGGACGGCATGCGCGAGGCTCGGGCGTTGGGCGCGCAGTGCGGCCTCAACCTGGGGAGCCCCGGCGCCGTGGAGGCGCACCGGGGCCGCCTGTGGCGGCTGCTGGAGGGCGGCCTGTGCGACGTCGTCATGATGAACGAGGCGGAGGCCCGCGCCCTGGACCCTGGCGCTGGTGGCCGGCGGCGCGGCAGCGGGGGCTGGTGCCAGAGGTGGGGTCCTGGCCCGGGGTGCCCCGAGGGCTCGGAGGGCCCAGGGGGGGCCAGGGGCGAAGAGCTGGGAGCACCTCGGGCCAGGGCCGCCTCTGGCAGCACCCGAGCGTGGGCGAGGGGTGCGGCAGTGGCCCGCGGGAGGGCTTCGCGCCTCTCGGGGGCTCGGCAGTCTCCAGGGTGGGGGGGAGGGTCCTCTCCTGAGAGGCGCCCTGGCCTGTCTGGAAAAGGCAGCTCCCCCCGCCCTGGTCCACCTGCTTCGACTGCACGTGAGAGAAAGAGAGTGGCCAGTCGCCCGAGTGACCCTTGGTGCGGGCCCACTGGGTTCGCCGAGCGCGATGCCAGGGCTGGACCTGAACGCTGTTTTGCTAGACTTCGGCTGTGCTCTGTTTTTCCTTCTGGCAGGGAGGTACAGGAACACAACGAAACGAAGACACAACGAAAAACGAAACACAACAAAACAATACGAACACGAAATGCAACAAAACGAAACCACAACGAGAAACAAAACGGTACAGCTTCCTAGAGCACAGCAAAACGAACAACACAGCGAAAAACACAACGAAAACACAACGAAAACGAAGCACAACGAGCACAACAGCAAAACGAAGACACAACGAACAAAAAACAGCGTTTCGGTCCAGCCCTGCGCGGTGCGACAGCGGCTCCCTGCGCGCTTGGGCTTGGCACTCGCCCCCCCTCCCCACGCTGGGGGCCCTCGCCCTCCGCGGAGAGGGAGTCTTTCAGGAGGGGGAAAAAACACAGACACAATTCATCGTCGATTCCCCAGAAAATACGGGAACATCTGGGAAGTGGGGGGGAAGACAAAAACCCAGAAAATATTGGAAAATATTGGGGGTATCTTTATTTGTGTGTATTTATTTGTGTGTCCTGTGGCCCCTTTCAGTCTTACCATTAAGTCGGGGGCCTGTCCCTCTACAGGCGGGAGACTCGAAAGCAGTAACAAAAACAGTCTGGGGAGATTTTTTTTGTGTGTGACCATTTTTTTGTATACCAAATCTTACCACAGGAAAATCAGCTTGTCTGCGGCTTAAGACCCCCCTTTGAGGGCCCTCGCCCTCCGCGAAGAGGGGCCTCACCACGGGAACATCGAGCTTCCTATAGCAAAACCCCCCCTCCGCCCCCCCCAAGGTTAAGTCGGGCCTGTCCCTCTACAGGAGGAAAATTAAAGAATAATCAACGAATAGTCTGGGGACGATTGTTCGATGATCCTTTGCCATTTAGGGGTGCTCTTCGAATATTTTTGATTTTCCATCCGAAACCCGCCTGTAGGAGGACGTGCTCGACCTAATCAACCCTGAGTGCCCTGGTTCTTGGACGTCGCCGGGGTCCGCGGTGCATCCCGGGCTCCAGCCCGGCCGCCGTGCTCTCATAGGGTTGTCCTTCTGGTCGTATGTCTAGGGCGATGAGATCTACACACATCCACTGCTCCCTGGCCAGGCCTGCCCCGAGCCCAGGAGCTGTGTGTACGTCCTCCTGGTCAGGCCCGGAGGGCGTGGCGTATACACCGCTGCTGGGTCCAGGATGGGCCTGGCCAGGGAGGGAGCGGTGGATCTGTACAGATTGCGTCGCCCCACCCCCGAGATCCGACGCTGCAACAACAATTGCAACATGGCAGAAAATCGCGACCAAAGCCCCGGACCCCATCGTTCCGTGTCATTTTTCGAGCCGGACCGATCTGTGAGGGTCCCGGGGCCCGAAATTGAGCGAGCACGCCCGATGTGAAACAACTGCAACGCCAGGATCTCAGGGACTGTCCGCGCCTCGCCTCGCCTCGTCCCCCTCCCCCCCCCAAGCCACGCGCCAGTAAGGTCTCTCTCTTGCCCAGCCCTGACCTTCCAGAGAGCTATTTTTTAGCACTGGAGGCCTAAAAAACTAAGAAACGGAACGAAACATCCTAAAATCAAGACTTAGTAGCTTTGGGATAGGTTGTTAAGTCTGGTGCTATTTTTTCGCCCTCCTGGAGGGTCAGGGAGAGTGCCACTCCCGCGCGTGGCTGGCGGGTGCCGCGCCGCCGAGGTGGCGCGGGCGTCCCGTGGAGCCCGGAGGAGGCGTGCCGGGCCGCGTCGGCTCTCTGCGAGCTCGCCGTGGTGACGCTCGGCTCCGGCGGGGTCTTCAGGGGCAGCGCTTCCACTGGGATCGTCTTGGTGGTTCGTTTGTAGCTGGCGGTTGGTTTGTAGTACGTAAGTTAAGTAGGTGATGGTTAGATGTTGGTAGGGTGTTGATTTGATGTCGGCCAGCACACTTCTGTTCCAGGCTATCTAGTATGCTCCAGAGCTTTCATGATAATGAGGTTCACGAAAACAGTCAAACACCGCCCGCTCCAATTTTCTGAAAATTGGAGCGGGCGCTCTTTTGTTTCTGCTGTTTTTTTTCAGCCTCTGGGGGCCCCCGCCGGGCCTCGGGAGCGGCAACAAAACCACTCGGGACGAGAAAACACAGCCGCAGGGAGGTGGTCTGGACCTCCGGGGCCCGCGAGTCGAAGGACTTGGACCAGCCGGATGTCTGGGGCGTCTGGTGCCAGCAGAGCAATGCCCTCAACACCAAGGGTTAAGTCGGGCCTGTCCCTCTGCAGGGGGGAATATTCAAAAATAGTAAAACAATAGTCAGGGGATTATTTTTTTAGTATTTTCGGGCGTCTTTCGAGGATTTTTGGAGTATTTTTTATTTTTCGTCGAAAATCTCCGTGTAGGGGGACACGCCCGACTTAAACCAAGGGGCAACGCTTGGGGACGGAAGGCATCGACCCCCCAATCGCCCGTTCCTCGCCGAGGGGGGCCGAGGGCCCGCCCCGCTCGGGCACGTGCGGGTTCGCCATCGGGGGCCCATCGTCAAGGCGGGCGCGTCCCTCCATAGGACGAATATCCCCAACATAGCCCAAAAATAATCAGGGGACGATTTTTTGGGTATCTCTCCACCGTTTTTGGGTATTTTTTGAGTTTTTTTTGTTGTTGTTGTTGTCCGAAATCCCCCTGTAGGAGGACAGGCCCGACTTAAGTCTATCAAGCTTTTAAGAACCCCCCCGACCCCCCCCCTCATCCGGTGAAAGTATAACGCATCCGGCACACTGGAAGCGTTACCTCGGCACTGGAGGAGCCCGCAGAGAGCGTTCGGGGCCAAGCTAAGCCTTGCTGAGCCCTGCTAGCTCCCGCTAAGTCCTGCTAAGCAATGATAAGCCAGGCTCGCTCCCTGCTGAGCCCTGCAACGCCCTGCTAGCCCCCTGCTTCTTCTTGCGCGTCGCGCGGCGCGCGACGCGCCACGGAATTTTGTTTTTTGTTTTGTGCGAGGTGCTAAAGATATCGCTCTGCGAAAACGACCCCCAGAAAATATCAAATCTTGGTGCGGTGCTAACGATAACCCCGGGGGGTTTCTTAAAGGCTTGCCGGGGTTAAGCCTATCGCCGATCTGCCGGCGAGGTGTCGCCGAGCCCAGCTCGATGTCTTCCGCCCGCGCGCTGGTCCCCCTGGCGTCGCCCCTCAGGTCTGGGTCGCGCGGGGGCGCGGCGCCGAGCCGAGGCTGCACCCGGTGCAGCCGGCCGAGCCAGCCAAGGCGGTGTGCTCCAGGAGGAGGGGGAGGAGGAGGAGGAGGAGGAGGAGGAGGAGGAGGAGGAGGAGGAGGAGGAGGAGGAGGAGGAGGAGGGGGAGGGGGAGGAGGAGGAGGAGGAGGTGGAGGAGGAGGAGGAGGGGGAGGAGGGGGAGGAGGGGGAGGAGGAGATGGAGTAGGAGGAGAGGGAGGGGGAGGGGGAGGGAGAGTGCGGGAGTCTCGTGCTCCCAGGGTCTATGTCGATTGGGTCGATGCGATCCAGCATCTGTTTCGGCCAGCCTGGTGCGATTCGGTTCAGACGCTCCGACGATGCGGCCCGGTGCCTGGGAGCCGTTCAGCCACGCGCAGAGGCGGTCGGGTTAGGTCGGGCATGTCCCCCTACAGAGGGATTTTAGAGGACAAACTAAAGTAGCAAACAAGTGTTCAAAGATTGTCAAACAAATCAAAACATCGTCCCCCGATCATTTTTTGTTTGAAAGATATATTTTGAAAATTCGTCCTCAAGCGGGACATGCCCGACTTCAGGACAGTGGGAGGGGGGAAGGCTGCTTAGAAGCACCCTGCTCGAAGCGGGCTCCAGGGGAGCTCGGGGTCCCAGGCTCCGCCCGCTGCCCCGCGGTCCCCGCTCGGAGGGGCTGGACGTGTGCCGCGTCGTCTGGTCGACGAGGGAGCCTGGGAGCCGTGCGGGCCGCCCCCACCGGGGCTCAAGAGACGGGGGTCAGGGCTCTCGCGCTCTCCTCCGCTCCTTGCGCTCCCTCCCCTCCGCATCTTCGCGCCGGGGATCCTGCAGGATCTTGCAGGATCCTTCGCTCTGACCCGGGCTTGGGTGCAGGATCCTACTGGATCTTGCAGGATCCTGGAAGGCATGACAGACCCGGGTCTGGATTGACCCGGGTCAGAAGATCCCCGACCCAGTGGGGCTAAATCAGGCTATCGCAAACATGGATCAAGGGGGCGTGGATTAGCGACGGGTCCCGTTTCCATTCGAAATCTCGGATTTCCGCCGCCGAACGAGGCGGCACCGGCAGCATTTCGGGGAGGGCTGCCAAATCCTTGGATCGCTAATCCATGTTTGCGCGCCCCCGACTGGAGTGGATGCGGTCGGAGGATCTCGCCACATCGCCGATGCATCGGCGATGCGGCGCGGTGCCGAGCCCGATCTGACCAATCCTGATGTCGCCGGTGCACCGCCGACGCCTCGACACTGCGGTGCGATCCTCCGACCCCATCTGCGCCAGCCCCGTTTGGGCGGCCTCCAGCTCGGTGAGGGCGCTCGGCGCAGTGGCTCTCCAGCATCCCACGGGTTTGGACGCTGGGGAGTGCATACAACGAGCTCCTTGGCCGATCAGGCGACGGCGTGCATAATTCAAGCCGCTCCCGCTCTCTTTCCCCCTCCTCCCCTCTGCCTCTCCTTCTCCCGCTCACCTTCCCCCCTCTCACCCTCACCGTCCCCGTTGCCCTCCCCCGCCTCCCCCTCGAAAACATCAGAAGCACCCAAACGAAAGACCACTCAGAGATCAGAGAGCATTCGGAACACACTCGACGACCATTCGACAACCTGGCACACCCTCGCAATTCTTTGAACAGGTGTGACAACTTGTGAAAGTACTTTCGCACACCTTGAAACGCCTCCAAGGGCATAAGGAGGGCCTCGATTTTTTTGAACATCTTCGAACAACTTCAGACACCTTTGATGAAAGCCCTTGAGAGCTTGGGGGTAGCCTCCCAGGTGGTGGACTCCACGGGCGCGGGGGACTTCTTCGCCGGCGGCTTTCTAGGCGCCTGGCTCAGGGGCCTCCCGGAGGAGGAGCCCCTCGGTGGGCCATCTCAGGAGGAGGGAGGGAGAAGGGGGGGGGGGACGAGGCGGAGGAGGAGGAGGAGGAGGAGGAGGAGGAGGAGGAGGAGGAGGAGGATGAGGAGGAGGAGGAGGAGGAGGTGGAAGAGGAGGCGGAGGAGGAGGAGGAGGCGGAGGAGGAGGAGGAGGTGGAAGAGGAGGCGGAGGAGGAGGAGGAGGAGGAGGAGGAGGAGGATCCCAGTAAGTCCAAGATGTATCGACGATGCTGCAATACAAACACCCGTTTGGTGCCTTCACGCATGTTTTTTTCAGTGCGCGAACCGACCCCCTTGAACGAACAGCGCCCCTATGGTCCCGCAATCTGGGCGGAAGTGGTGTTTTCGAACGAGCTGCCCTGCAGCCCGCGAGCCACCAGGAGTGCAGCAGGGCGGGGTCAGAAAGTTACATGACACGCCCAGCGACGGCACCCACTTTGAGAAGGATTCGCCCTCCGTCCGTGCAACGGCCGTGCAGTTTCGGGCTCCTGGTCACAAGGTCCAGCGAAGCCTCAGGCGAGGGAGCCCCACTCTGACAAGGGGACCGCCATGAGTCCGGTGCAGCTACAGCGAAGACGCTGAAATAAGGTCCGCTTTGGGTTCGCAAGGGGCTCGGGGATTTGGGTCGTTTCTCAGATTTATGTCGCGGGATTTGCTTGTGGCCCAGGCCCTCCGTGGCCAGAAAAGCCCCTCTGTTCCTTATTTGGCGTTCCTTCTGGTAGTACCTCGACTGTGTTGCACAGTCTTCTGCTTGCGGCATGGCCGTCTCGGGACATCTCGGGCGAGGGCTCCCTGCTGAAAGCGATCCGCCCTTCCTCCGTGTGGCCGCTGGACACTTTTTGCGACGCGTGTGCGCGGCGCCCAGGCGAGAGCCCTTCTTTGAAACAATCTTTTGATTTCTGATAAACGAGTGCGCGCGCATTGTACTTTATGGAGAGGATGGCGGGGGGGGGGGCGATACCGGTTTGGCTGGGATGATATGAATTCATAGGTCGGATGGACATTTGGGTCAGAATCCAATGTGTTTTGCATCGGTTCCCGGGGGATCTTTAACCCCAGGGGGGGGGGAGGGTGGTAGACCCTGTCATTTTTGAAAAAGACCCCTTCCCATCCGTTGTGCTGCCGGGGTGTGGGATAAGCCAGCGCGCGCGACGCCAGGGCGAGCGACCCATCCTGAAGACGACGCGCCCTCCATCCGTGCAGCTGCTGGACGTTGTCAAGGCGAGCGTGCGCAGCGCAGCAGCGAGAGCCCCACTTTGAAAACGGCCCGCCCTCCACGCGTGGAGCTGTGGGAGGTGTCCGAGAAGAGTGCGCGTCGCGCCAAGACGAGAGCCCCGTTTCGAAGGCGACCCTCCCTCCACCCGTTGTAGCGTTTGGATGTTGTAAAGACGAGTGCGAATGCGGCGCCAGGACGAGAGCCTCATTTTTGAAAGCGATCCGCCTTCCGTCGGGCATCTGGTGGACACTTCAAGCTTTGAGATCGTATCCTTCTCCTCCTCCTCCTGCTCCTCCTCCTCCTCCTTTTCTCCTCCTCCTCCTCCTCCTCCTCCTCCTCCTCCTTGGGCCACAGGCGGGGATCGGCTCTTGGCTGGCTGCTGGTGCTCTAGCAGGTTCTGGGCGGCGGCGCCGCCCAAGCGACGCGTTGTGGTGGTGCGGCAGGGGGGAGTTACCCACGAGAGCGGGGGGAGGGGGGAGGGGGCCGGTGGCGCTTCTGACCCACACGTACTCCCACTTTCTGCGCTATTTTCCGAGAGGCCAGCAGGCGCAGTGAGGAGGAGCAGGCGGGGGCGGAGTTGGCGGAGGAGGCCTGGCGAGATCTGGCTAACGACTCTGACATGTGGAATCAGCGAGCACCCAGGGATCACCGAGCGCGTTCCACTACTCGCAAAGTGCCTACTCGCAAACGTCCGAAAAGCACACGTCTGCACCGATGAAACCTATCCGAAGTCCCCAACGGCGGATCCAGGCCATGTGCGAGTAGTGACTTTGCGAGTAGTGGAACGCGCTTGTCCCAGGGAGGGAGCACGCACGGGCCCGTCCTGGGCGACGTCCAGGACGTCGGCGAGCGGCGGCGTGGCGGGCGGCACAGGGGCAAGGGCAGCCCCCCCCCCCGCTCTCTCCGCTCCCACTGCATGCTCGCACCGCGCTCGACGACGGCGAACCCCGCGGCTCATCAAGAGAAGGATGAGTGAGGGCGAGGGCGAGGGCTCGCCCGCCCGCGGGGGACACATTCGGGGCTCGCCTGGAGCGTGTGCCTTGTGCGGTGTAGAGGTTCACATGTGGCGATCATTGTCCGCCGGCCTCGTCTTCCTTGTCCTTCTTCCTCCTCCTCCTCCTCCTCCTCCTCCTCATCCTCTCCCTCCTCCCTCCAAGTCTCACCGTCGTCCCTCCTGCTGCTGCTGCTGCTGCTCCCGCTCAGGAGTGCGTGCGCTGGGGGTCCGCGGCCGCGGTCGCCGTGCTGTCGGCGTTCGGCACCGATCTCGGCCGCGCGGGCTGGGAAGCGCTGCGGGCCGAGTGCATGGCGACCTGAAGGGGAGGGCGCCGCGGGCCGAAAAGAGCCGTCCTGGTGCTGATCCCCCTCCGCAGTCTCTATCCCCCGTGTCCTCGCACCTCCTCTCCCCATCGCCTCTCTTTTCTAATTTCCCGACCAACACCTGTGGTGTCGGGTCCTCGTTTTGAAGTAACGGTTCCCGCGTTCTCCTCCTCCTCCTCCCTCCCTCCTCCCTCTCTCTTCCTCCCCCTCCTCCCTCCTCCATGCGTTTCACCCACCCAGTACAGCGTTTCGTGGCCCCATAGGGAGCCCCACCGAAGGTCCCAGTGCTACCGTCCGCATGCGTCACGCACACCCAGTACAGCGTTTCGTGGCCCCATAGGGAGCCCCACCGACGGCCCCAGTGCGAGCGCCCGCATGCATCTTCAAAACCCAATTTGGTATTTTCGCCCTCCCAGTACAGCGTTTCGTGGCCCCATAGGGAGCTCCACCGAAGCCCCCAGTGGGACCGCCCGCATGCGTCCCACACGCCCAATTTGGCATTTTTCCACCCACCCAGTACAGCGTTTCGTGGCCCCACAGGGGAGCTCCGCCGAAGGCCCCAGTGCCACCGTCCGCGTGCGTCCCGAAAACCCAATTTGGCATTTTATAGGGAACTCCACCGAAGCCCCCAGTGGGACCGTCCGCATGCGTCCCGAAAACCTAATTTGGCACTTTCACCCACCCAGTACAGCGTGGCCCCATAGGGAGCCCCACCGACGGCCCCAGTGGGACCGCCCGCATGCGTCCCGAAAGCCCAATTCGGTTTTCACCCACCCAGTGTAGCGTTTCGTGGCCCCATAAGGGAGCTCCACCGAAGCTCCCAGTGGGACCGCCCGCATGCGTCCCGCATGCGTCCCGCACGCGCCCACTTTGGTATTTTCACACACCCAGTACAGCGTTTCGTGGCCCCACAGGGAGCTCCACCGAAGACCCCAGTGGGCGCCAGGGGCAAGGGGCTCTGCGGGCCGCGCGCCCGCCGAAGCCCCCTTCGAGGGCGCCGCAGGCCATCCGTACGCTTCTCCCGGCAGGTTCGTGCTTCTCTGGATGGTTTGAGTGGCAGACAGACAGCCCAGACCTCCTAGGTGGGGTCGAAGTAGATGGGGTCGGAGGATCGCGCCGCATCGCCGATGCGTCGGCGATGCTGCTCGATGTGGGGCCCGCATTTCTCCACGCCGATGGCGCCGATGCATCGCCGGAGTCGCCAGTGCATTGCCGATGCATTGCCGCCATCTACTCGGACCCCGTCTGGGAGGCCTCTAGACAGAGGCCTGGTCAAACCACATGGGTTGGCCCGCAAACGGGCGAGGCTAGAGCGCAGTGGCCTGAACAAGCATGCGCGCAACGGAGAGCAAGCGTTGTGCCTCCGACAGGGAGGTGAGGAGAGAGGAGGAGAGGGGGGGCGGTTCTCACGCGTGAATGCAATACTCGACGAATGCGTCGTCGCCACGTTCGTGTGCAATGTCACGTTCGTGTCCACTGTCATAGATGCATGAGTGACGTTTGCGGAATTTAGTGTGGAGCCGACCACTGGATCATCACAGCACAATTTTGTTCGGCATTCCCGCGGAGAAAGTTTCCATGATGTCGAGCGGGAACGGTTCGCGAGCTTCCTGTCATGCATCATCGTGCGATACGATTTCCGAGACGTCAGATTCGAACAGGATCGATACCGACATTCCGATACACCAGTTCGCTTTCGAGTTCACCCGATCCAGCGCCGCTAGGGGTGGGTGGGTCCGGCGCCGACCCCAGAAAGACCGCGCGGCCATCCGAAGTTTTGTGCTTGTACCGCTTACTGCTCTTCTCCGGGCACAACAGGAACCACAACCACTACAACGTCTTTTTTTTTGGAGGGCCCCTCGGGGAAGAACCTACCGACCTCGAGACGAACACTCTGGTAGTGGTTGTGGTCGTTTTGGTCTTCCAGGGACGGCCATATCGAGCAGAACCATTAACCCAGAGAAGTATTTAAGACCCCCACAAGATGCGTTATCCCCGCACCCGAAAGATGATGTGGCTATCGCCTTAGCGTCGCGCGCATTCGCTTCAAAAGCTTGCAAGAGTTTCACGGATGAGGGCGGTCTGTGGCTCCCGCCTTAGCGCCGCGCACATTCGATTTCAATATTGCAAGAGTTTCACGGATGGAGGGCGGTTCGTTTTCAAAATGTGGCTCTCGCCTTAGCGCCGCGCACATTCGTTTTGAAAACGTTGCAAGAGCTTCACGGATGGAGGGTGGCTCGTCTTCAAAATGTGGCTCTCGCTTCAGGGCCGCGAGCATTTGCGTTGAAAACAACTCAAGAGTCTCAGGGATTGAGGGCGGCTCGTCTTCAAAATGTGGGTCTCGCTTCATCCCCGCGCACATTCGTTTCAAACATGTCCAAGAGTTTCACGGCTGGAGGGCGGCTCGTGTTCAAAATGTGGTTCTCGTTTCAGCGCCGCGCACATTCGTTTTGAAACCGTTGCCAGAGTTTCACGGATTGAGGGCGGCTCGGTTTCAAAATATTGCTCTCGCCTTAGCGCCGCGCACATTCGTTTCAAACATGTCCGAGCGTTTCAAGGATCGAGGGCGGCTCGTTTTGAAAATGTTGTTCTCGCGTCAGCGCCGCGCACATTCGTATTGAAAACGTTGCCAGAGTTTCACGGCTGGAGGGCGGCTCGTTTTCAAGATGTGGTTCTCGCTTCAGCCCCGCGCGCATTCGTCTTTAAAACGTTGCAATGGTTTCACGGGTTGAGGGCGGTTCGTTTAAACATGTTGCTCGCGCTGCAGCGCCGCGCACATTCGTTTTGAAAACGTTGCCAGAGCTTCACGTATTGAGGGCGGCTCGTGTTCAAAATGTGGCTCTCGCTTCGGCGCCCCGCGCATTCGTTATGAAAGCGTTATAAGAGTGTCACGGCTGGATGGCGGCCCGTTTTCAAAATCTTGCTTTCGCCTTAGCGTCGCGCACGTTCGTTTCAAAGAATTTGCAAGTGTTTCACGGGCTGGGGGCGGCTCGTTTTCAAAAGGTGGGTCTCTCCTCAGTGCCGCGCACATTCGTCTTGAAGACGTTGCAAGAACTTCGCGGATTGAGGGCGGCTCGTCTTCAAAATGTGGCTCTCGCCCGAGCGCCGCGCTCATTCGTTGCAAACATTTGCAAGAGTTTGACGGATGGAGGACGGCTCGTTTTCAAAATGTGGTTCTCGTTTCAGTGCCGTGCACTTTCAGTTCGCCTCAAGCATCTGCTTCAAACATTAGCAACTCGCTTGTAATATTTGCAACCGTTTCACGGATTGGGGCTTGCTCAGTCTGCCAGCGACAGCAGCCCTCAGTCTTTTAGGGTTTGTTTTTTCTAATGCTGAACCTACTGTGACTCGGGCGCCCAGCCTCCAGCAGCATTACGTGCCTCCAGGCTTCACCCGCAACCATTGGCGCTTTCACTTTTCAGCGCGTGCGGTGCCCAGCCGAGGAACGGCTTTCCGCGCTTGAGATCTCATGGTGCAGCCATCTTTGACAAAACAAATTTCTTGCGGGAGGAGGAGGAGGGAGGAGGACAGGGCGGGGGACGAGGGAGGGGAGGAGGAGGAGGGGGAGGAGGAGGATAGGGGGGAGGAGGGCCCTCCAGCAGCCCTCGAAAGTGGTACAATTTCGCAGTTATCAGGCCACCAGAGATGGCGAAGCACCGGCTCGCAGCCACTACCAGACAGCTCGCAGCTACTCTATCAGAGAGCTCACCTACCAGAGAGCGCGCCCTATCAAACAGCGCAACTACAGTCAGCCCACATAGTAAGGGTGAGCGGTTTCGCAGAATTGCCCTTGCATGTTTCACACCTGGCCCATCCTGGGCCGCTTTCGCTGGCCGCGCACCATGCGCAAATTGCTTGCGTGGCTCAACAAAGCCATTGCGCCCGTCATGTGCGTCTTTATTATTCGGGTTGACTGGCTGTAGCCCAGGCGCTTTGGTTCAGGCAATGGAGGCTTTCCCCTTGCAGTCAGCGCCGTCAGCGCTGTCAACGCCGTCGGCGCCGTCAGGCTCAGTGCATTCAGCGCCGTCAGCGCAGCGTTTGTGGCAGTTGCTGTGGCAGTTGCAGCAGGGGCAGGAGCCGTGCATTAGTATTCAGGCACTGGTCAGTTCGCGGTCGTCATCAGCGCGTGTCGGTTGGTATGCGTGGCGCATTGCTTTTATGAGGCACCTCGCCAGATGATGTCAGCAGTGGAGGACTGGGACCAGAACGTCGACTGTGATCATGGCAGTAGGCATCCCTGCCACATCAGCGCCCAGTACGCGCGCAACTCGTTCAGCCGCTCTCGTGAGGCGGTTGCGAGTCAGCAGCGCGGCTCGCTGCTGAACTCAACGATCGGGCGCGCGAGGGTTGACCGCGATTCTAAGGCCATGCTGAGGGTTCGGGTCCAAGGCAAGTGGGCGTCATAATTCCTCGCCGTGGACGACGGGCGCGAGCCGAGTGTGAGCATCAGCGAAGAGATCGAGAATTTCAGCCTGGCGCAGCGCGTGGATTTTTACGCACTCACGGAGTAAGTATGCTCAGCCCTCAGTGCTTCAGGCTTTGCTGAGCTTTCGGTGCCTTCGGTGTTCGGAGTTTTTCAGGTAGTCTCAGTGTTTGCGGCGCTCGGCTCCAGGCTAAGTTCTCCAGTGCTTGCAGCGCCCGGGCGCTTCGGTTTGAAGAGCGAGCGGGGGTGCCATTCGCTCGGCCGAGGAACGGCGAACGGCTTTCAATGCTCAGGATTTGCTGAGGCCGCAGTTCACGACCGCGTGGCCAGCGAAATCAGCCAGCCGTGCTTGCAGCGCCCAGGCCTCAGTGCTCTACCGGTTGGATGAGCGCCTCAGGCTTAGTTTTCCAGTGCTTGCAGCGCTCAGACACATCAGTAAAATACGAGTTACAGCCGCTCTTTCAACCGTGAGGCAGCGAATGCAGCCAGCGTCGGTATCCATATCAGCATCGCTCATTATTCGGAGCTGCTCGTACTCGCGGCTCGTTGGTTAGCGGTTAGGGCTCAGGGGGCCCCAATGGACTCATGAGGTTCATGGGGCTCATTGGGCTCATGAGGCTCAGAGGGTTCAGAGGGCTCATAGGGCTCGCGGGGCTCGTGAGGTTCATAGGGATCAAGGGCCTCATGGGGCTCGCAGGGCTCGCGGGGCGCATGGGGCTCGCAGGGTTCACGGGGCTCATGGGGCTCGCGGGGCCCGTGGGGCCAGTGGGGCCCGCGGGGCTCGGGCGCAACAGTTCCGCGTGAGCGGGGATGTTCCGCCCGATCAGCACAATGACGGCTTTCAGTGCTCAGGACTCATTGGGGCAGCCGTTTTTTTCAGGCCTGTGGCAGCGAAGTGAGCCAGCATCCGCATCCGCATCAGCATCGCCCATACCCTGAGCACCTCGCACTCGCGACTGCTCCGTTCTACGTTGTAGTTCTTCCTGCGAGTAGTTGTGCTTCCTCCAATTCTCGCCGCGGCTCGTGCCGCTGCGATTAAATCGTTAGTCGGACTGCTACCACTAGTAGTAATATGGTTCAATCGTCTTCCTAAGCATTCGTTCTGCTGGTTAATTTTGCGACTTCAATTAATAATGCCCCCAGCGCTACCGCTCGAGTTATTGTTATTTTTGCGATTCTTGCCAGGGGCTTCGATGCGGCCGTGCCTCTTCTTAGTCGTGAGTCTGGTAGTGTAATCTTGTTCTTGTTATCAAGGATATCTTCCTGGGTGCGCCCAGAACTGCCATTCGCCTATTTAAAGTACCATTATTTTTAACATTGCCGACATTCTTACTCGTGCGCCGGTTATTACTAAGACGTACTTTTGTCGCGTCGCCGAATGGTGGGGATTTCCGCGGTCCCAGGTGCTAGGGGCAACGTTCCGTGCGGGGCGGGTGCGACGCCCTGGGGTGGGCCGCCGCCTAGGGCGACCGACGCGAATCAATTTCCCACTCAGGATTGCGAGGGGAACCGCGCGGGGCGGGGGCGGTTCGGAGAGGGGGGGAAGGACGCTTTGGATTCGAGTTCTTCTCGAAGAAGTATAACTTCGTGCTACTTAGTGCCAGTGCTACTCCTGATCGTATGTCTGATGTTCCTAGTGACGTTATATATATATATATATATATATGCCTCCTCGCACCTGCCAGGTGGTCGACCTTCGGGTCTTGCCTTCGGGCTCCACCCGACAGGAGGCGGGGGGGCGGCGGAGAAGGGGATTGGCCTCGCCCTCGGAAGCCAAGGACTGCTGAAATCGCCGTTCCCCGAGTTTTTTCAACGTTCAGAGGCTCCTTATTGCCCTCGTGGTGCAGGGCAGCCCCTAAGTCCCCCACCACAGGGCGCTGCAGACTGCCTGTGGGCCCCCCCCAGCATATGCGGCTGACTCCTAAACGTAGGCCCTCAGGGTAAGGTTAGAAAGCCAGCAAACTTTAACCCAGGTAGGAGTGCTGGCCAGAGTGACCAACACACCTTTTTTTTCAGGTGCTGACTTGTGGAACACTGTCCCTCAGAGCTTGATATATATATATATATATATATATATATATATATATTATATTTATATATATATATATGCCACTCCTATTATTGCGACAGCATTGCAACGGCAATCATAGCGATTACTAGTCGGTTTATTGTAATTCTTCTTGATGTATTCAGAATTCCTCCATCGCCTCGTCGGATGGCGGAAATAGATTCTTTTCCGCGCTCCTGCGATTTTTCGAGGGCGGGAACTATTGATTCTATTTTCGCGCTTCTGTGGTGCTGGCGATATCGCTCCGCGCGGGGCGGCCCCCGCCGACTGCCGACGAGCGTCAATTACTCATTGGGGGTGGCAGTGGGAACCTCGCAGGGCGGGGGCGGTGGGCAGAAAGAGAAAAGAAGTTTTCGATTCGACCACCTCTCTCAAAGTATTGCAGCCAGTGCTGCGCAGTATCGCTGCTAGTCGCTAGTAATGATACTAGTGCTGTTATTGTTTCAACTATCATTCACGACCGTATATGACTGCTACGACAGCAATTGGCAATGAACGATTGTGCGAGTACTGTTCCTGTTCCATGTTTCATTATTACTTCTAAGACCCTCTCTTTTATCTACCGCTCCAAATTTCATTCGAAGTATTGTTGTAATTGAAGTAACTATATTATCCGTATCCGTATTATGACGATTGTCGTTGTTGCTGCTGCTGCTGCGTGCCGTGCTCGTGGAGTACGACTGGGGTGACCCGCGCTGACTATGGCGGGGGGCTTGGACCGGTGTGACCCACTTCCTTGGAATGTCTTGTGGTTTCTTATGGTGCTATCCGTGGCCGCGCAGGCTCAGGCAACTAGTTCGCCAGAGCAAAGCCGTGCCCTCCGCCCCGGCGCGTCGGGCTTCAGACGGAGCTCAGCGGCCCGCGCGACCTGGCGTCTGAGTCAGCACTGGCGCGCGTCAAGTTTGCGCGGCGTTGAGGTGCAACGGGTGCCCGTCGGCGTTCCGTGGCCCAGCTCGGAGTCCAGCGCGCCGTGGCGCCCGTGTGCTCCCAGAGCTGAAGCGCCGCTCGAGGTTTGCCGGGCCGACGCCCCCGGGGCTGAGAGGTGCCTGGTCAGGGGGGGGGGATCCACCGCGACGCGGGCGTCCAGGCGGTGAAGCGGCATGGGGGCTACCGGCAGCTCTTGTTCGCAGGCACCAGGCGCCCGATAGCGCCAGACGTGGACGACCGCGGCGTCGGTGGGCGCACGTGGGGGAAAATGGGTGCGACAGCTGCGGGTTGCAGATCGCTCGCGCCGAGCGCCTGGGTGCTGTCGGCGCTGAGACTCCGCTTGGGTTCCTTCGGCCCGACGCCCGTGGGGCAGAGGCGAGCGAGGCCAGATCCGCCGCGGCGAAATCGTCCCAGCCGTGAACTGGCACAAGAACTATCAGCAACCCTTGCTCCCAGGCACCCGGCGCCCGAAAGCGCTTGGCCCCAGCGACCGCGGCATCGGTGAGCATTCGTGGGAGCCTCCCACTGGGGGGCGGCGATCCGTCGGCGGCGGCGTCAGATCATTGGGGCGCTGAGTGGCGAGGCCATGCCATTGCGAGATCAGCTCAGCCCAGCGGATTCGCGAATATTTTGCAAGAGTGTTCTCAGAAAGCGTGCGAGGCGCCACCGGGGAGTTCAACGCAACATAGTCAGCGACGCAGCCAGGAGGCGGGGGGGGGGAGGTGGAATGAGGAGGGGGAGGAGAACAGGGGGGGTCGGGGGGGGGCATGGAGGAGGAGGAGGAGGAGGGGGACATGGGGTGTAGGCTTGCAGCGCTCAGCCGAGGAGCGGCTTGCAGTATTTAGCCGAGGGGCGGGTTTCAGTGCATGGGACTTCCCGAGACAGCCGTGCTCTCAGACGTGCTGGGGCTGCCGTCGTCGCGAGCCGCCCGCAATCCGCGGGGCCCCATCAAGTCATCGCAGCGAATGCGCGCGGCGCTAATGCGAGAGCTAGATCTTGAACGCGAGCCGCCTTCAAACCGTGAAACTCGCGCACATGTTTAAAATCCAATGCGCGTGGCGCTAAGGCGAGAGCCATCTTAAAAATCACGAGCAACCGTCAATCCGTGAAACTCGTGCGCATTTTAGAAAACCAATGTGCGCGGCGTTAAGGCGAGAGCTATATTTTGAAAGCGAGCCGCCTTCAATCCGTGAAACTACTGCGCGTTACTGAAAACCCATTTGCGCGGCGTTGAGACGAGAGCTAGATTTTGAAAACGAATGCCTTCAATCCGTGAAACCGGTGCACATTCGGACGAATGCGCGCGACGTTGATGCGAGATTTTCTCTGTCGAAACCGACCGTCCTGAATGCGTGAAGCTCGTGCAGTTTCTATAGGGAATGCGTGCGGCGATAAGGAGAGAGCTAGATTCAAAAAACGAGCCGCCCTCAATCCATGAAGCTCGTGCACATTTGTAAGAAACAAACGCGCTTGGCGCCGCGGCGAGAACGAGACTTTGAAACCGAGCCGCCCTCGATCCGTGAAGCTCGTGCACATTTTTTTAGCGAGTGTGCGCGGCGCTCAGGCGGCAGCATATTTTCTTTATATATATATATATACACACGTATACACACATATACATATATGTATATATATATAAATAGTGCATATGTATAAATATGTATACACAAAACACATCTCCTTCGTTCCGTGGAATTCGTGCACGTTTTTACAAGGAATTCGCGCGCCGCTAAGGCGAGATCTCTATGTTGAAACCGAACCGCCTTCAATCCATGACAGTTGCGCACATTTTATAATGGTTGCGCGCGGCGCTTAGGCGAGAACTAGATTTTGAAA
>CAUYUJ010014591.1:334735-349735 GCA_963575745.1 Prorocentrum cordatum
CGCACGTGGGAGGTCGAGCCATGCCGGCTGTTTTGCTGGGCGTGGCGCGCATCTCTGGCGGTCCTGCGGTCCAGTGGTGCCGCTTGCGGGTGTCCTGGCTGGGGGGGGGCCGACGGGTCCTGGGCCTGCGCGCCCCCCCTCACCTATGGCTCTCTCTCTCTTCCTCCGCTGCGTCTCCCGTCTTGGGGGGGTGCGCTGGCTTGGGACCTGTCTTGCGTCTGGGTCCCAGACGCAAGACAGTCCCAAGCCAGCGCACCCCAGACTCTGGGAGCTCTGGGGTGTCTGTGGCCCTCGTTGCCGTTCTGCTGCTGTCACACTCTCTTCTCGCCACGTTTTCCGCTTCGGCTACGTACCATTCGCCCTGACATCCACATATGTATCCGTGTATATAGACACGGAGACATATGTATATCTACACATACATATATATATATAACTATATGTATATAGACCGACATGTACATGTAACACATTTGCGTGTGCAGCAATATATTGATATACATATTTATGTAGTTCTACAAGTATGCTTGTATCTTTACGCTTGTACATATATATATATAAATTTAGACAGCACACATGTGTGCACGTACTTCCATATATAGAAAATATCGATACACTCAAACACATATATTTATATGTATATATATACATGTACGTCGACCGACCTATACACATACACATATACTATTTGGTATCTCGATAGATAGACGATCTACATGTGTATGTGTAACAAGATAAGAGAGAGACAGACAGACAAACAGACAGACAGACAGAAAGACCGAGACACAAAGACAGACAGACAGACAGACAGACAGACAGACAGACAGACAGACAGACAGACCAACCGACAGACACACTCATATATACACATTCACATACTTTTTTCAACCTGTGTATATATAAGTACATAGATCGACAGGCAGACAGACAGACAGACAGACAGAGAGACAGTAGCTGGGTAGGCAGTTAGGTCGGACATTTTACTTTTTGAATTTCGATGAGGCTACCTCGATATTCCGATATCTGCACTATTCATTTGTATTAAATATGTAATGTATGTATATGTATGTATGTATGTATGTATGTATGTATGTACGTATGTATGTGCATATGTCGTGTATATACATACACATACATATAGACATATACATGTGTATATGTACTTGTATATGTATATGTATATGCATACGTATATGTATATGTATATGTATATGTATATGTATATGTATATGTATATGTATATGTATATGTAGATGCATATGTATGTGTACATGTGTATGTATATGTATATGCATATGTATATGTATCTGTAGGTGTATGTATATATGTATAGGTATGTGCATATGTATATGCCGATGCTTATGTATACATATATATATATATATATATACATATGTACATGTATATGCATATGTGTATGCATATGTATATGCATATGTGTATGTACATGTATATGTACATGTAAATGTATATGTATGTGTATATGTACATGTATATGCATATGTATATGTCCATGTATATGTATATGTATATGCATGTGTGTGTATATATATGTACGGAATGATATACACATGTGTGTGTGTACATTTACAGCTAGATGAGGAGGAGGACGAGGAGGAGGAGGACGAGGAGGAGGAGGTCGTTCAGGGGTCGCCGAAGATCTCCCTGGCCCGAGGCGTCTCCTCAGCTTTTCGCGCCATTCTGGCGCCCCGGGGCCCTCCGGGGCCACGCGGGGGGTGCTCCGGAGGCCGCGGGGGCCTCCCCGGAGATCCCGGGGCCTCCTCGGGCCGGTCCTGCCGGCGATGCTGCGCGCTGGTGGGTCTGGTCGGTTCGCGCTGCGGGCCCTGGTGCTGTCGGGGTGGCCTCCCCTCCAGCGCGGCCTTCACCGCCCGTCAAACTACCCCGACCCAACCCAAAGGCCCCGATTTGCCCTCCATCTCCAGTGGGGCGCGCGCTGACCTCTACACACCATTCCCCCGCTGCGGGATCATCTACCACGCTCTTCTCCACGGTGTTGGCGAGTCAGGCTGGCCAGGGGGGTCGGGGAGCATGGAAAAAACACGTGTGAAGCCCGTACCGCCCCCGATCCGAAATTCGGACGGAATTCGTGTCTTCGGGTTGGGTTAGGGGTTGTCTGGTAGGTAGTCAGTCAGGCCTTGCCTCCCTCCATACTCTGTGCTCCCTGTCTTGGTTTGTCCTGGGTCTGTCTGCCGATGGGAGTAAGGGCACGCCCCCTGCCCGAGCCCAGGCAGGCACCCGTTCTGCTCTTCTCAGGTCCCCTGAGGCGTCAGACTCTTTTCGAGCAGGTGCTGAGACCTCGACTCTTATCGCCCAGGTGCGGCTCTCTTCTGCTCCTTTCTCCTCGTCCTCGTCCTCGTTGTCGTCCTCCTCTGCCCCCCTCTTTCCTTGTCGGGCCCTTCTTCCCTGGTGTCCCTGGCCTGGGGTGGTGTCGAATATTTTGCGCCGTTCCTCCTGCGATGCCGCTCTACTGGCTTCGAGATCGTGCTCGGAGTCGCTCTCGTTGAGCCAGGCGTTGAGCGTCTGCTGCCCGCGCCCTTGCGGCCCTGCGGGCCATGCGCAGCGTGCAATCTGCCGTGGGCAAGACGAGCGTGGTGCTTTCCTCAGCTCGTGGTCTTTTATCCTCTTTCTACTCCTCCCCCCACTCCTCTCCCTACACCTCCCTCTCCCCCTCCCCCTCCTCCTCCTCCTTCCTTCCTTCCTTCCTTCCTTCCTTCCTTCCTTCCTTCCTTCCTTCCTTCCTTCCTTCCTTCCTTCCTTCCTTCCTTCCTTCTCCTCCTCCTCCTCCCTCCTCCTCCCCTCTCCTCTTCCTCCTCCGCCAGCGGTGATCGTCCTGCGAGCCGGGCGTCCGTAGGGAGGGCCACCGAAACCCTGGCGGGCTTATGGGGGAGGAGGCCTGCCGCCAGCGAGGGCCTGCAGCGGCGCTGCCGCTCAGACAGGCGTCGCATCGGGCGCATTTCTCTTCTGGTGCCCTCCGGTTTCGTGCCTCCTGTTCCGCGGCGATGCCGCTCACGCATGCGTCACACTGTTTAGGTGGTCAAGTATGGGAGCTTCTGTCCGACCCAAAGAGTTTCTCAAACAATGGTTTAATGAGATTTGGTGGGATTTCGCGGGTGCTCACGTGGGATTTAGTGGGCTTTAGTGGGATTGAGTGGGGTCGCAAGTGGGATTTAGTGGGATCCATTGGGTTCAATGGGGGACTAAATCTAGCTGACTAGGCGCTCGTGCGACTACCTGAGGCTCCGATGCCTGGCCACCTGGCACTGTGTGCTCTCTACTCGGTCTAGATTCGGGTTCGCGCCTCCCGGCCGAAGCGCTGCGACTGCCGCTCACGCAGCCGTCACATTGTGGATGCCAGTGGTGCTTCCAGCCTCGTGCCTCCCTTTTCGCGGCTCGCCGCAACACGTGCTGGGTGAAACGACGACGTCTTCAAGTATCCGACGCCACGCACCCAGACATGATTTGCAGGTAATCCGTCGCGACGAGGGAAGCATTGAAGAGCACCACGCCGGAAGCCGAAATTCTGAGAATGATTGTGCAGGCTCCCAAAATAGACAGCCGCAGGCGCCCACATGGCGGGGATCCAAGAGGTTCCCCAGACGGGTACGCAGCCAGAGGGCTGCTGATATTCTGCATTCCGTCAGACCTTCCCTTTCCCAATCCTCCCTCTTCCCCTCCTCCCTTTCCTCCTCCTGTCCATGTCTCCTCGAGACAGGTCTTCCTGCTCCACCCCCCCAGCCCTCCCGTACGCCACCCGCGCCGGGCCTGGAGAAAAGGCACACTGTTGCCTCCCGTGCCCCCTTTCTGCCCCTCCTCCCTCCTCCTCCTGATAGTCCTCCTCACCCTCATCACCCTCGCTGCCCTTCTCGTCGTCGTCGTCGTCGTCATCCTCCTCCCCCTCCTCCTCCTTCCGCACTCCGAGGCCGGTCGAAAGGGCGGGCTGGGCGTTTCGCCTGAGACTTCCTCACCATTTGTGACCCTGAAGTTTAAAGATTGACGACAGTTTCGCAGATGGAGGGCAGGTGATGTTCAAAATGTGGCTCTCGCCTTAGCCGCGCGCACATTCCTTTTAAGAATTTGCAAGGGTTTCACGGGTTGAGGGCGGGTGGTGTTCAAAATGCGGCTCTCGCCTAAGCTCCGCGCGCATTCGTTTCAAACATTTGCAATAGTTAAACGGATTCGGGGCGGGTCGTTTTCAACATGCGGCTCTCGCCTAAGCAACGCGCACATTTGTCGTGCAAAATTGCAAGGGCACGGGTTGAGGGCGGTTCGTTTTCAACATGTGAATTTCGCCTTAGCGCCGCGCACATTCGTTTCAAAAGTTTGCAAGAGTTTTACGGAGTGAGGGCGATTCCCTTTCAAAATGTGGCGCTCGTTTTAGCGCCGCGCACATGCGTTTTAAAATTCGCAACAGTTTCATTGGTTCTCATGATTAACGTGCTGGAAATGGTGTGCTGGACCGATTCATGACTCGCAGGGTTCAACAGTTACGTTGATTTGCTGTGTTGAAGTCCCAGGAGTGGTGTTCTGGCACGATTCAGGATCGCCCAGACCTCACAGTCAGGTTGACTCGTGGCGTTGAAGTCCTGAGAGTGGTGTTTGGGCACGCTTCAGGATTTTTACACGGTTGTCCCCCAACTCGGCAATTTCTTCAGTGGAAATGGACCCTTGGAGGGGCCTATGAGATCTTCTGAAGAGGGAGCTTGGAGGGAGGATGTAGTTCAACCTCGTTGATGAGTCTTAGGTTTGCACTGGTCCTCCTCTTCCTCCTCCTCGTCCTCCTTCTCCTCCTCGTTTGTCGCTCTTCCCTCTGCGCTGCTGCTGGTGCTCCTCCTCCTGCCCGCGTCCTCCCTCGCGGAGGCTGTGGACAGCACCTTCCGCCCGCTGAAGGCGGGCGACGAGTGCGCGGCCACGGTGCTGCTGGAACTGCCACGGCGGGCGCCCGCGCCGGTGCCGTAGGCGCCGCCGCCGCCCGCGGCGCAGGTGCCGCGCGGCGCGGCCGCAGGAGGGCACCGCGCCCGTCGGTGTCGGCCTGCCGCCCGGGGAGGCAGTCGTGCCCCGCCGGGTCCTCCTGCGCCCGTTCCTGCTCTAGGCTGAAGTCGGGCGTGTCCCTCTACAGGAGGAATATCGAAAAATAGCCAAAAATAGGATGGGGACGACTTTTGGACTAATTTGGACTGTTTTTGTCTGTTTTTGAATATCTTAAGGTCATGCTTTATTTTTCCTCCCAAATCTGCCTGCAGGAGGACATCCCCGACCTAACCGTAGGCCTCCCAGATGGGGTCCGAGCAGATGGGGTCAGAGGATCGCGCCGCATCGCCAGTGCATTGGCGATGCGGCTCGATGTGGAGCCCGACTGCCTCCACGCCGACGTCGCCGATGCATTGCTTGATGCATCGTTCTATGCATCGGCGCCGCGGCGCGATCCACCGACCCCACCTGCTCGGACCCTGTCTGGGAGGCCTCTTCCTGCGGGCTGCACGCAGGCGTGGCCCTTTGCCCGCGGTGGCCTTTGGGGGCGCGGCTTTCGCGGGGCCATGCCGAGAGTACGCCGGCCGCTGAGCCTGCCGCACCGCGCGCAGCGGTCCGGCAGGCCGCGCACCATGGGTCGTCTCCTCCTCGCGTGCGGCCGGCTCCTGCGCCCGCTCCTCCCTTCCCGTCAGGAGAGAACGAAGGACGTACACGCACACGAATACGTGTTGGTTTCGAAATTACGCACTGCGCGAATGTTCGTGTCACGCGGCCGGTCTCGCGGATCGAGAAGCCGTGTTCATGTACATAGCTGGGCGCGTACGTCCTTTGCGGGCTCCCTATTCCCCTCCCCCCCTCTCTGCTCGAGGAGGGGAGAGGCCGCGGTCGCGGCGCCGGCTGCGACAGGTGTACAGCGGAGCTGCCCGCCCGCGCGGGGAGAGAAAGAGTCGTCGTGCGCGGCGGGCGCGTCGCGCGAGGTGGCGGCATCGCTCTTAGCTCGTTCGAGCATGCCACAGGCTTGTCGTCGCTCGGACGTGTGCGCCTTTCTCTCGCGGCCAGGACCTTCGAGGAGCATTTTTGGCTCCTCGTAGGAAGCCGACCAAGGCACGGGGAACGGGCGTCCGAGCGATGCTGAGCAGGCGTTTGACTGGTGGTGGCTTTTTGGAGCGAGTGGGCGGCATCAGTTGGCATCGCCCCGCCGCTCGGAGGTCTCTTGGGGCGCTCCTGGGGCGCTCCTGGGGCTGTCTTGGGCGCTCTTGGGGCCGTCTTGGAGCCTTTGTGGGCACCTCTTGGCTCCCGTGGGCGATGATGGAGCAACCTTGGGGTCTCGTAAGCCAATTGGGAGTGAAAAGGCGCGAAGGCAAACATCGCTGACACCACCTACGTTTTGAGTCATTTGTTGGCCTCTCGGGGGCGTCCTTGGGAGGCTCCGTGGCCACTTGGAGGGTCATGGGGCCGTCTTGGGGCCTCCTGGAGGCATATTGGAGGCCACCCTGAGCCATCTTGATTTATCTTGGGCCATCATCGAGGCCATCTTGGGCTATCCGGGACTCTCTTGGCCGTCTTGGGCGCTCTGACCCCTCGCGCCCCCCGCTTCCAGAGCAAGGAGTGAGAGGGTTATTGCGAAGGCCTTACGGCCAGTGCCGCCGACCCTGAAGGGGAATGACGACAACGGCTGCGGCGGCGACGACGACGACGCTGATGTGGGTCAGAGTCCTCATGGATGCTTCTTGGGGTCTCTTCGAAGCGCTCTCGGGGGCTTCTGGGGGACAGTTTAAGGGCCTCTTGGGAGCCTCTTGGGGGTCTCTTGGGAGCCTCTTGCGGGCCTCTCGAGGCTTCCAGTGGGGTTCTTGGAGGGCCTCTTGGGGGCCTCTTGGGGGCCTCCTGGGGGCCTCTTGGTTCCTCCTGGGAGCCTCTCGGGGCCGAGGGCTCGAAATGCCCGTTCTGGTCCCTCGTCTGGGCACCCTCTTGGAGCCGTCTTGGGGGTCCCTTGGGCCGTCTTGGAGGCGTCTTGGGCTGTTAGGGGGCCCTCTTGGGCCGGTTCGGCTCCCTCCTGGAGCCCTTGGGCCCCGGGACGATCTGGGGGGCCTCTTGGGCCGTCTTGGAGCGTCGGGAAGCGGAAGAGGTGAGAACGCCGAAATGTTTCAAAACCCACTGGGAAATCTATGATTTTTCCTATTGAGGCCCTCTTGGGAGTGCTCCTGGAGGCCGGGGGCGGGGTTCGGGAGGGGGGGGGGTGGGGGGAGGGGAGTCCCCCTGGTTCTGATCGACGGCGCCGAGTGTTGGGGGGGGGGCCCCCCCCCGGTTTGAAACGCGCCGCCGAATGTTCCCAAGGCAAGCGCCCATGAAACGCGCTCTCTCAATTTGTGAAATTCTGCGTGTAGAGCGGGCGATCTTCCAGACAACTTTAGGAAAGGAGGGGCAGTCAAATTCATATGGTGGGCAGCAACTCCGCAACCTACATGCGAGAATATTCGCAATGTCGCCCCTGACATGATCGAAAATGAGAGCCGTGGCCTAGCTGTGTCTAGACATCTAAGTGCGCGCGTAGCCCGCGTGATTCGAGTACATGTGTTTATAGAATTATGTAATGTTTATGTGTGTGTTCATGTATGTTGATATAGCTATGATCATCTATGTCCATATGTGTATATGTAGGCATGTACGTGTACGTATGTGTATGTGTGTGTGTGCATGCCTGTCTTCTTCCTGTCTGTCTGTCTGTCTGTCTGTCTGTCTGTCTGTCTGTCTGTCTGTCTGTCTGTCTGTGTGTATGCATGTATGTATGTATGTATGCATGCACGTATGTATGTATGTATGTATGTATGTACGTATGTATGCACGTATACATTTATGTATGCGTGCATGCACACATGTATGTATGTATGTATGCATGCATGGATGTACGTACGTATGTATGTACGTGTGCACGTTTGTGTATGCATGTATGTATGTATGTATGTATGTATGTATGTATGCATGCATGCATGCATGCATGTATGTATATATGGATGCATATATGCATGTATGCATGTATGCATGTATGTATGCATGCATGTATGCATGTATGTATGCATGTATGAACGTACGTATACATATGTAATTTATGCGTGTGTGACTGTATGCATGTATGCGTATATGCCTGCCTGCCTGTCTGCCTGCCTGCCTGCCTGCATGTATGCATGCATGCATGCATGCATGCATGAATGTATGCATGTATGTATGTATGTACGTATGTATGTAAATGCATATGCATATGTATATGTGTATGTGTATGTATATGTATTTGTATATGTACAGGTCTATGTATATGTATGTATGGATGCATGTATCTACGTGCACGTCTGTGCATCTATGTGTCTGTCTGTCTGTCTGTCTGCCTGTCTGTCTGTTTGTCTGTCTGTCTATGTGCCTGTATGTCTGTATGTATGTATGTCTGTATGTCTGTATGTCTGTACGTCTGTATGCCTGTCTGTCTGTATGACTGTATGTCCGTATGTCTGTATGTCTCTATGTGTGTATGTCTGTGTGTCTGTATATGTATATATACATGTACACGTATGTGTATTCATCTATTAAAAGAATATTTGTACATGTACATGCAGCAGTGGCCTCCAGCCAGTGCCGCCGATCTGGGGCGTTCCCGACGGTATCGAATATTCTGGCGACGAACGACGAATGCCGACGGAATATCGACGGATACCATTGACGAGGACCGACGACGACAACGACGACGAGGACGACTGACGACGACAATGGACGATTCATGGCGAGCCCGGGGCCAAGGCCAGGGCCCGGGGTCGGGGCCTGTTGGGGCCGGGACCGGGGCCAGGCCACGCCAGGGCCGGGGCTGGGCGGGGACGGGGTCCGGTCGGGCCCAGGGCTGAGGACGGTGCCATGGCCGGGGCCGGGGCCGAGCGGGGCTGGGGCCGGGTGGGGACGGGGGTGGAGCTGGGGCCGGCCGGGGCCGGCCAGGGCCCGGAGCCCGAGGAGGGGCCGGGGCAGTGGCTGGGGCTGACGCTGGGGTAGGGGCACTGGGCCAGAGGTGGGGCCGGGGCAGGCGCAGCGGGTTCGGGCCAGGGCTGGGGCCAGGCCTGGAGCCTGGCTTGGGGCGTGGGTTGGAGCTGGGGCCGGGGCCAAGGCTGGGGCTGGGGCTGGGGCTGCTGGGGGCGGGGGCGGGGGCGGGGGCCGGGCCAGGGCCGGGGCTTGGGCCAGGGCCAGGGCCGGGGTCTGGGCGGGCCCGGGGCCAGGGCTGGGGCCAGACCCCGAGCCCGGGAAATCGGAGCATGGGGAGCCATCCTTGCAGAGCGGACCAGCCCACTCTCTTATCTGAGAAACTCATACGCCGGATCGGCGGATATAACTATGCATTCCCTGATCTCTGCGCGGAAGAGTACGATTCGATGAGATGCCTTTGGAGATCTCCGAGTCAGGCGTTTGGGATGCTGCGCACTTGAAGCTGCGATGATGCGTGCCTAGACCTCAAACTTCGCTGACCCAATCGGGGCATGAGGACTCCTCACCAGTGCGAATGATGCTGAGCAGGGTGAGATTGGTCACATTCAGCCGTTGTACCCATGCGTGTTCGGGTTGTTCATGCTCTGGAGGGCCAGCTAATGTTATATGCGTAGCCAGGGCTCGAATGGAGTACGTCACGCCAGAGGGATCGCAGGGTATTTTCGCAGGCCTAGAGGTTGACACCAACACTAATTTCGGCGGTGTTCCTCCACCGAGGGAAGAAGATCCCGATCTCGGTGATGGTTGTAATTTTATGGCTTCCAGGGTGACCGAACTATTACCACCAACACCGAAACCTAGGATCACCTCCCCCCTGTGGAGGCAGCCCCCTATCTTGATGTTGGTGCCCATTTCCAGGCCTCCAATATTTGCCAGAAGCTGCAGCTCCTGGAATCGCGAAGATCTGTACCTAGACCTCAAACTTAGCTGATCCCTTCGGGGTTTGAAGATTCCTCTTCAGTGCGAATGATGCTGAGCGCCAGTCCGCTTCGATTTCTTCGGCATGGTTGTTCTTTCCTCTTCGCCCTCCTCCCCTTCTCGGTTCCCCTTCTCTGGCTGCTCCTCCTCCTTTCCGTCCCCCATTCTCCTCCCCATCCTCTGCATCTTCCTCACCCTCCTCACGCTGGAGGGATCGCCCGGTTCTTGCCAGAACACGCTGCCATCGAAGTCGTGAGGATGTGTACCTAGACCTCAAAGTTCGCTGACACTTCGGGTTATGATGACTCCTTTCAGTGCGAATGATGATAAGCGCCAGTCGGCTTTAACTGCTGTTGCAGGGCAGTCCACTCCGCTTCCTCCCCTTGTGTCAGCGTGGAGGGGCACGTCTCGATGATATGCTTTCGGATGTAATTATCCTAGTCAGGTGTTGTGGACGCGGCTCATTTGAAGCTGCGATGATACATGCGTAGACCTCAAACTTCGCTGGCACCATCTGGTCATGCTGACTCCTCACTAGTGCGAATGTTGCTGAACAGGGTGAGGTTGGTCACAATTCAGCCGTCATGCCCATGCGTGTTCGCGTCATGCAATGCTCTGGCGGGTCAGCTACCGTCCATATGCGCACTTGGAGCACGTCGTGCCGGAGGGCTTGCAGGGTAAGTGCCAGAAGCTGCAACTGTTGAAGTCGCGAGGACGCGTACCTAGACCTCAAACTTCGCTGACCCCCTTGGGGCATGATGCCGCCTCGTCAGTGCGAATGATGCCGAGCGCCGGTCGGCTTCCACTGCTTCGGCAGGGCTGTTCCGAGACGCGGAGCTCGGGAGGAGGCCTCCTGGCGCTAGCTCATCGGACGATTGGATGTTCTGCTTCATGCCTTCGCGCGTCCCCTCCTCCTCCTTCTCCTCCTCTTCCTCCTCCTCTTCCTCCTTCTCCTCCTTCTCCTCCTCCTCTTCCCCTTCTCCCATGTACCTCCGCAGTCTCTGCGTCTTCCTCACCCACCTCACCCTGGAGGGATCGCAGGGTGCTTGCCAGAATATGCTGCCGTCGAAGTCGCGAGGATGCGAAGCCAGGGCTCGCTTGGAGTAGGTCACATCGCAGGGATCGCAGGGAGCTTGCCAGAACATTCTACTCTTGAAGTCGCGATGCTGTATGGAAGTCGCGCCGGAGCGTGCTGCCATTTAGTTCGCGAGGGTGAGTACCTAGACCTCAAGCTTAACTGACCCTCTCGGGGTGTGAGGACTCCTTCAGTGCGAATGATGCTGAGCGCCACTCGGCTTTGACTGCTTCGGCAGGGTTGTTCGCTCCTCTTCGTCCTCATCCTTTCCTCCCTTCAGCTGCTGCTGCTGCTGCACCTCCTCCTCCTCCTCTTCTCCCATTCTCCTCCTCACGCTGGAGGGATCGCAGTGTGGTTGCCAGAACATGTTTTTTTTACGCGAGGATGTGTATCCAGACCTCAAACTTCGCTGACCCCATCTGTGTGTGCGGACTCCCCCTTCCGTGCGAAGGATGGTGAGCGCCAGTCGACTTCGACTGCCCCTGCAGGGCTGTTTCTCTCCCTATTCACCTTCTTTCCTCCACATTTCGATGACATGCCTTCGGATAGATCGGGGGTGGACAGAACCCCCACCCTGACACGTTGATTCGTGAATTGTCCGTTTTCGGTTCTCCATAGGGCACCGTGGCCGTCATTTTCCAGGCTTGCGCCCGCCAGGTTTGGGCCCGAGGTCGTTTTCGCCAAACCACATTTTACTAAAGGAGGTTCTGTCCATCCCCTAATAGACCAGTCGGGCGCGACGGATACTTCATTTGAAGCTGCGATGATGCATGCTTAGACCTCAAACTTCGCTGACCCCGTCGGGGTGTGAGGACTCCTTCAGTGCGAATGATGCTGAGCGCCAGTGGGCTTCGACTGCTTCGGCAGGTTTGTCCATTCCTCTTCCTCTTCCTCCACAGCCTCCCCATTCCCTCCTCCTCAGCCTCCTCCCCTTGCCATCCCTCGTCCACCCCCTACCCCCGTCCTCTTCCCCCTCCTCCTCTTCGGGTCTCCTTATTCTTGGTCCCTTCCTTGCCCATCTTTGGGTGAGGTGCTGCAGATGGGTCAGTGCTGGTTAGTGATGTCTCCGTGTGAAATGGGACTTTTCGATGAACTGCTGTTGGGTAGATACCAGTCAGACGCGATGAATGCTCTAATCGAGGCTGTGATGATGCATGCTTAGACCTCAAACTTCGCTGACCCCATCGGGGCATGAGGACTCCTCACTAGTGCGAATGATGCTGAGCAGGGTGAGGTTGGGCCCAAGCAGCCGTCGTTTGCCGGCGTGTTCGGGTCATTCATGCTCTGCAGTGCCAGCTACAGTTCATTTGCTTAGCCAGGGCTCGCTTGGAGTAGGTCACATCGCAGGGATCGCAGGGAGCTTGCCAGAACATTCTACTCTTGAAGTCGCGATGCTGTATGGAAGTCGCGCCGGAGCGTGCTGCCATTTAGTTCGCGAGGGTGAGTACCTAGACCTCAAGCTTAACTGACCCTCTCGGGGTGTGAGGACTCCTTCAGTGCGAATGATGCTGAGCGCCAGTGGGCTTCGACTTCTTCGGCAGGGTTGCTCCCTC
Organism: Prorocentrum cordatum; assembly: GCA_963575745.1. NCBI lineage: Eukaryota > Dinophyceae > Prorocentrales > Prorocentraceae > Prorocentrum > Prorocentrum cordatum. The sequence continues at coordinate 347,288 of CAUYUJ010014591.1, forward strand.
CTCTTCGTCCTCATCCTTCCCCCCCTTCAGCTGCTGCTGCTGCTGATCCTCCTCCTCTTCCCCCATTCTCCTCACTCTCCTCTCGCTGGAGGGATCGCAGTGTGGTTGCCAGAACATGTTTTTTTTACGCGAGGATGTGTATCCAGACCTCAAACTTCGCTGACCCCATCTGGGTATGAGGACTCCTCTTCAGTGCGAATGATGCTGAGCTCCAATGGGCTTCGACTGCTTCGGCAGGGTTTTCCCTCTCTCTTTCGAACTCCTCTCCTCCACGTTTCGATGACATGCCTTCGGATAGATCAAAGTCGGGCGGGATGCATGCTTCACTTGGAGCTGCGATACTACATGCTTACATCTCAAACTTCGCTGACTGCCTGGGGGTTTGAGAACTTCTTGTCGGTGCGGATGATGCTGAGCGCCAGTCGGCTTCGACTGCTTGGGCAGGTTGTCCATTCCGATTCCTCCCCCTCCTCTCCCTCTCCCGTCCTGGTTGATTTGGGCGGTCTCTAGGGGTCTTTTCGGGCCGCCTCGGGGCCGTCTTGGGCAACCTCGATGGCTCTCGGGGCCGTCTTGAAGGGATGTTGGGACATCTTGGGAGCAAGACGCGGGACAGTGCAAACACTTAGTATCACCAAGCACAAATATTGTTCAGAGTGTCATACCCCCTCGGGGGCGTCTTCTGGCTTTTGTGGGCCATATCAGGCCGTCTTGGCCTCTCGAGTCTGTCTTCGGTGCCTTCTGGTCCCTTTGGGCTCTTGATCTCTTGGGTTCTTGAGGCTGTCTTCGGTGCCTCGGGCCCTTGAGGCCGTCTTGGGCCCTTGAGGCCGTCTTGGGCATTGGAGGCCCTCTTCGGAGCCTCGTCGTAGGGCTGCCTTTCAGAGGCTTTTTGGTGCCTCCTAGCCGCTGAGTGGCGCCCCTAATTGGGAATCCTCGGGCATCCTAGAGCGGTCAGGCATTTTGATAGTGCACACTTCGCGTGACCCCACCAGCCCATCCAGAAGCGATGCCCAGAGGATTTGCCTCGATCAGGGAGGTGGGCAACACGCAGACGAAGGGTCCCTCTTGGAGCTCTCTTGGGACACTCTTGGGCCTTCTTGGGGCTCTCTAGGGCCTCCCTTGCGTCTTGGGGGCCTCTTGGCGGTCCCGGGGGCCTCTTGGAGCGTCTCTTGGAGCCTCTTGGGGGTCTCTTGGGAGCCTCTTGGAGGCCTCTTGGGCGCCTCTTGGGGCCTCCTGGGCGCCTCTTGGGGCCTTCTTGAGGCGCTCTTGGGAGCCTTGGGAGCGCTCTTGGGGCTATCTTGGAGGACATCGATCAAACAAGTGGGGAGCAGTAATTAGCGTTGCCCCTCGGGAGCCCCAAAAATCGCCTCTTGGGGCGCTCTTGGGGCGCTCTTGGAGCGCTCTTGGGCACTCTTAGGGCCGTCTTGGGGCGCTCTTGAGCCTCTCTTGGACCCTCTTGGCCCATCTTGGAGCCATCTTGAGGCCTCGGATGGCCATCGGAAGCGAAAAGGCGAGACAGCAAAACACATTTATTTGTCCAAGGTTTCCGACGGATTTTATCCTCTTCGGGACCTCCTGGGGGAGCTCTTTGGCCCCTTGGAGCCGCCTTGGAGCGGTTTTGGGGCCTCTTGGAGCATCTTGGCAGCTATCTTGAGGCATCTTGGGATATTGAGCCATCCTCGAGGTCATCTTGGGCTCTCCCAGGCGCTCTAGGAGCCATCTTAATCAGTCCCCCCCCCAGGAGGCCACACTGTGGCCAAAACCTTAGTAACATCAATGATCTTGGTATTCTCGCCGAGGCCTCTTGGGGCGTCTTGGGTGCCTCTGGGGGGCCTTTTGGGGCGTCTTGGGGCTCCTGGGCACCTCTTGGGGCTCTCTTGGAGCCTTGGGGACCATCTTTGGGCCATCTTGGAGGACATCGATCAAGCAAGGGGGGAGCTTTAATTAGGGTTGTCCCCCTCTAAAACCAATGATTTTGGCTTCCTCGCCGAGGCCGTTTTGGACGCCCTGGCACCTCGCGACCAGCCCGGTCCAGGTCCAGGGGAGGGGGAGGGGTCGAGCTACCCACCCACCCGCAAGCCGTCTAGCTCATTCCCACCCTCCCTCCCAACACATAAGTAGCACCCGAGCCTGAGCATGTTCAGCGGTCGTCTTTGGATGGACAGCTACTGGGAGCCCAAGCCGGTCCCAGGTGCGCGACGCTCGGGCGAGGTGCGCCACGCGTGCCTTGGGCGCCACGCGCGCCAGGCACCCCTGGGGCCCGAGCGTGCCAGGCCCGCCTGGTGCGCCAGATGCGCCAAGTGCTCCGAGTGCGCCAGGTGTGCCGCACACTCCAGCCGCGCCAGGTGCGCCACGTTCGGGGCACGTACAGAGTGCGTCTGGTGCGCCTGCGCACGTGACAGCACACATCGGGAAACACGTCGGCCCCCGCCAGCCCCTTGTTGAAAACCA
>CAUYUJ010014591.1:354735-391811 GCA_963575745.1 Prorocentrum cordatum
ATTGCTCTCTTGCAGTAGGTGGCATCGCATGGATCGCAGGGGGCTTGTGAGAACATGGTCTTGGTGACGGCGCGATGATGAATCCATAGACCTCAAACTTCGCTGACCCCTTCGGGGTGTGAGGACTCCTCTTCAGTGCGAATGATGCTGAGCGCCAATGGGCTTTGACTGCTTCGGTGGGGTTGTTTCTTCCCCTCGCCCTTGTCTCCTCCACATTTCGATGGTATGTCTTGAGATAAAGCCCAGTCGGGCGCGTTGGATGTTTCACTTGGAGCTGCGATGATGCCTGCTTAGACCTCAAACTTCGCTGACCCCATCGGGGCATGATGACTCCTCACTAGTGCGAATGAGGCTGAGCAGGGTGAGGTTAGGCACAAGCAGCCGTCGTTCCATTGCGTGTTCGGGCCATTCATGCTCTGGAGTGATAGCTTCCGTCTCTATGCGTAGCCATTGCTCTCTTGCAGTAGGTGGCATCGCATGGATCGCAGGGGGCTTGTGAGAACATTTTTTTCGTGACGGCGCGAGGATGAATCCATAGACCTCAAACTTCGCTGACCCCCTCGGGGTGTGAGGACTCCTCTTCAGTGCGAATGATGCTGAGCGCCAATTGGCTTCGACTGCTTCGTTAGGGTTGTTTCTTCCCCTCGCCCTTGCCTCCTCCACATGTCGATGGTATGCCTTGAGGCAAAGCCCAGTCGGGCGCGTTGGATGATTCACTTGGAGCTGCGACGATGCATGCTTAGACCTCAAACTTCGCTGACCCCATCGGGGCATGAGGACTCCTCACTAGTGCGAATGATGCTGAGCAGGGTGATGTTAGGCACACGTAGCCGTCGTTCCCGTGCGTTCGGGCCATTCATGCTCTGGAGTGGTAGCTTCCGTCTCTATGCGTAGCCATTGCTCTCTTGCAGTAGGTGGCATCGCATGGATCGCAGGGGGCTTGTGAGAACATTTTTTTCGTGACGGCGCGATGATGAATCCATAGACCTCAAACTTCGCTGACCCCCTCGGGGTGTGAGGACTCCTCTTCAGTGCGAATGATGCTGAGCGCCAATTGGCTTCGACTGCTTCGTTAGGGTTGTTTCTTCCCCTCGCTTTGTCTCCTCCACATTTCGATGGTATGTCTTGAGATAAAGCCCAGTCGGGCGCGTTGGATGTTTCACTTGGAGCTGCGATGATGCATGCTTAGACCTCAAACTTCGCTGACCCCATCGGGGCATGAGGACTCCTCACTAGTGCGAATGATGCTGAGCAGGGTGAGGTTAGGCACAAGCAGCCGTCGTTCCCGTGCGTGTTCGGGCCATTCATGCTCTGGAGTGATAGCTGCCGTCTCTATGCGTAGCCATTGCTCTCTTGCAGTAGGTGGCATCGCATGGATCGCAGGGGGCTTGCGAGAACATTGTTTTCGTGACGGCGCGATGATGAATCCATAGACCTCAAACTTCGCTGACCCCCTCGGGGTGTGAGGACTCCTCTTCAGTGCGAATGATGCTGAGCGCCAATTGGCTTCGACTGCTTCGTTAGGGTTGTTTCTTCCCCTCGCTTTGTCTCCTCCACATTTCGATGGTATGCCTTGAGATAAAGCCCAGTCGGGCGCGTTGGATGTTTCACTTGGAGCTGCGATGATGCATGCTTAGACCTCAAACTTCGCTGACCCCATCGGGGCATGAGGACTCCTCACTAGTGCGAATGATGCTGAGCAGGGTGAGGTTAGGCACACGCAGCCGTCGTTCCCGTGCGTGTCCGGGCCATTCATGCTCTGGAGTGATAGCTGCCGTCTCTATGCGTAGCCAGGGCTCGCTTGCAGTAGGTGGCACGACATGGGTCGCAGGGGGCTTGTCAGAACATGGTCTCAGTGACGGCGCGAGGATGCGTACCTAGACCTCAAACTTCGCTGACCCCCTCGGGGTGTGATGACTCCTCTTCAGTGCGAATGATGCTGAGCGCCAATTGGCTTCGACTGCTTCGGCAGGGTTGTCTCTTCCTCTCGCCCTTGCCTCCTCCACATGTCGATGGTATGCCTTGAGGTCAAGCCCAGTCGGGCGCGACTGATGTTTCACGTGGAGCTGCGATGATGCATGCTTAGACCTCAAACTTCGCTGACCCCATCGGGGCATGAGGACTCCTCACTAGTGCGAATGATGCTGAGCAGGGTGATGTTAGGCACACGCAGCCGTCGTTCCCGTGCGTGTTCGGGCCATTTATGCTCTGGAGTGATAGCTGCCGTCTCTATGCGTAGCCAGGGCTCGCTTGCAGTAGGTGGCACGACATGGGTCGCAGGGGGCTTGTCAGAACATGGTCTCAGTGACGGCGCGAGGATGATAACCTAGACCTTAAACTTCGCTGACCCCCTCGGGGTGTGAGGACTCCTGTTCAGTGCGAATGATGCTGAGCGCCAATGGGGTTCGGTTGCTTCGTTAGGGTTGTTTCTTCCCCTCGCTTTGTCTCCTCCACATTTCGATGGTATGTATTGAGATAAAGCCCAGTCGGGCGCGTTGGATGATTCACTTGGAGCTGCGATGATGCCTGCTTCGACCTCAAACTTCGCTGACCCCATCGGGGCATGAGGACTCCTCACAAGTGCGAATGATGCTGAGCAGGGTGAGGTTAGGCACACGCAGCCATCGTTCCCGTGCGTGTTCGGGGCATTCATGCTCTGGAGTGCCAGCTGCCGTCTGTGTGCGTAGCCAGGGCTCGCTTAGAGTAGGTTGCATCGCATGGGTCGCAGGGGGTTTGCCAGACAGGACATGCTGTCAGCGGAGTCGCGACGACGAGTACGTAGACCTCAAACTTCGCTGACCCCATCGGGGTGTGAGGATTCCTCTGCAGTTCGAATGATGCTCAGTGCCAGTCGGCTTCGGCAGGATTGTTCCTTCCTCCCTGTTCTCATCCCCGCCTCTCTCTCTCTCTCTCTCTTTCCGTCTCTCTCCCTTCTGCTGTTGCTCCTGCTGCTGCTGCTCCTCCTCCTCCGCTTCCTCCGCTTCCTCCGCCTCCTCCCCTTCTCCTTCTGTTATCCGCATGATATGCCTCTTTCTCGCCCTCTTCACGCCAGAGGGATGGCAGAGTGCTTGCCAGAACATGCGTCTATCGACGTCGCGAGGATGTGCCCTTAGAACTCAATCTTCGCTGACCCACTCGGGGTGTGAGGATTCCTCGTCAGTGCGAATGATGCTGCACGCCAGTCGGGTTCGACTGCTTTTGTAAGGTTGGTTCTCCCCTTCGCCTTCCTCTCCTCGTTTCGATGACATGCCTTCGGATGGACCGCAGTTGAGCTCGATGAATGGTTCACTTGGAGCTGCGAGGACGCATACTTAGACCTCAAACTTCGCTGACCCCATCGGGGCATGAGGACTCCTCACTAGTGCGAATGACGCTGAGCAGGGTGAGGTCGGGCACATGCAGCCGTGGTTCCCGTGCGTGTTCGGGTCATTCATGCTCTGGAGTGCCAGCTGCAGTCTCAATGCGTAGCCATGGCTCGCTTGCATTAGATGGCACCGCATGGATCGCAGGGGGCTTGTCAGAACATGGTTTTAGTGACGGCGCGAGGATGCGTACCTAGACCTCAAACTTCGCTGACCCCCTCGGGGTGTGATGACTCCTCTTCAGTGCGAATGATGCTGAGCGCCAAGGGGCTTCGACTGCTTCGGTAGGATTGTTTCTTCCCCTCGCTCTTGTCTCCTCCACATTTCGATGGTATGCCTTCCGGTAAACCTCAGTCGGTCGCGACGTATGTTTCGTTTGGAGTTGCGATGATGCATGCTTAGACCTCAAACTTCGCTGACCCCATCCGGGCATGAGGACTCCTCACTAGTGCGAATGATGCTGAGCGGGGTGCGGTTGGGCACATGCAGCCGTCGTTCGCGCGTGTGTGTGTGTGTGTGTGTGTGTGTGTGTGTGTTCGGGTCATTCATGCTCTGGAGTGCCAGCTGCAGTCTCAATGCGTAGCCAGGGCTCGCTTGCAGTAGGTGGCATCGCATGGATCGCAGGGGGCTTGCCAGAACATTCTACTCTTGAAGTCGCGATGATGTATATGTGCTATGGAAGTTGCGACAAAACATGCTGCCAGCGGAGTCGCGACGAACCTAGACCTCACATTTTGCTGTCCCCTTCGGGGTGTGAGGACTCCTCTGCAGTTCGAATGATGCTCAGCGCCAGTCGGCTTCGACTGCTTCGGCAGGGTTGGTCTTGCCTCTTCGTCCTCATTCCCTCCTCTCTCTCTCTCTCTCTCTCTCCCTGTCTCTCCCTTCTGCTGCTGCTCCTGCTGCTCCTGCTGCTCCTGCTCCTCACTTTCTCCTCCTCCTCCTCCTCCTCCTCCTTCTCCTCCCGTTCTCCCATTATTCTCCGCACTCTCTGCTTCTTCCTCGCCCTCTTCACGCAAGAGGGATCGCATGGTGCTTGACAGGGCATGCTTTTGATCGACGTCGCGAGGATGCGCCCTTAGACCTCAAACTTCGCTGACCCACTCGGGGTGTGAGGATTCCTCGTCAGTGCGAATGATGCTGAGCGCCCGTCGGGTTCGACTGCTTCGGCAGTGTTGTTTCTTCCCCTCGCTCTCGTCTCCCTCCGCGTTTCGATGACATGTCTTCCGATAAACCCCAGTCGAGCTCGATGGAGGTTTCACCTGGAGCTGCGAGGACGCATACTAAGACCTCAAGCTTCGCTGACCCCATCGGGGCATGAGGACTCCTCACTAGTGCGAATGATGCTGAGCGGTGTGCGGTTGGGCACATGCAGCCGTGGTTCCCGTGCGTGTTCGGGTCATTCATGCTCTGGAGTGCCAGCTGCAGTCTCAATGCGTAGCCAGGGCTCGCTTGCAGTAGGTGGCATCGCATGAATCGCAGGGGGCTTGTCAGAACATGGTTTTAGTGACGGCGCGAGGATGCGTACCTAGACCTCAAACTTCGCTGACCCCCTCGGGGTGTGATGACTCCTCTTCAGTGCGAATGATGCTGAGCGCCAAGGGGCTTCGACTGCTTCGGTAGGATTGTTTCTTCCCCTCGCTCTTGTCTCCTCCACATTTCGATGGTATGCCTTCCGGTAAACCTCAGTCGGTCGCGACGTATGTTTAACTTGGAGTTGCGATGATGCATGCTTAGACCTCAAACTTCGCTGACCCCATCGGGGCATGAGGACTCCTCACTAGTGCGAATGATGCTGAGCGGGGTGCGGTTGGGCACATGCAGCCGTCGTTCCCGTGCGTGTTCGGGCCATTCATGCTCTGGAGTGCCAGCTGCAGTCTCTATGCGTAGCCAGGACTCGCTTGCAGTAGGCGACATCGCATGGATCGCAGGGGGCTTGCCAGAACATTCTACTCTTGAAGTCGCGATGATGTACATGTGCTATGGAAGTTGCGACAAAACATGCTGCCACCGGGGTCGCGACGATGAGTACCTGGACCTCAAACTTCGCTGACCCCCTCGGGGTGTGCGGATGATGCTGAGCGCCAGTCGACTTCGACTGCGTCGGCAGGGTTGTTCCTCCCCGTTCGTCCTCATCCCCTCTTCTCTCTCTTTCCCTTCTGGTGCTGCTCATACTGCTCCTGCTGCTCCTTCTGCTGCTGCTGCTCCTCCTCCTCTTCCTCCTCCTCCTCCCCTTCTCCCATTGTTATCCGATGATATGCCTCTTCCTCGTCCTCTTAACGCCAGAGGGATCGCATGGTGCTTGCCAGAATATGTTTTCTTGTCGACGTCGCGAGGATGTGTACTTAGACCTCAAACTTCGCTGACCCCCTCGGGGTGTGAGGACTTCTCTTTAGTGCGAATGATGCTGAGCGCCAGTCCAGTCGGGTTCGACTGCTTCTGCAGCGTTGTTTCTTCCTCTCGCTCTCCTCTTCTCCGCGTTTCGATGACATGCCTTCGGATAGACCGCAGTCGAGCTCGATTGATGTTTCACTTGCATCTGCGAGGATGCACGCTTGACCTCAAACTTCGCTGACCACATCAGAGCATGAGGACTCCTCACTAGTGCGAATGATGCTGAGCGACAAAGGGCTACGACTGCTTCGGCAGTGTTGTTCATTCCTCCTCCTCTTCTTCCTCCTCCTTCCCCTTCTCCTCTCTCCTCCTTCCCCTGCTTGCTCCTCCGGCTCTTCCCCCTCCCCCTCCCCATTCTCCTCCTCTTTCTCTCAACCGCCTGCCCTGGCCCCTCGCCCTCCTCCTGCTCCTTCACTCCTTGTCGTTCTAAGTCGCTCCCCCCTGTCGCACCACCAGGCGTGTCCATATGCTCGGCCAGTCTTTCCTCTGTAGACTTCTTGACAGTTCTCTTTAAGTTCAAGCATCTCCAATAGTTACAAGGATGGATGGCTGGCCGTTTTTTCCAAGCACCGATCTCGTTCTAGCGCCGCGCACATTCGCTGTCAATTTCCAGAACAATTACAATGATCTAGCACAATGCCACCTTAGCGCTGCGAGCATTCGTTGGAAACGTTTGAAGCCGTTGCAAGGATGGAGCGCAGGTAGTTCTGAAAATGCGGCTCTCGTTGCAGCGGCGCGCATATTCGTTTTAAGCGATTCTAGCATTGACAGGGATGGAGGGCCCGTTGTTTGCCTAATGTGGCTCTTGCTCCACATGGTGCAACCAGCTACACGGTTGGAGGGCGGCTCTTTTACAAAACGACACAACCGATGAAAAGTTTCCAACAGTTACGAGGATGTAGGGCTGGTGTTTTTTACGATGCCGCCTTAGTGCCGCGCGCACTCGTTTACAACGCTTCTAACCGTGATAAAGACGGAGAGCTTTCGGTTTCAAAGGTACAGCTCTCGCTGTTACCTCTTAGCGCTGCGTGCATTCGTTGTCAACACTTCCAATATGAGCAATGATGGACTGTCGGCTCGTTCTCAAAATGCGGCTCTCGCTGGAGGATTTCCTAAACTCCATGACTCGAAGTTCCAACTTGTGCAGAGTACAACACGGATGAAGCGCGGGCCCTTTTCAAACCGGGGCGATCGTTGGACAGTTTATTGAAGTTTATCATCCTACTTGCCTGCGATTCTTTCAGCCAGAAATAAGGTGGATCTTTTTTTCCGAACTTGGTCCCGCCCGAGTTGCGCGCCCACCAAGCGCTCGTCGTTATTCATTGGGGTCGCTTCCCGCAGTGCAGCGGGAAAACAAAAACAGGGACTTCTTTGCAGACCCCCGCAGTTGCGGGTAAGAGTGAGGGGGCGGCGGGGTCGTCGGCAGTCCGCGAGGCTCTGAATAGTTTTGCCGCAGGCGCAGATCTTCTTACACAGTACATAACAAGCCCGCCGCAATCGCCCAATTGTAGTCAGAGCAAGGTGGGTGGGTCGTGGGTGGGTCGCAGGTGTATCGCGGGCGGGTCGCGGGTGGGTCGCGGGCATGTCGCGGGCGGGTCGCGGTCGGATCTTGGGCGGGTCGCAGGCTGGTCGCGGGCAAGGACGAATATATCAACAATCAACAAACAAAGAATTTTAACACTGACCACGGAAGTTCACTTCAGGCACGCGCCCAATAATGGTGTAAAACAGTTCCGCCCCCTCACTCTAATAAGGCGTGGGCTTGGTACGGGAGGGTATGTTGCAGCATCGTTGGCGCTTCCTGGGTGTTCCCTGGTCCTCCTCTGGCCTCTTTTTTTTGGTCCATTGCTTGGACACGTCAAACAAGTACAAGCTGCAGATTGAGAAGCTCACGACCAACTCACCACCTCCGGTGCCGCTGGAGCAGCGCGTGGCGCAGTGTCAACGTGATCGTCTTCGGTTTGCGAAGAAGTTGTATCATGAGCTTGACAAGCTTGATCTGGGAGTTGGAAGCGGAGAAGCAGCGGGCGTTCATGTCACTTATATCCGGGCACCTCAGCACCCAGAAGCAGACGTACCAGGAATTCGTGGTCAAGCTGGCTTCAGGGGTTCGGTCCAGGCCTCCTTCGCCCATTACCAAGGGACGCCCAACATCAACATCGAGGACCTGGTTTCGGGCAAGTTCGACGCGCTCCAGATCGAACTTGGCACGTGCCTCTCGTTCGGAGACGCAGGCGACGGCGACGAGTTCGACAGCAGGACTTGGTGGACCGCATCAACTCCATGTCCAAGGAGCTCTTCGCCGAGGCGCTTGAGCAGGCGAAGCAATTACGCGACCAGCACGTTCAGCATCGGGCCCGCCTTTCGAAGAAGAAACGCAATGGCCAGACCGGCGGTGTGGTCGCTGCCGACGGTGCTCCTGCCGCAGGGCCTGGGGATGGAACTTGCAAGGTTTCTGGTGCAGGCACAGCAACCGTAGCGGGCAGCGATGACAACTCTTCGGCGGCTTCAGCAGCTTCGGCATCTACTTCATCCAGTGCTGAGCCTTCGGCCGAGGCTGCTCTCCTCTCTTCTGTCAAAGTGCGGGCTGCAAAAGTGCAGTCCAGGGGGGGCCCCCTCGCCTGAGTGAGGGGGGGAGTTCCTTTCAGCATGTTCTCGGTCATCCAGGGGGCCCCGATCCCACCCCATCAGGAATTATTTCAGCTTCGCGTTGTCATTGTCAACGGGATTGCATGGACCAGCGTCCGTGATTGGCTTCCCTCGTGTAGCGCTCACATAACTGTGGCTCAGGAGGAAAAGCTTCAGCTTGGAGACTCTCTCGACAGGGTTTCCGCGCGGTGCCTACCATGGTTTTAAGTTCTTGCGGGTCCCAGGTTCCCTCGGGGAAGGCGGGCCCCCTTCGAGTGGATGTCATCTTCCGTCCGACGGGTGACGGGGGAGTTTTGTGACTTCGCCGAGCTCTCGCAGCAGCCGTCCACCTTCTGGGGGGCCAGCCCCTTCTCGTTTCCTCGGTATATATGCGTGAGCCAGACGCCAATTCGGACATGTAGTCTTCAGTGGGTTCCTATTCGGCCATCTCGAGTGTGCATTTCGTGCTTGGCGGGGGCTCCAACGTGGAGCCCCCCGCCCTCCAGGGTGCGGAATTCCCCCGGAGTCTTCGCGGCCAAGTGGTTGCGACAGAGAGTGAGACGGACGTATTGGTGGGCGGGGGGTCCGAAGCTCCGAGACTGTCTCGTCCTCTCTGGCGGCCTATCGCAAGCCGTGAGCTCAGTTGGTCCGATCGATGCGACATTCCATCTTCGCGCGCGCGCCCGTTCAGGTCAGCTTTCACGCTGGCCTTGCCGATCTGCGCGCGCTCGCTTGCTGGGTGCCCCCCCCGAGCCCCGTGGGTGCTCCGAGCGGGCGCTCAGAGTTCGGGCCCCTTGGGTGAGGCCCTGCGGCGAGCCCGCGCTGGCTGGGCGGGCGTGCTCGGCTCAAATTTCCAGTGCCCGCGAGTTTTGGGCCAATTGCACGGAGCAAGAACTCTGCTCGACCATGGCTACATCGCCCCCATTCTTTGGCGTTCGGGGTAAAGGGCTCTCCGCGTTGAGGCGCCCCGTTCTGGGGCGCGATCGCTGGTCGGTCCGTTGCCGCGGACTCCATGGCGTGAGATGGATCTCTGTGAGTTCAAGGCTTGCGCATCTTCTTACCGTGGGTTTCTTGAAGACCCCCCTAACTTGTCGAGCGACCTTGATCGTCGTGCCCAGCAGCTGCGGCGCCGCCCTCTCTATTTCAGTGCAGCCATGGTGAGCTTGCGGATGCTTATCACGCGGCGGCTGATTTTGGCGCTCCTTGGCTGGGCCAGCCCCGTTGCGTTTTACTCGCTTCCGAGCTTGTTGCGCCAGGGCATCCTGGCGCCGGCCACTTCTGGCAACTTCCTTCGGTTGTTGCCGCGCTCGATGCGGCAGGGCATGCGCCCCTCGCTGGCAGCTCGGCGCTTCTCGGGTCTCGCCTTGGTTGACGCGGCGGGGCATCTTGTTCACTGGCACTGGCGCGGGCTAGTTCAGATTTAGTTATCGGCAGCGGGCTCGAACGTATTAGACTGCATGGCTTCATGAAGGGTCTACTGGACGTGCTCGCCAAGTCTCTCGTGGCCTCGCAGCGTGGCGCCCCGGCTCCGCATTCGGCCGTTTCGGTAGCGGTGTTTTGGGCCCGCAAGATCTCTTTCGTGCGGGTCCAACCGATGCAGGACCTCGTGGAATGCGCCCCCCAGCCCCCCTGGGCGCGTCAGTGAGATTCTGAGTCGCCTCCCCCTCTTGGAAGCGGACCGCGTCCGAGCCGTCTCCCGCGGGTGCTCTCGTCTGTCGGCGGTTGCTCTTGTCGGCTTCCACTTGCGTCATTGCCAGTGTCTTTCGGGCGAGTGCTTCGCCTGTTTTGCCTTTTCGCTCCTGGAGGTAGAGATTTCCGCGATGCTTCCCCGCCAGCTTCGCGCCTTCCCTGTGGCTGTGGTTCCTTGAGAGGCCCCGGGCTTCCGCCCCGTCGTCTCTCCTCCTGTGGGGGGGGGGCTCCGACGGCCCCTGGGCCCTTGAGTGGGAATGTCAAAATGATTGGCCCTACTGGGCCGCCGGCGGACACCGCTATCGCTGGCGCTGTCTGCGCCAAAGCGTCCGCGCACCTCTGCCGGGCAGCGTGCGTTGTCCATCCTCCACTGGGCAGCGTGCGTTTTATGAGCTCACTCCGCTCCATCTTGGAGGCTCGTCGTCATCGGCTAGGCTCCCACCCGACTCTGGTCGGGGCCTGCCTCTCCGCGGACCGATCTAGCCGATTCCTTGTTCTCAGTGGGGTGTTCGCTCCAGGAGTGCGCGCTGGTGCTGGCCTCCTGGCTGGTTGCCACGCGTTTGCCATTTTGAAGCGCGCGTTCGGCGTCGGAGCCCCCCCCCGTCGGTTCTCGATGTGTGCATTGTCGGCGCGACTCTCGACGGCGTTGGGCGGCCTCTGGTGACTGGCGCGGTCAGCGCCGCTGGCCAGGTCGGGCAGGCCGTCTCCTGCGCCGTGCAAGCTCGCATCGCTTTGTATAAAGTCGGCATGGCGTCCAACGGCGGGGTCGGTTCGATAGACTCCAGCGAGCGAGCCTCTGGAGCTATTGTAATGCTTCGCTTCGGGACGGCCGTGGACCTCGGTCGCGACCGCGCCGCCGGCACCCCGCGCGTTGTTCGCGGTCGCCACGCCGCGACGAAGGCCCGAATTGCTGCCGCGGCCCGTCGCGCGTGGGGGCTCGTGCTCCCGCGCGGCGCCCTCGGCAGGCACGCAACTCAGGCGTTGTGCGCTGGTGCTCTGCCTGGCCTCGTGCGCTGGTGACGCGCGCGCGGCGTGTCTGACGGCGAGCTCTTGCGCTTTCGGCGCGTGGCCGCCTCCGCCGTGAATCCGGCCCGTGGCGGCTGCTCTCTATGCGTCCTCATTCGAGGTGAAGGGGATCCAGTTTGGCATGGCTCTGCTGATCCTCCTCTTCGCCGCCGCGCAGAATCGTTATTTTTTTTCGCGCGCGTTTCCATTTTCGTGCCCTGTCTTGGACCCAGTTTCGCGAAGGCTGGGATGTGGTCTGGAATGGCCGCCCTCGTTCGTGGAGATCTGCCCGAGGGACTGGGGGCAATGTGCCTTCCCGTCGCTCGCTTGGGGCGGGGCGCGAGCGATCCTTGCGCGATCCTAGATTGCCGTGGGGTTCAACTTTCTCTTCTCCTCCTCGCCCCTGCTCTCCTCGAGCGGTTGGGTAAACCTGCGAAGTTTAGAATTCTTGAGGTTGGTGCGAGAGTTGGCAGCGGTTCGAGGTTGTGCGTCGATGCTATTTGCGCGCCCCCTGGTTCGAGGCGTTTCTCTCCCAAGCAGAGAGGCGCGATTCGGGCCCTGACTTGCCGCGGCGTCTGGCCGCTTCGCCGCGCTGGTTCGAAGGGGCATGGCGTGCTGGACATGGGTCCGAAGTGCGGTGCCACTGGAGATGCCGTCATCCATCGCGTCTGGTCTTGCCCCAGTTGCGATGCTGACGCGTTCGATCTCATGGAGCCGGCCTTTGTGGACAGAGTTTGGGCTTGATCGCGTCTCCATTCCTGGTTTCAAGCTCCTTCGCGAATCGGGCTGATTCCCTCGCCCTTCGCCCAGGCCCCCCCCTTCGCTCTGCCGAGAAGTCGCAAGACCAAGTGGTTCTCGACCTGTTTCTTCAAGCTTTGGAAGCGGCTGGCGCGCCGCGCCCCCTTAAGGGGGGGTTGGGTGGCGGGGGGGGGGGGGGGGGGGGCGTCATCTTGGGTGGCTCATTGTTCAAACGTTCTGTCAGTGGCCCGTCGCGCTCGGGCTGGGGCGCCGTTTGCGCGGGCCAAGGGTGGCGCCCTCGCGCGCGTGTGCGGTTCAGTGTGTGATGTGTATCCGCAAACTAATGATGTTGCAGAGTTCGTCGCCCTTGCTGCGGCATCATGCGTTATAGAAGGGGCGGCGTAATTTTTGTTCGATCGCAAAGATATTGGAGCGCCCTAGTCGTGGAGTGCCTCTCAATTCCGACCGCGGGCTGGCGAGAGTCACTAAGAGTGAAGGCTCACCTCTGGGAATATCCCGGCATGGACGGGGCCGAACGTTTGCGAGCGTTTGCGAATGCATGAGCCCGCCGTCGCCCGCCTACCTCGGGCCGCGTGCTAGAAGTTTTGATTTACTTCGTAGGAGCGTGTAAAGCTGTCGCCACCCTGGCCGCCCACCTCTCCTGGACTTCTGGCCCAGGGCCAACCTGGGAGGGTTTCTTGGGGGCGCCCCTCGCCGTCTGGGCCTCGGGGCCGGGCCCCCAGGCGCCCCTGGGGCTGGGTTGTCAAGTTCAGGCAAAGTAGCGAGCGCCTCGGGAGCTCCCGAGCGATTCCGTTCCCCCCCTAGTGAGGCGCCCCCGGTTCTTGCTTTCCGAGCGCGCTGCGATATCCGACGGCCGCTTCCCGCTGAACCTCGAGAAGGAGTTGGCGGCTGTTATGTCTCAGGCCCCTTCCGCAGGGGTGCGGGTGCCATCCGGGGGGCCGTCGCTCTGGTCGGCCACCTGTTGGCGGGTATCTCGTTCGAGCAGATGAGGGGGGCGGGGTCGCGCGCGCGTGGCCTGGCCCTGCCTCGCCATCCACCCCTCTACCGGCGAACAGTCGCCACCGGCGCACGGGGGGTGGCGGGGGCATGGGTGGGTGGGGGGGGGTGCTTCCATCGCCGCGAGCGGGCCGCGCTTGGGGGGGGGGGCGGAACTTCGCAGGAGGAGCAGGTCGCGATGCTCGGCGTAGCGGCGTTGCTCCGGCAGGAGCTGACTCCCGTGGCGGCCTCGATGGATGAGTTGCGCTTGGGGTTCAGCTTTATGGGCGCGCGCCTCAACGACTTCATGACAGTTGGAATGAGCCCCTGCTGTCCGTGGAGAGCAGGCTGGACGCGTCAGAGGTCAGGGTCGAGACGCTGAAGAACATGCTTAGGAGTCTCGAGTCTTCTCGGCCAGTCGGCGCAGCTCCACCTCGAGACGCCATTCGGCGCGCGGCGACGGACGGAAGGCACATCGCGGCCGTGTTTGGCAATTTGGACGCATTGAACAGCGTGGTGGAGGCGACCGCGTGGCCGAACGGCCGGCCGATGGCGCTGCAGGGTCCAGCCCCGAGCAGCGCGTGCTCCAAGGGGGACATCGACGGCGTCCTGTTCGCGGGGTTCCAGGGGGCCGCGGAGAGGGGCGCCGCTGTGGACCTCTCCCGCGCGGCGGGTCTCCAGCCAGGCGCAGGGGGAGGCGCGTGGTCGACGGTTGATCGCCCGGCTCTGGAGCGCGCTGCCTGGAGCGGCTGCTCAGATACGAATGGCGGACCCAGTGCCGCGTGAAGTTATCCGACGAGGCTCCGTGCCTGCTCGCAGTGGTGGGCGGGGAGTTGGCGACGGTCCGCGTTGGCGACAGCGCCCTGCGATGTGAATGGCGCGGCGTTTGGAGGACATGGGAGGAGCTGCGCAACAACCAGGCAGCGCAGGACCTTATCCAGATGAGCACGGACGTGCTGTCCCTTGCTGGCTGGGGCGCGAATCGCTCGAGGGTGCAGGAGGGCGGTGCCAGAGGGCGCCAGGGAACGCAGCGCGTGAGTCACACGAGCACAGCTTCACCCGCAGTTCCACCCCGGGCATCTGCAGTTGTGTCCACGCTACAACCTCCAGTTTTGGTGCCAGATCAACACCATGCGCAACGTGGTCGGATGAAGTGAGCTGTTTTGGGGCGGCCAGCTCGCCGCCCCTGGCCGGGAATTCAAAGTTGGGACTTGGAATGTGGAAGGGCGTGCAGAGACAAAGATTGTAGAGTCCCAGTGGCGCGCGCAGCAGGGGGGCATCGGCATTCTGCGTCCGCGAAACGCACTGGGGCAAATCCGAGTTTGAGATCACAGACGGGGGCTTCCTGCTTGTCCAGTCTGGCGCGGCGGAAGACGAACTGAAGGCGAGCGCGGGGGTTGGATTCCCGATCTCTCCGCTGGCGCGTCGCAGCGCCGTAGGTTCCATACGGGCCTCCTCGAGAATGGCGCCCCTCGAACTGCGGGTCGGCGGGCGGGGGGGGTACGGTTATCTGCAACGCCTGCGCTCCGCGCGGCGGGGGGCCATTCGTCGACCGGCAGGATTTCTTCTCCGAGTTAGCCGGCATCTTCGGCGGCCGTTCCGCACGCGGACTAGTGCTGTTATCTGGTGATTTCAATTCCAGAATGCACCGGCGCCTCCATGGAGAAGCGGGCGCGCTGGGGCCGTTCATTTTCGGGGGCCCGCGCGCGCGGCGCAGCCCGCCATCGGATGGAGCGCTCCGGCTTGTTGCGCATCCAGCATGTTCGCCGTCGGCGACGCAGTTTTCGACGGGCCCCCCGGAGCGCTAGATGACCTATTATGATATCGGGCGCTCGCCAGCGGGCCCCGCGGCGCGCCGGATCTACGGGCAGTTGGACTTGGGGATCGCGTCCGTTGGGTGGCTTCGGTGCTTGAGGTGCGCGTAAAGCACCGGGCGCGCGTAGGTCGATCGCGTCGCTTATTATCCAGGCGGTTGCGTCCCTGGACATGGGCGCCCCTCGCGAAGACAACGACCCCCCCCGTGCCTCGACGACAGCTTGGCGCGCTTCGGGGCGAAATGGTGGCCGACGCATTCTCCGACGGGTTCAGGCGGGCGCGAGCACAGGTGCGCGAGCGCCCTGCAGCTCGCGTCGATCATGACAGATGCTTTTCGTTGCGCCGCCCGAGACGCCCTCCGGACCCTCGCGAGGAGACCGCGGCGACCGTGGACATCTGACAAGACGCTCCAGCTCATGGACCATATGGACTCAGGGAGGACACGAGGGACGACGCAGGAGGGGCGGCACTTGCGCCGTGTTGTCTGGGGTTCCGTCAAGGCAGATCGTTCGGATTGGTTAGAGAGCCAGCTCGCCTCCGAAGACTGGGCGCCGTTCCGCGCCTTGCGGAAAGGGGCGCGAGCCTGGCGGGGCCGGTTGGCCGACGTGGAAGGTCGCCTCTTTGACTCCGACCAACGTGCAGACACAGTGGTAGAGTGCTCTAGCTGGGTCCAGTGGGCAGTGCGACCGACGGGCGCAGCGCCGAACGGGGGCCCCCTTGGCGACGAGCTGGCGTGCCGCGTGGCCCTATCACCGACGGCGAAGTCGTAGGCGCGCCTGTTCGGACGCAGCGAGGTAAGGCGCCCGGCAGGAACGATGTCCCGCCTGTGTTTTTGAAGACGGTCTGCCGAGCCGGGGCGCCTGCCTGCAGGCGGGCTGTCGACCCGCGCAACGCATGCTGGACTGACGCAGCAGCCCCGGCAGAGTGGCGCGAGGCGCTGGTCGCAACAATATTCATGGAGGGAGATGTGGCCCAGTGCGAGAACTACAGGCCCATCTCCTTGACGGCCGTTGGTTACATAATCTTCGCTGCAGTTTTATTGGACCGGCTGGGGGCAGGCGGGGCCGAGAGCCCGAGGTGGCGCGCTCACTTCGGCTTCGCGTCCTTGCGTGGAACGGCGGGCGCCATTTTTCTGGCCAGGCGAGTTCTTCGCAGAACCTGGGCCGGAAAGGACGGGTAGGTCGTCTTGCTGGCACTCGATTGTGCGGAAGCCGTCGACAGCGTCTCCCCGGAGTCTCTAACGCCAATTTGAAGTCGGGTTTGGCAATCGGGCGAAGTTCGTGGAGGTGGTGCGGGCGATCTACCGGGGGCGCGGATTCTGCGTCCGGGATGCCGGTTCGACATTGGCGCCGAGGGCGTGGGAGTTCGGCAACAGCCAGGGGTGCCCGCTGTCGCCCTCTTCGCGATCGTGATGACTGTGCTGCTGCGGAGCGAGAAGGAGGAGGCCGGTGGTGCACGACTTGGTCTACGCTGGCGACGCGCTGCTCGTGTCTGGCGAGTCCGATGCAGCGACGGCATGCATGCGCAGCATCGAAACAGCTGGATGGCAATGTGGGCCGCAGTTCAAGTGGCGCAAGCTGGAAGTTCTATCCGTTGGATTGGCCTCGCACGTTCCAAGGCCAGACGGTTCCTGGGTGCCGCAGAAACAGAGCATTCAATATCTTGGCAGCTTGATTTCAAGCGACGGGAATATTTGCCCTGAACTCTCCCGCCGGCTCGGCGCCGCGCGGGCGGAATTCGACAAGGTGAAGCGAATGTGGGGCCATTCCGCGCTGACGCAGTCAACGAAGCCTGAGATCTTCAGCGCTTGCATTCTCAGAAAACTGCTGTATTGACTGCGTGCGGCCTTCCTGAACCAGGCCGAAACGAATAATGTCGACGCATTCGTCGTGAGATGTCCGAGGCAGATACTTCGCATACCTAGTGCAGACATAAGACACGTAACGAATTTCAGTGTTTTGCAGCAAGCAAGCAGGCGTTTCCCCGCTGCGCAATATTCTACTGAATCATCAGCTGTTGCTCCGGGGCCCTGCTGCCCGAAAGCCAGCTGATGACCTTGTCAGATGCACTGTCCAAGCGTCGTTTCTCATGCTAGCACCACGGAGCTTCAAGCGAAACCGGGGCGCCCCCCAGAAAACTTGGGCCGAATCCGTTTGTGCCCGCGCTGTCCAGTCCGCGGGCGGCGAGGAGGCCTTGCCGCAACTCTGGCATGATAGCGCCACCTTGTGGGGCCCCCGCATTTGTGCTCTGTGCGTTGCAATCAACTCTCTCTCTCTCTCTCTCTCTCTCTCTCTCTCTCTCTCTCACTCTCTCTCTCTCTCTCTCTCTCTCTCTCTCTCTCTCTCTCTCTCTCTCTCTCTCTCTCTCTCTCTCTCTCTCTCTCTCTCTCTCTCTCTCTCTCTCTCTCTCTCTCTTCTCTCTCTCTCTCGCTCTCTCTCTCTCTCTCTCTCTCTCTCTCTCTCTCTCTCTCTCTCTCTCTCTCTCTCTCTCTCTCTCTCTCTCTCTCTCTCTCTCTCTCTCTCTCTCTCTCTCTCTCTCTCTCTCTCTCTCTCTCTCTCTCTCTCTCTCTCTCTCTCTCTCTCTCTCTCTCTCTCTCTCTCTCTCTCTCTCTCTCTCTCTCTCTCTCTCTCTCTCTCTCTCTCTTCATTGGTCCGAAAGATACCCGTGCCCGGGGCCAGCCGAGGTGAGATGGGCCGTCCGGGGGACTGGGCGTTTGCGATTGTGTCCGGTCAGCTTGCCCCGCGCGCGCGCCAGTGCAGCATCCGCGTGTCGAGACGCAACGGCGCGCTCGATGGTTGGACGTTCTGATTGCAGCGACAAGCGTTGGTTTTTGTTAGGGGCGTCTCGGGGCATCGCGGTGCGCGCGCGGCTCAAAGCCGCCCATATGTGGTGGTGCCTGTCCTAATTGATAACAAGATGCGTCTCCTCGCCATCATCCTGGCAACCAATGCGTCTGGGCATGCCCTGAGGAACGACGTTGCAATGTCGCGCCCCCAGGGGGCCGCAGCGGCCACGTTGGGGGCGGTTCTGGAGGGCATGTGATGTGCTCGAGGGCGTTTTGGGCCTGCCGCCACCTCGGCTAGGTACGGGGACCTGCCTGAAACCACCGAAACATACCCGGACCTAGCTGGGGTGGAGCTGCGACACCCCGGCTAGGTACGGGTATGTTTTTGGGTTTTTCTGGGGGCAACCGTACCTAGCTGGGGTGATCCGCGGACGGCCGTCCATGCGGGGCGGCCTCTGGCGACCTCGCCCAGCGCTCAGAGCCGCGATGCCTCTGCATCGATCAATTCGCGATTGGGCGGTTGTCGCGCTGTGACGTTCGCGCCAGAGTTGTTCGCATGCACCCCCGAGTGCGCGTTGATTCCTCAACGCCAGGATATGTGTCTCTGGGGGCGCGCCTCCTATGCAGCTGGTCTACATCTACAGCAACCAACGCGGGGTCGGCCACTCCGCCGATTCGAGCGCACGCGCGATCGGTGCATACGTGCGCCTCGAGAAGACGGCGGTCTGCAATGCTCGATCGGCCGTCGCTTCTACACATGTGCAGCCGCCGTCAGCTGCGACGAACCGCCCCCCCGGACCCTTGCCACTCTGTCTAGGTAAGGGTACGGGTATCTTTCGCGCTCGAGATCTCTCTCTCTCTCTCTCTCTCTTTCTCTCCCTCTCTCTTTCTCTGTTTCTCTTTATCTTCCCCCCCGCAGGGAGGTGTTTCCAGCGCTTCAGGGTCAGCCCGCAGAAATTGCTGGCGATTGGGCACCGCCGCGTCGTTGCTGAGTGCAGCGGCGGAAACTTCATGTGTTTTTTTTGCCAGCTTTGTTTTCTCTACACGTCGGGGGGCCAGCTGCGAGGTCTGGCCGACCCCTGCGCGCTCTGCCCCAAGGCGCGTGCGTCGCATCCAGATCGAGGCACAAAGTCTTGGTCAGCGGGTAGCTCTCGTCGCAAAGAAGTCTGGGCCAGACTCTGTTGTAAAGGCTTCCACCCCAAGCGCGTAAGGGTGTCTGTTGATTTGGATGGGCTGGGCACGGTCCCGTGCTGACGAGAAGCGGCAAGGTCCCCAGGAGCCTTCCGAGCCCTTGGAGGGATCTCCGGCTCCCCTTCCAAAGGAGCACTTCTGCGATTTCGACGCGAACGTGGAAGCCGCTCGTTTTTTGCATGGTGTCTGCTCCCCACGAGCCTCCCTTCCCCCCCTCGGTGGCGCATGGTGCGGATGCTCGCGCTCCGGCTGATACCGATCCCGAGGAGCTTGTGAGTTTATCGCTTCACTTCCTCGTTGCTTCTCGTGGCTCGGCGTTTTCTTGGCTTCCTGCTCCCGCCGAGCCTTTGGCCCATCCTGGGGGAGGCCTTCCTGCTGAGTCCGCCTCTTCAGCGCTTCGGGAGGAAGAGGAAGTTGCTCCGTTACTTACTGGTCCAGAGGATGGTTCGTCCTCGGACTAGCTTGCGCTCTAGTTCGTTGGTGTGACCCTTCCCGAGGTGCTCGCTTGCATCTTGCGACGCCGCGCGCTTGGTAGAAGGGCCACTCGCTCTGGGTCTTTGACTCGGACCTCCCTGCTCGGCGGGACCCCGACGCACCCGGGCTTTGGCGCCATCCTTTTCCGCCCAGCCTTCCGGCTTCTGCAGGATGGCTTTCCTGCTTTTGCAGGATGGCCTTGGGCCTTCTTGCCCCGAATGGGGTCCTCGGCCGTGGAGGTCAAGAGTCATCCTCAGGAGGAGGAGTTGCATCTGGGTCGGTGTTGGCGAAGTGATTTCCTCGCGTGGAATGATACTTTTTGGTGATGTACTGTCGGATAGGTCCCAGTCAGGTGCGATGGATGCTTCATTTTCTCTGACCCCATCTGGGCATGAGGACTCCTCACTAGTGCGAATGATGCTGAGCAGGGTGAGGATGATCACGCTCAGCCATTGCATGTCGTTCATGCTCTGGAGTGCCAGCTGCCATCAATATGCGTAGCCAAGGCTCGGTGGGAGTAGTCCACATCGCATGGACCGCGGGATGCTTGCCAGAAAATGCTTCAACTGAAATCGCGAGGATGTGTCCTTAGACCTCAATCTTCGCTAACCCCCTCGGGGTGTGAGGACTCCTCATTGCGAATGATGCTAAGCGCTAGTCGGCTTCGACTGTTTCGGCAGGGTTGTTTCCTCGTCTGGCACTCCTCTCCTCCACGTTTTGATTCCATGCCTTCGGATAGTCTCCAGACGGGCGCGAGTTTCACTCGGAGCTGCGATGATGCATGCTTAGACCTCAAACTTCGCTGACCCCATCAGGGCAAGTGATGCTGAGCGCCAGCGGGCTTCGACTGCTTCGGCATGCTTGTTCCTTCTTCTCGAACTCCTCTCTTGCGCGTTTCGATGACATGCCTTCGGATAGTCCCCAGTCGAGCACGATGGATGTTTCACTTGGAGCTGCGAGGAGGCATGCTTAGACCAAACTTCGCTGACCCCATCGGGGCATGAGGACTCCTCGCTAGTGCGAGTGATGCTGAGCGCCAGTGTGTTTCGACTGCTTCGACAGGGGTGTCCATTCTACTTGCTCCCCCTCTCCCTTCCCCTCCCTCCTCCTTTCCCCGCTTGCTCCTCCGACTCCCCCCCCTCCCCCCTCCCCATCTTCCACATCCTCCCCATTCTCCTCCTCCTCCTCCTCCTTCCTCTCAACCTCCTCCCCTTGCTCACCCCCCTCCTGCTCCTCCACCCCTTTTCCTTCTATATCGCTCCCTCCTGTCGCACTATCAGACGTGTCGGTAGGCTGGGCCGGGCGTTGCGCTTGTGACTTCTTGGCAATTTCTTTCCGTGAAGCTAGACGTTTCCAACAGTTATACGCATTGAGTGTTGGTCGTTTTCAAACAGCTCCTCTGCTCATCGCACCGCGCACATTTGTTTGAAATGTGTCCAGCAGCTATATGGAGGGCGGGCGTTTTTTAAAGATGCCGCCTCACTGCCGCGCACATTTGTATTTAAACGCTTCCAATCGTGACCAGGACGGATGGCTGATATTTCAAGTTGCAGCTCTCGCTGTCAGCGCCGCGCGCATTCGTTTCAAACGATTCCAACACTAACTGCATGGAAGGCCAGCTCGTTCTCAGAATGCAGCTCTCGCTGAAGACTTCCTCAAATTCTATGACCCGCAGTTCCGACGCGTGCAGAAAGTTGCACGGATGAAGGGCTGCTCCTCTTCAAAGCGGGGTGATCGCTGAGCATCTGCTTGTCGTCGTTTTCTTATTCATTGTTTGCCGATCGGCACGGGCCCTCGCCCCCCCCTCCTCCCCCCCCTCTGGAGTAGATTCTGGTTGTTTTTAGCGTCCGTTTCAAACAAATGGGGGTTCCCCCGAAAGACGCACTGCTGCAAACAGTCGCATCAAGCAGAGGTCCGAAGCCAGGCCCCCCCCCGCCCTCCCCCTCCCGCCCAGTGTCGAAATGCCGAACAAGAAAACGCTCGCCTTGCCTGCGATTCTTCTGGCCATGAGGGAAGGAGGTGGATCCTTTACAGAGCGGGGTCCCGCCCGAGTGGCAGGCCCTCTGGGGGGTCTCCTCCTCCTCCCTCCTCCTCCCTCCTCCTCCCTCCTCCCTCCTCCCTCCCTCCTCCCTCCTCCCTTCTACTCCCTCCTCCCTCCTCCTCCCTCCTCCCTCCTCCTCCCTCCTCCTCCCTCCTCGCTTCCTTCCGTGGAGAGGAATAGGGACACACGAGGAGGAAACTTGGGATGAGTGGGTGTCTCGCAGCGCCGTTGACGCTTCCTGGGTTTGCCCTGGTCCTTATCCTCTTCTTGTCTCCTTATTCTCGGCCCCTTCCTTGTTCTCCTTCGGAGGAGGAGGAAGAGTCGCATGTGGGTCGGTGTTGGCTAAATGCTATCTCCGCGTAGACTGGACTTTTCGATGACATGCTTTCGGGTAGACCCCGGTCGGGCGCGATGGATGCCGCATTGAGCTGCGATGATGCATGCTTAGACCTCAAACTTCGCTGACCCCATCGGGGCATGACGACTCCTCACTAGAGCGAATGATGCTGAGCAGGGTGAGGTTGATGACATGCAGCCGTCGTGCTCGTGCGTGTTCGTGTCATTCATGCTCTGGAGTGCCAGCTGCCGTCTATTGGTGTAGCCAGGGCTCGCTTGGAGTAGGTCACATCGCATGGATCGCGGGGTGCTTGTTAGAAATGCCATTGTCAAAGCCGCGAGGATGTGTACCCAGACCTCAAACTTCGCTGACCCCCTCGGGGTGTGAGGACTCCTCTTCAGTGCGAATGATGCTGAGCGCCAGTCGGCCTCGACTGCTGCGGCAGGTTTGTTTCTCCCTCTCGCACCCATCCCCTGCGCGTTTCGATGGTAGACCCCAGTCGGGCACACTCTTGTTGAACTTTTCCCGCCTTACCAAGGATGGAAGGCCAGTTCTTTTTCAACATGCGGCTCTCGCTGGAGCAAAAGTTAGAAGGATGGAAGGTGGCCCGTTCTCAAAATGAGGCACATGCTGAACATGTAATACCTGTTTTCGGTTCCTGCGTATCCAGAAGGATATTCGCCAGCATGGGCCCCAACCAGTGCGTGACTGCAGTGCGGAGGTGAGCGCTATGCAGTGTGCGCTATGCGGTGCATGCTATGTGGTGTAAGCTATGTGGTGTGAGCGAAGGAGGTGACAACTACGCAGTGTAAGCTATGTCCGGTACGCCAGGCGGCGTGATCTGGAGGGATAAGCTGTTGGGCGTAAACTATGTGATGTACGCTGTCTTGTTCAGTTTATGCGGTGTAAGCTGCGCGGTAGAGGCCATGTGTAAGCTATGTTGTGAACGCTACGTGGTGCAAGTTCAGAACACGGGGCGCCTACGAGGCGTCCACGTGGCGGCACGGGCGGCAACGTGGCGCAACCTCGGCACACCCCTCAATCTCAAGCGTGGGGCGCCCACGAAGCGGCACGGGTGGCAGCGTGGCGCAATTTCGGTATGCCACCCAAGCGCGGGACGCCCACGAGGCGTCGCGGGCGGCGGCGGGGCAAAAACCTGACATACCCACCCAGTTCCTGTAAAAAGCCAAATCCGAACTCCGAAGTGCGCGCGCTGTTTCGGAACGAAGAGGGTAGATCCTTTAGAAAGCGGGGTCCCGCCGGAGTGATAGGGCCACCGGGCGCTCGCCATTCAACGGGGGCGCTTCCCACAGAGGAATAGGGACTTATCCATAGCCCACGCAGTACGGGGTAAGAGTGAGGGGCCTGCGGGCTCTGAACAGGCCCGCTGCCGGCGCCAGTTTGTTACACAGTGCACCGCGGGCCCGCCGCAGGCGGGGTCGCGTGTGGATTTCGGGCGGGTCGCGGGCGGGTCGCGGGTGGGTCGCGTGCGGGTCGCGGGCGAGGACGAAGATATCAACAACCAACGCACAAACACACAAAGACACAACAAGAAGCCTCACCGCGGAAGCCCACTTCGTGCACACGCCCAGGGATGGTGCACGACCGTTTGGCCCCCTCACTCTGATGAGGAGAGGACTCGGGGTCGGAGGGTGTATTGAAGCATGGTTGACGCTTCATGGATTTACCCTGGTCCTCTTCTTCTCGGTCCCTTTCTTGCCCTCCTTCGGAGCAGGAGTCGCATCTGGGTCGGTGCTGAGTGATGTCCTTGCGTGGAGTGGGATTTGTTTGTGAGGTGCTGCCAGATATCTGGCGCGATGGATGCCGCATTGAGCTGCGATGATGCATGCTTAGACCTCAAACTTCGCTGACCCCATCGGGGCATGACGACTCCTCACTAGTGCGAATGATGCTGAGCAGGGTGAGGTTGATGACATGCAGCCGTCGTGCTCGTGCGTGTTCGTGTCATTCATGCTCTGGAGTGCCAGCTGCCGTCTATTAGTGTAGCCAGGGCTCGCTTGGAGCAGGTCACATCGCATGGATCGCGGGGTGCTTGTTAGAAATGCCATTGTCAAAGCCGCGAGGATGTGTACCCAGACCTCAAACTTCGCTGACCCCCTCGGGGTGTGAGGACTCCTCTTCAGTGCGAATGATGCTGAGCGCCAGTCGGCCTCGACTGCTGCGGCAGGTTTGTTTCTCCCTCTCGCACCCATCCTCCTGCGCGTTTCGATGACATGCCTTCGCCCCCAACATACTTATACTATGTGTTCGTCGCCCCCCCAGAGGCGACGCGCGAACCGAGAAATCTTATCGTATATGCGTCGTGGCGGGCGCTTTCTGGCCACACCGCTCGAGAAACGATATACTACAAGATGGGTATACTATATGTTCGGGTCGGACGCGCGCCTCCAAGGCGGACACGTAGTATTAGTATGTCTCATGTCATCCCATTCGTAGACCCCGAGTCGGGCACACTCCTTGTTAACTTTTCCCGAGCCTTACCAAGGATGGAAGCCAGATTTCTTTCAACATGCTGCTCTCGCCGTATCAAAAGTTAGAAGGATGGGAAGGTGACCCGATCTCAAAATGAGGCACATGCTGAACATGTAATACCTGTTTTCGGTTCCTGCGTATCCAGAAGGATATTCGCCAGCATGGGCCCCAACCAGTGCGTGTCTGCAGTGCGGAGGTGAGCGCTATGCAGTGTGCGCTATGCGGTGCATGCTATGTGGTGTAAGCTATGTGGTGTGAGCGAAGGAGGTGACAAGTACGCAGTGTAAGCTATGTCCGGTACGCCAGGCGGCGTGATCTGGAGGGATAAGCTGTTGGGCGTAAACTTATGAGAATTGTACGCTGTCTGTGTTCAGTTTTATGCGGTGTAAGCTGGCGCGGTAGAGGCCAGTTTAAGCTATGTTAGTGAAACACGTGGTTCCAAGTTCAGAACACGGGTCGCCTACGAGGCGACCCCGTGGGCGGCAGGGGCGGCCAACGTTGGCGCACCTCGGCACAGCCCCTCATCTCAACGTGGGCGCCCACGACGCGGCACGGGTGGCAGCGTGGCGCAATTTCGGTATGCCACCCAAGCGCGGGACGCCCACGAGGCGTCGCGGGCGGCGGCGGGGCAAAAACCTGACATACCCACCCAGTTCCTGTAAAAAGCCAAATCCGAACTCCGTAGTGCGCGCGCTGTTTCGGAACGAAGAGGGTAGATCCTTTAGAAAGCGGGGTCCCGCCGAGTGATAGTCCACCGGGGCTCGTCATTCAATCGGGGGCGCTTCCCAACAGAGAATAGGACTTATCCAAAACCCTACGTCAGTACGGGGTAAGAGTGATGCCCCTCTGGGCTCTGACACACAGGCCCGCCTGCCAGCGCCAGTTTTTTACACAGTGCAAACCGCGGGCCCGCCCGCAGGCGGGGTCCGTGTGGATTTCGGGCGGTCGCGGGCGGGTCGGCCGGGCGGGTCCCGGCGGGACGCGGCGAAGGACGAGGATATCAACAATCAACGCAAGCCTCAAACACACAAAAGGCACAACAGAAGCCTCACCGCGGAAGCCACAGTTCGTGCACGTACGCCCAGGGATGGTGCACGACCGTGTTGCCCCGGCTCACTCTGATGAGGAGAGGACTCGGGGTCGGAGGGTGTATTGAAGCATGGTTGACGCTTCATGGATTTACCCTGGTCCTCTTCTTCTCGGTCCCTTTCTTGCCCTCCTTCGGAGCGGGAGTCGCATCTGGGTCGGTGCTGAGTGATGTCCTTGCGTGGAGTGGGATTTGTTTGTGAGGTGCTGCCAGATATCTGGCGCGATGGATGCCGCATTGAGCTGCGATGATGCATGCTTAGACCTCAAACTTCGCTGACCCCATCGGGGCATGACGACTCCTCACTAGTGCGAATGATGCTGAGCAGGGTGAGGTTGATGACATGCAGCCGTCGTGCTCGTGCGTGTTCGTGTCATTCATGCTCTGGAGTGCCAGCTGCCGTCTATTAGTGCAGCCAGGGCTCGCTTGGAGTAGGTCACATCGCATGGATCGCGGGGTGCTTGTTAGAAATGCCATTGTCAAAGCCGCGAGGATGTGTACCCAGACCTCAAACTTCGCTGACCCCCTCGGGGTGTGAGGACTCCTCTTCAGTGCGAATGATGCTGAGCGCCAGTCGGCCTCGACTGCTGCGGCAGGTTTGTTTCTCCCTCTCGCACTCCTCTCCTCCACGTTTCGATTACATGCCTTCGGGTAGACCCCAGTCGGGCATACTCTTGTTGAACTTTTCCCGCCTTACCAAGGATGGAAGGCCAGTTCTTTTTCAACATGCGGCTCTCGCTGGAGCAAAAGTTAGAAGGATGGAAGGTGGCCCGTTCTCAAAGTGAGGCACATGCTGAACATGTAATACCTGTTTTCGGTTCCTGCGTATCCAGAAGGATATTCGCCAGCATGGGCCCCAACCAGTGCGTGACTGCAGTGCGGAGGTGAGCGCTATGCAGTGTGCGCTATGCGGTGCATGCTATGTGGTGTAAGCTATGTGGTGTGAGCGAAGGAGGTGACAAGTACGCAGTGTAAGCTATGTCCGGTACGCCAGGCGGCGTGATCTGGAGGGATAAGCTGTTGGGCGTAAACTATGTGATGTACGCTGTCTTGTTCAGTTTATGCGGTGTAAGCTGCGCGGTAGAGGCCATGTGTAAGCTATGTTGTGAAAGCTACGTGGTGCAAGTTCAGAACACGGGGCGCCTACGAGGCGTCCACGTGGCGGCACGGGCGGCAACGTGGCGCAACCTCGGCACACCCCTCAATCTCAAGCGTGGGGCGCCCACGAAGCGGTAGGGGTGGCAGCGTGGCGCAATTTCGGTATGCCACCCAAGCGCGGGACGCCCACGAGGCGTCGCGGGCGGCGGCGGGGCAAAAACCTGACATACCCACCCAGTTCCTGTAAAAAGCCAAATCCGAACTCCGAAGTGCGCGCGCTGTTTGGGAACGAAGAGGGTAGATCCTTTAGAAAGCGGGGTCCCGCCGGAGTGATAGGGCCACCGGGCGCTCGCCATTCAACGGGGGCGCTTCCCACAGAGGAATAGGGACTTATCCATAGCCCACGCAGTACGGGGTAAGAGTGAGGGGCCTGCGGGCTCTGAACAGGCCCGCTGCCGGCGCCAGTTTGTTACACAGTGCACCGCGGGCCCGCCGCAGGCGGGGTCGCGTGTGGATTTCGGGCGGGTCGCGGGCGGGTCGCGGGCGGGTCGCGGGCGGGTCGCGGGCGAGGACGAGGATATCAACAATCAACGCACAAACACACAAAGGCACAACAGGAAGCCTCACCGCGGAAGCCCACTTCGTGCACACGCCCAGGGATGGTGCACGACCGTTTGGCCCCCTCACTCTGATGAGGAGAGGACTCGGGGTCGGAGGGTGTATTGAAGCATGGTTGACGCTTCATGGATTTGCCCTGGTCCTCTTCTTCTCGGTCCCTTTCTTGCCCTCCTTCGGAGCAGGAGTCGCATCTGGGTCGGTGCTGAGTGATGTCCTTGCGTGGAGTGGGATTTGTTTGTGAGGTGCTGCCAGATATCTGGCGCGATGGATGCCGCATTGAGCTGCGATGATGCATGCTTAGACCTCAAACTTCGCTGACCCCATCGGGGCATGACGACTCCTCACTAGTGCGAATGATGCTGAGCAGGGTGAGGTTGATGACATGCAGCCGTCGTGCTCGTGCGTGTTCGTGTCATTCATGCTCTGGAGTGCCAGCTGCCGTCTATTAGTGCAGCCAGGGCTCGCTTGGAGTAGGTCACATCGCATGGATCGCGGGGTGCTTGTTAGAAATGCCATTGTCAAAGCCGCGAGGATGTGTACCCAGACCTCAAACTTCGCTGACCCCCTCGGGGTGTGAGGACTCCTCTTCAGTGCGAATGATGCTGAGCGCCAGTCGGCCTCGACTGCTGCGGCAGGTTTGTTTCTCCCTCTCGCACCCATCCCCTGCGCGTTTCGATGACATGCCTTCGGTCGGCGTCCCCCCAACATACTTATACTATGTGTTCGTCGCCCCCCCAGAGGCGACGCGCGAACCGAGAAATCTTATAGTATATGCGTCGTGGCGGGCGCTTTCTGGCCACACCGCTCGAGAAACGATATACTACAAGATGGGTATACTATATGTTCGGGTCGGACGCGCGCCTCCAAGGCGGACACGTAGTATTAGTATGTCTCTGTGCATCCCATTCGGGTAGACCCCAGTCGGGCACACTCTTGTTGAACTTTTCCCGCCTTACCAAGGATGGAAGGCCAGTTCTTTTTCAAAATGCGGCTCTCGCTGGAGCAAAAGTTAGAAGGATGGAAGGTGGCCCGTTCTCAAAATGAGGCACATGCTGAACATGTAATACCTGTTTTCGGTTCCTGCGTATCCAGAAGGATATTCGCCAGCATGGGCCCCAACCAGTGCGTGACTGCAGTGCGGAGGTGAGCGCTATGCAGTGTGCGCTATGCGGTGCATGCTATGTGGTGTAAGCTATGTGGTGTGAGCGAAGGAGGTGACAAGTCGCAGTGTAAGCTATGTCCGGTACGCCAGGCGGCGTGATCTGGAGGGATAAGCTGTTGGGCGTAAACTATGTGATGTACGCTGTCTTGTTCAGTTTATGCGGTGTAAGCTGCGCGGTAGAGGCCATGTGTAAGCTATGTTGTGAAAGCTACGTGGTGCAAGTTCAGAACACGGGGCGCCTACGAGGCGTCCACGTGGCGGCACGGGCGGCAACGTGGCGCAACCTCGGCGCGCCCCTCAATCTCAAGCGTGGGGCGCCCACGAAGCGGTACGGGTGGCAGCGTGGCGCAATTTCGGTATGCCACCCAAGCGCGGGACGCCCACGAGGCGTCGCGGGCGGCGGCGGGGCAAAAACCTGACATACCCACCCAGTTCCTGTAAAAAGCCAAATCCGAACTCCGAAGTGCGCGCGCTGTTTCGGAACGAAGAGGGTAGATCCTTTAGAAAGCGGGGTCCCGCCGGAGTGATGGGGCCACCGGGCGCTCGCCATTCAACGGGGGCGCTTCCCACAGAGGAATAGGGACTTATCCATAGCCCACGCAGTACGGGGTAAGAGTGAGGGGCCTGCGGGCTCTGAACAGGCCCGCTGCCGGCGCCAGTTCGTTACACAGTGCACCGCGGGC
The DNA here is from genome assembly GCA_963575745.1 of Prorocentrum cordatum. Taxonomy (NCBI): domain Eukaryota; class Dinophyceae; order Prorocentrales; family Prorocentraceae; genus Prorocentrum; species Prorocentrum cordatum. The sequence goes on from CAUYUJ010014591.1 coordinate 383,329, forward strand.
CCGCCGCAGGCGGGGTCGCGTGTGGATTTCGGGCGGGTCGCGGGCGGGTCGCGGGTGGGTCGCGTGCGGGTCGCGGGCGAGGACGAAGATATCAACAACCAACGCACAAACACACAAAGACACAACAAGAAGCCTCACCGCGGAAGCCCACTTCGTGCACACGCCCAGGGATGGTGCACGACCGTTTGGCCCCCTCACTCTGATGAGGAGAGGACTCGGGGTCGGAGGGTGTATTGAAGCATGGTTGACGCTTCATGGATTTACCCTGGTCCTCTTCTTCTCGGTCCCTTTCTTGCCCTCCTTCGGAGCAGGAGTCGCATCTGGGTCGGTGCTGAGTGATGTCCTTGCGTGGAGTGGGATTTGTTTGTGAGGTGCTGCCAGATATCTGGCGCGATGGATGCCGCATTGAGCTGCGATGATGCATGCTCAGACCTCAAACTTCGCTGACCCCATCGGGGCACGACGACTCCTCACTAGTGCGAATGATGCTGAGCAGGGTGAGGATGATGACATGCAGCCGTCGTGCTCGTGCGTGTTCGTGTCATTCATGCTCTGGAGTGCAGCTGCCGTCTATTGGTGTAGCCAGGGCTCGCTTGGAGTAGGTCACATCGCATGGATCGCGGGGTGCTTGTTAGAAATGCCATTGTCAAAGCCGCGAGGATGTGTACCCAGACCTCAAACTTCGCTGACCCCCTCGGGGTGTGAGGACTCCTCTTCAGTGCGAATGATGCTGAGCGCCAGTCGGCCTCGACTGCTGCGGCAGGTTTGTTTCTCCCTCTCGCACCCATCCCCTGCGCGTTTCGATGACATGCCTTCGGTCGGCGTCCCCCCAACATACTTATACTATGTGTTCGTCGCCCCCCCAGAGGCGACGCGCGAACCGAGAAATCTTATAGTATATGCGTCGTGGCGGGCGCTTTCTGGCCACACCGCTCGAGAAACGATATACTACAAGATGGGTATACTATATGTTCGGGTCGGACGCGCGCCTCCAAGGCGGACACGTAGTATTAGTATGTCTCTGTGCATCCCATTCGGGTAGACCCCAGTCGGGCACACTCTTGTTGAACTTTTCCCGCCTTACCAAGGATGGAAGGCCAGTTCTTTTTCAAAATGCGGCTCTCGCTGGAGCAAAGTTAGAAGGATGGAAGGTGGCCCGTTCTCAAAATGAGGCACATGCTGAACATGTAATACCTGTTTTCGGTTCCTGCGTATCCAGAAGGATATTCGCCAGCATGGGCCCCAACCAGTGCGTGACTGCAGTGCGGAGGTGAGCGCTATGCAGTGTGCGCTATGCGGTGCATGCTATGTGGTGTAAGCTATGTGGTGTGAGCGAAGGAGGTGACAAGTACGCAGTGTAAGCTATGTCCGGTACGCCAGGCGGCGTGATCTGGAGGGATAAGCTGTTGGGCGTAAACTATGTGATGTACGCTGTCTTGTTCAGTTTATGCGGTGTAAGCTGCGCGGTAGAGGCCATGTGTAAGCTATGTTGTGAACGCTACGTGGTGCAAGTTCAGAACACGGGGCGCCTACGAGGCGTCCACGTGGCGGCACGGGCGGCAACGTGGCGCAACCTCGGCACACCCCTCAATCTCAAGCGTGGGGCGCCCACGAAGCGGCACGGGTGGCAGCGTGGCGCAATTTCGGTATGCCACCCAAGCGCGGGACGCCCACGAGGCGTCGCGGGCGGCGGCGGGGCAAAAACCTGACATACCCACCCAGTTCCTGTAAAAAGCCAAATCCGAACTCCGAAGTGCGCGCGCTGTTTCGGAACGAAGAGGGTAGATCCTTTAGAAAGCGGGGTCCCGCCGGAGTGATAGGGCCACCGGGCGCTCGCCATTCAACGGGGGCGCTTCCCACAGAGGAATAGGGACTTATCCATAGCCCACGCAGTACGGGGTAAGAGTGAGGGGCCTGCGGGCTCTGAACAGGCCCGCTGCCGGCGCCAGTTTGTTACACAGTGCACCGCGGGCCCGCCGCAGGCGGGGTCGCGTGTGGATTTCGGGCGGGTCGCGGGCGGGTCGCGGGTGGGTCGCGTGCGGGTCGCGGGCGAGGACGAGGATATCAACAACCAACGCACAAACACACAAAGACACAACAAGAAGCCTCACCGCGGAAGCCCACTTCGTGCACACGCCCAGGGATGGTGCACGACCGTTTGGCCCCCTCACTCTGATGAGGAGAGGACTCGGGGTCGGAGGGTGTATTGAAGCATGGTTGACGCTTCATGGATTTACCCTGGTCCTCTTCTTCTCGGTCCCTTTCTTGCCCTCCTTCGGAGCGGGAGTCGCATCTGGGTCGGTGCTGAGTGATGTCCTTGCGTGGAGTGGGATTTGTTTGTGAGGTGCTGCCAGATATCTGGCGCGATGGATGCCGCATTGAGCTGCGATGATGCATGCTTAGACCTCAAACTTCGCTGACCCCATCGGGGCATGACGACTCCTCACTAGTGCGAATGATGCTGAGCAGGGTGAGGTTGATGACATGCAGCCGTCGTGCTCGTGCGTGTTCGTGTCATTCATGCTCTGGAGTGCCAGCTGCCGTCTATTGGTGCAGCCAGGGCTCGCTTGGAGTAGGTCACATCGCATGGATCGCGGGGTGCTTGTTAGAAATGCCATTGTCAAAGCCGCGAGGATGTGTACCCAGACCTCAAACTTCGCTGACCCCCTCGGGGTGTGAGGACTCCTCTTCAGTGCGAATGATGCTGAGCGCCAGTCGGCCTCGACTGCTGCGGCAGGTTTGTTTCTCCCTCTCGCACCCATCCCCTGCGCGTTTCGATGACATGCCTTCGGACAGACCTCAGTCGTGCGTGGTGGATGTTTCACTTGGAGCTGCGATCATGTATGCTGTGACCTCAAACTTCGCTGACCCCATCTCCAACGGGCTTCGATTGCTTTGGCATGGTGGTCCATTCCTCTTCCTCCCCTTCTCTCCCTTCTCCTCTCTCCTCCTTTCCCTGCTTGCTCCTCCGACTCCCCCCCCTGCCCTTCCCCTCCTCCCCCTCCTCCCTATTCTCCTCGTCTTTGTTCTTAATCTCCTCCCCTTCTTCCCGCTCGTCCACCTGGAGGGCCGGTGGTTTTTTAAATGTCACCTTGGCGGCGCGCACATTCTTGCAAAAAGCTTCGAATCGTTATATGGATGGAGAGCTGGTGGTTTTCAAAATGCGGCTCTCACTGCAGTGCCGCGCACATTCGTTTCCAACGTTTCCGGCATGAACAAGGATGGAGGGCCGGTTCGTTTCCGAAATGCGCCCGTCGCTGGAGACTTCCACGCTACGATCCGAAGTTCGAAATTGTGCCAACGGAACATGGGAGGAGGGCGGCTCCTTCCAATACGGGGTAATCGCTAAAGATGGTCCCTTGAACTCTATCCTACCTCTTATAGCCAGAAGGAACAGTGTGGATTTTGTTCGAGAGGGTCCCGCCTGAGTGGTCGTTCCACCAAGGCTTGTTATTCAAGTGAGGCGCTTTCGCAGTGCAAAGAATTATGGACTTTGAGGAATGGACTTGGGACGGAAGGGTGTATTGCAGCATCGGTGACGCAGCCTGGTTTTACCCTGGTCCTCCTTTTCTGGTCTCCTTCTTATCGGTCTCTTTCTTGCTCTCCTTCGGAGGAGGAGGGGTCGCATCTGGGTGGGTGCTGGCTAAGTCATGTCCTCACGTTGAGTGGGAATTTTCGATGAGTTGCTGTCAGATAGACCAAATTGGGAGCGATGTATGCTGCAGTTGAACCTGCGATGATGCATGCTTAGACCTCAAACTTCGGTGACCCCACCGGGGCATGAGGACTTCTCTCTAGTGCGAATGATGCTGAGCAGGGTGAGGTTGATCACATTCAGCCGTCGTGCTCGTGCGTGTTCGTGTCATTCATGCTCTGGAGTGCCAGCTGCCGTCTCTATGCGTAGCCAGGGCTCGCTTGGAGCAGGTCACATCGCATGGATCGCGGGGGGCTTGTTAGAAATGCTTTTCTTGAAGTCGTGAGGATGTGTACCCAGACCTCAAACTTCGCTGACCCCCTCGGGGTGTGAGGACTCCTCTTCAGTGCGAATGATGCTGAGCGCCAGTCGGCTTCGAGTGCTTCGGCAGGCTTGTCTCTTCTTCTCGCACTCCTCTCCTGCGCGTTTCGATGACCTGCCTTCGGATAGACCCCAGTCGGGCACATTCGTTTCGAGCTTTTCCAATATTAGCACGGATGCAGGGCCGCTTAGTTTTCGAAATGCGACTCTCGCTGGATGATTCTTCACAATTTGTGACCCGAAGCTCGAACCTGTGCCAAAGTTACTCGGATGGAGGGCGGCTCGTTTTCAAAACGGGACAGCCGCTGAACGCTTACTAAGTGGTTTCGATGTTGGCATAGCCAGAAGGGTACTAGCCACTGTGGACTCCAACCAGCGCGTGACGAACGCTATGCGGTGTAAGCTATGTTGTACATGCTATGTGGCGCAACCTATGTGGTTTGAGCTATGGTAATGGCAACCATGCGGTGTAAGCTATGTGGTGCACGCTGTTTCGCGTAAGCTAGGCGGTGCGAACTGTAGGTGGTAGATGTCGGTGTGGGTGGAAGACGTCGGGCCCAAGCTATTTGGTGCAAGCTGTGTGGTGTTGTGTAATCTATGCGGTGTGAGCTACATGGTCCAAGCTGTGTGTAAGCTATGCCGTGAACGCTACACTGTGCAAGTTCAGAGCACGGGGCGCCCACGAGGCGCCCACGAGGCGGCACGGGCGGCAACGTGGCGCAACTTCGGGAAACCCACGCAGCGCACGGGGCGCCCGCGCGGCGCCCACGAGGTGGCGCGGGCGGCACCGTGGCGCAGCCTCGGCACACCCCCCGAGCGCGGGGCGCTCACGAGGCGCCCACGAAGCGGCATCTTCGGCCACGTGGCGAGCACTTTTGGCGGAAACTCGACGTACCCGTCCACCTCTGGTAACAACGAGTGCACGCACAGTTTGGGGAAGCCCGAAGTGCACGCGAAGTTTTGTCGACGTAGCCAAATAAGAACCCCGACGTGCACGCACCGTTTGGGGAACGAGCGTAGATCTTTTAGAACACGGGGTCCCGCCCGAGCGACAGGGCCACCAGGCGCTCGTTACTCAGAGGGGGGGGGTGCTTGCCGAACTGGAAAGGAATGGCAACTTACCCATACAGTCGGCCCAGATAGGTAGGTCGACCCTGCCAACTCAAGGGTACCCTGGTATCCTGTGTCTCGCGACCCATGCTTCCTACATTCCTGTGGCAATATGGCCCTCGGAAGGGTCTTTTGTGTCCTCTCGCGCGTCCTGTCCAATCGAGTCCGACTGCAGCCCCCGCAGTAGCGGATACGAGTGAGGGGTCGGCGGTCTCTGAAGAAGCTCGCCGCAGTCGCCAAAGTTTTTCACATGGCACAGCGGGCCCGCTGCAGGCGCCGACTTTTCGACAAAGCAATGTGGGTGTGGGTCGCGGGTGGGTCGCACGTGGCTCGCGGGTGGGTCGCGGGTGGGTCGCAGGTGGGTCGCGGGCGAGTCGCGAGCGGGTCGTGGGTGGGTCGCAGGGGGATCGCGGGCGAGGATGACGTCCAGGCACAATAGACAAACAACGACACAACAAGAAGCCTCACCGCGGAAGTCCACTTCGGGCACGCGCCCAGGGATGGTGTACGACCGTTTGGCCCCCTCACTCTGATGAGGAGGGGACTCGGAGTTGGAGGGTGTATTGCAGCGTCGTTGATGCTTCCTGGATGTACCCTGGTCTTCCTGCCTTCTGGTCTTCTTCTCTTCGGTCCCTCCTTCGGAGGAGGATTCACATCTGTTTCGGTGCTGGCTAAGTGATGTCCTCGCGTGGAATGGGGATGTTCGATGCGGTGCTGTCGGATATATTCCAGTCGGGCGCGATGGATGCTGCGTTAAGCTGCGATTCTGCATGCTTAGACCTCAAACTTCGCTGACCCAGTCGGGGCATGAGGACTCCTAACTATAAGCCGGGAAAGGTTTTCTCCCAACGCAGCCACGTTGCCCAATGCCGCAGAGCAGCAGACATTTTGTGAGCGATGGTTGCATCATGCGATGTAGTGGCCGAAAACACTCTGCGCTCTGGATGTCCACGCCTACTTTGCCTGTTATACTTCAGCACAGGAGAGCAGAATGTCGACCGGAATGTGTGGTCACTACACACTGCTCTTGTCCACGTGTTTGCACCCCCGACGTGTGTGAGGCCCCACGTTGGGAGGACGTCTCAAGCGAAATCTCGCCGAAACCAGGGTTAACCAACCAAGCGTTTCAACCGAAATTAGGTGAAACCAAACAATTTGCCAGGACGTCTCAAGCGAACCCGCGCGGAAGCCCATCGACACCAGGGCGAAACCAAGCAAGTTGCGAGGACGCCTTAGGCAGGACCGGGCCGAAACCAGGCGAAACTGGGGGCGAGACCAGGCAAATTGCGAAGATGTCTCAGGCGGTTTGCGCCGCGCAACCGGGCCAAACCAGGCGAAACCAGGCGAAACCGGTGGCGAAACCAGGCAAATTGCGAGGACGCCCTGGGCAGAATCGCCGAAACCAGGCTCCATCCACCCTCTTCGTTTTAAATGAGTGGATAACTCCTGGGCCCCCCCCCCGCAGGCGCAAGCCCGTTTAGAATTCTATGAGGGGGCGTTTGGACCACGTGTCCACTGAGGCGGACGGGGTGTGGTGAGGAAGGTTTCATTGTTCTTTCGGTTGTTGTTGGGGCTCTGGTATGGCGTTCGGAGAAATACTTCCGAGCCTGATCATGCTGGGGACGTTTCTCTCCGAACGCCGCCACATTGTCCAATGCTGCATAGCAGCATGAATTATGACAGCGATGGTTGCACCATGGGACAGTCGCCGAACACACTCTACCCTTCGGATGTCCACGCCCACTTTGCCTGTTATACTTCAGCACAGGAGAGCAGAATGTCGATCAGTATGTTTGATCACTCCTGACCGTTCTTGTCCACGTGATTGCACCTCCGACATGTGTGAGGCACCAAGCAAGTTGGGAGGACGTCTCAAGCGAAACCTCACCGAAACCAGGGTTAACCAACCAAGCGTTTCAACCGAAATTAGGTGAAACCAAACAATTTGCCAGGACGTCTCAAGCGAACCCGCGCGGAAGCCCATCGACACCAGGGCGAAACCAAGCAAGTTGCGAGAACGCCTTAGGCAGGACCGGGCCGAAACCAGGCGAAACTGGGGGCGAGACCAGGCAAATTGCGAAGATGTCTCAGGCGGTTTGCGCCACGCAACCGGGCCAAACCAGGCGAAACCAGGCGAAACTGGTGGCGAAACCAGGCAAATTGCGAGGACGCCCTGGGCAGAATCGCCGAAACCAGGCTCCATCCACTCTCTTCGTTTTAAATGAGTGGATAACTCCTGGGCCCCCCCCCGCAGGCGCAAGCCCGTTTAGAATTCTATGAGGGGGCGTTTGGACCACGTGTCCACTGAGGCGGACGGGGCGGGGTGTGGTGAGGAAGGTTTCATTGTTCTTTCGGTTGTTGTTGGGGCTCTGGTATGGCGTTCGGAGAAATACTTCCGAGCCTGATCATGCTGGGGACGTTTCTCTCCGAACGCCGCCACATTGTCCAATGCTGCATAGCAGCATGAATTATGACAGCGATGGTTGCACCATGGGACAGTCGCCGAACACACTCTACCCTTCGGATGTCCACGCCCACTTTGCCTGTTATACTTCAGCACAGGAGAGCAGAATGTCGATCAGTATGTTTGATCACTCCTGACCGTTCTTGTCCACGTGATTGCACCTCCGACATGTGTGAGGCACCAAGCAAGTTGGGAGGACGTCTCAAGCGAAACCTCACCGAAACCAGGGTAAAGCAAGCAAATTGGGATGACCTCTTAAGCGAAACCGCGCTCAGACTAGGTGAAACTAAGCAAATTGTGAGGACGTCTCAAGCGAAACCAGGCCAGACCAGGCAAAACCAGGGCGAAACCAGCTCGAAACCAGGCAAGTTGCGAGGACGTCTCGGGCAAGACCGGACCGAAATCATGGGCGGAACCAGGCAATTTGCGAGAATGTCTCAGGTGGTTTGCCCCGCCCAGCCGGGCCAGACCAGGCGAAGCCAGGCGAAACCGGAGGCCAAGCCGGGCAAATTGCGAGGACGTCGGGGGGGGGGCGTTTGGACCATGTGTGCGCTGAGGCGGACGGGTTGGGCGCGGAATGTTTTTGTTTGTTGGTTGTTGTTGGGGCTTTGGTGAGGCGTTTGGAGACATGCTTCCGAGCCTGTAGTGCGAATGATGCTGAACAGGGCGAAGTTGATCGATCACATTCTGCCGTCCTGCTCGTGCGTGTTAGTGTCATTCATGTTCTGGAGTGCGAGCTGCCATCTATATGCGTAGCCAGGACTCGCTTGGACTGGGTCACATCGCATGGATCGCTGGGTGCTTGCCAGAAAATATTTTGACTGAAGCCGCGAGGATGTGTACCTCGATCTAGACTTCGCTGACCCCCTCGGGGTGGGAGGAGGGAGGAGGGAG
>CAUYUJ010014592.1:0-67432 GCA_963575745.1 Prorocentrum cordatum
CTCCTCCTCCTCCTCCTCCTCCTCCTCCCTTCTTCCTCCTCCTCCTCCAGCCGTCAGGCCGAGGCAATTTTCAAATGCCTCGCCACCGCGGATAAGCGGTGCAGCCTGGGCTCCGTGTGGCACCGCCTGTATGCGGTGTGGGTCCGATGATGCCAGATCCTTATCCCGCCCGCGTTCCGGGTGCGATAAGGATAGGGCGGAGGGCGGCACTTCCCGCTGGGAGGTTCGTGGTCGTTCGTTGTCGTCCTTCGTGTCTCGTTTCGTCGTCGTGTCTGTCGCCCTTTTCCTCTTTGGGAGTTGCGGCACGGCCCTGGATTAGGTTCCAGGGTGGACGTTGTTTGCGCTCCTGGGCCGGAGAGTGGCCCCCTCCCCCTCCCCCTCCCTGCTGCCGCTGCTGTTGCCGTTGCAGCTGTCAGGCCAGGGCTTTTAGTGCCCTGCCACCTCGGCCCAGAGGTGCGGCCTGGGCGCGGGAAGACCCCAGTGGCACCTCCTGGTCTGAGGTGTACCGCCGTTTGACGACCACGGAGGCGGGGCCCGCGGCTTTCCGCCTGTAACCTCTTGGTTGCAGTGCTCTTTGCCGCGGGCACACTGTTGCCGTGCTTGTGAGGGTGCGGGCGCTGGGCAACGCTCCGTGTATTATCCCTTGGGCGCCGATCCCGAATCCCCGTGCGCCATTTTGGCGCGGGGTGTAGGGCGGTCCTTGGTTTGCTTTCTTTTCCTTGATTTCCTCCCTAAGGCACAGCGTTTCTGGCGCTATTGGGAGTTAGTCAAGGAAAGGAGGCCGGAGGTCAGGTCCCAGCTTGTGTCCGTGATTCCCTCTTTTTGCGCGTGTGCCCTTGGTTTTGGCCGTTGGCCACGTTGGCCGTTGGCCAGGGCACGTTGGCCCGCGCTTTGCTGAGCGCCACGGTTTTGTTCTGCCTTTTGGGCCTGCGACAATCCTCCTCCTCCTCCTCCTCCTCCTCCTCCTCCTCCTCCTCCTCCTCCTCCTCCCTCCTCCTCCTCCTCTCCTCCTCCTTCTCCTCCTCCTCCTCCTCCTCCTCCTCCTCCTCCTCCTCCTCCCTCCTCCTCCTCCCCCTTCCCCTCCTTCTCCCTTCCCCTCCTCCTCCTCCTCCTCCTCCTCCTCCTCCTCCTTCTCCTCCTCCTCCTCCTCCTCCTCCTCCTCCTTTTCCCCTTTTCTCCATTCCTGCTCCTTCTAGATAACTTCTCCCTGTCGCACCCCGCGGCCAGTTTCTAGGGCCCCCCGGGTGTTTCGCCTGAGACTTCTTCACCGTTCATGACCTTGAAGCTTAAACATTGACAACAGTTTCATAGATGGAGGGCGGGTCGTTTTCAAAATGTGGCCCTCGCCTTAGCGCCGCGCACATTCGTAGAGCTTCACGGATTGAGGGCGGGTCGTTTCCGCGCACATTCGTGCAACAACAATTCGCAAGATTTTCGCGGGTTAAGGGTGGCTATTTTTTATGTGGTTCGCGCATTAACCACGCGCACATTCGTTCTAAAGTTCCAAGAGTTGCACGGATTTCCATGATCAGCGTACCGAAATGGCGTTTTGGAAGGATTCAGGATTACGAGGGTGACATTGGCTCGCGGCGTTCTCTCACGATTCAGGATCTCCGAGACGCAACAGTCAGGTTGATCCGTGGCGTTGGAATCCAGAGAACGATGTTTTGGTATGCATCAGGGTCTTCAAACGGTTGCTTTCCACCGAGGCAGTTTCCTCAGTGGAAATTGACCCTGGTAGGGGCCTATGGTGAGGGTGTTTGGAGGGAGGGATTGTTCCAATATCATTGATGATTCCTCCTTCTCCTCCCCCTCATCATCATCCTCCTTATCATTCTCCTGCTTCTCATCCCCCTCCTCCGCCTCCTCCTCCTCCTACCCCTCCTCCTCTTCGGCATCCTCATCGTACTCCTCCACCTCCTCCATCTCTTCGACGTGCGCATGTTCAGGTTCGTTTCGATTCCTCCGATTCGATTCGATCCGGGATTCCGATGGATTCCGATTCCGATTCGATTCGACTTGGGATGCCGATGCGGATGCCGATCTCTCAATGGAGGACCACTGGCCTGGCGATTCACGCCGATCCGACTCCTCCCGTCTCGGCTGCCGAGTTCTGCCGATCCCATCCGTTTTGATCGCCGATCAGATTTTTGTCGATTCGCTCTTGGGCTCTCCTGCATGCTTTCTCGCCGAGGATCCTCAAGGAACATATTGGATCATCTGGCGAAAAATTCACGCACGGAGTCGAAGAATGCACGGGGAGGGGTCGCCCGAGCGATGGCGAGGCCCCCCCCTCTTGGGCATCGGCCCGTTTTGCAGCAGGTGCGCATCGTGCCGACCGGCGGCGACCCCGCCGCCAGCGCTCAACGTTCCCAGACCCCCTCGGGCAATGAAAAAATCACGACGAAAGGTTTTTCCTTATTTTCTGCCTTTGGAGGCCCTTCCTGGCCCTCGGGACCGTCAAAAACCGACTCCGGACGAGAAACTGGTCCTGGGGAGTGGGTCGAGACCTCGGGGGTCGACGTAATGAAGAAATCATGGCGTCGGGGGTCTGGCTTGAGCGCCGGCGGCGACCCCTGCAGGGTCGGTCGATGTTGAACGATGTGACGTTTCGGACACGGCCGATCTTTCAAGGTTGAGCGACCCCCTGTGGTGTTAGGAGCTAGCCAACACTGGGGGGGGCACGACGCGGACCTGCCGCATGTGCATGGCATTTCCCCCCCCCTTCTCCGCCGCTTTTTCGAGCAGTGCTGGACCGAAAAAGGGCGGGCAGGTGAGTCCTCGCTTGCGTGAGAAGGCCAGGCTCCCTGTCGGGGGCCCCGCCACCCCCTCCCCCCTCCATGCAAGTAGCCTTGCCAGAATCGCCGACGACGCCGCCGACGCCGACGACGCCGACGCCCCCCTATCCGTGCGAAACCAGCCAGAATCAAAAAAGAGAAGCGGCCTCTCCCCGAGAGGTCCTCGGCCTGAGCGCCGCGGCTCCGGGCGGCGCCGGCGGGGCGGGCTGGGGTGCGCGCGCGGGGCAGGGGGACTCATCAGGGGCAACGATCGGGGGGGATAGGCATGGGGGGGTGCATCGACCCCAAATCGCCCATGTATCGCCGATAGGGGCTTGATAGCCCCAACCTGCTGAGGAACGTTCGGATTCACTATCGTGGGCCTATCGCCGATCTATCGGCGATGTATCGCTGATTCCAGGTTGATGTGCCCCCCCTATGCCAGTCTCCCCCTTTCGTTGCCCCCAAACCCATGCCCCCCTCGGGTCACGCAGAAGTCAGTGCGACAGTTATGGTGTTCCAGCCCACTTTCGCCATGGCCACCAGGAAGAACTTCGAGCACCACGGGAGTACTGAAGCTGGAGGGCTTGCACGTGCCGGGCCCATGGAGGCGATACCCGCTCGAGACTTCGCCTGCGCGTCGGGTAGACGTCGTTTCGATACTTTTCCAGGTGCTCGAAATTGCTTCTGGAGTGTGGCTCTGCAGTACGGCAGGTTCGCGCGGCGATGGCGCGCCGATTTGTCCAGGCCCCATTTGTCCTCGTCCCGGCTTCGTCTGATGGTCCGAGCCAGGGGCAGGAGGGGGGAGGAGGAGGAGGGAGGAGGAGGGAGGAGGAGGAGGGAGGAGGAGGGAGGAGGAGGAGGGAGGAGGAGGGAGGAGGAGGGAGGAGGGGCGCAGGACACGGGCCGAGAGCGAGCAGCCGAGCATACCCGATGGCGCGCCTCTGGAAAGCAGGTGGGGAGCCCGACGGTCAGCATGCCAAGACCGCGGCTCTGTGGTGCGCGCTCTCGTGGTGCCGACCGAGGGGGAGAGCCCACCACGGATCGCCTTCCGCGCACGCAAGCAGTGGTGCTCACGAGGGGCCGTGGGGAGATAGGGAGGACAGGGGGGGCAGGTGCTCGAAGGTCCTCGGCGCTTGTCCAGCCTCGGGCTGCTCTCCTAGCAGCTGCGCCGCGCCGAGAGCGATGCGGGGGCGCCCCTGGTCGTCCCGGGTCGGCCGCCGGAGAGCCGAGGCAGGGCCCGAAAGCCAGGGCAACAGCAGTTGAGCCCCCGCGTGTGTTCGGCCGCTGGGCTCCAGCATGGCCCTGGGACGGCCGACAGGCCCCCGCGGTGGCCCCCAGAGAGTCGGCAGCCGTTTTGGGGCTGGAGCCCCGCGACACCAGGGGATCCCTTCGAGGGAAGCCAGAGATAACAAAGGTGCAGAAACGTCACCTGCTGGAGGCCCGCTCGGATAACTTCTATCGGCGCTGGAATCCCTCCCCTCAGAGGGTGAAACCGATCGCGGGGGCCTCTTGTAGTGTCTCGGGTGTTTTGGAGGAGCCTCTTTGGGGCCTTCTTTGGGCCCAGTTGGGGGCCTTGGAAGCCATCCTCGGACCATCTTGGAGGAGTTCGATCAAAGAAGGAGGGGGCCCGATTCGGGTCACCCTTCTGGAGTCCTTGGAATTGCCTCCTGGACCCCAAGAGCGACTCTTTGGCACCTCTTGGGGCTCTCTTAGGCCTTCTTGGAGCCATCTTGAGGCCTCGGAGGGCCGTCGACAGCGAAAAGGCGAGAAGGCAAAACCCACTTGTGCTGTGTGGGTGCTTGACGGAATGTGGCTTCGTGGGTGGCTTCCTTTGGAGTTTCCGTGGCCACTTGAAGTTGTCTTGGGGGGCGGTCTTGGGGCGGTTCGAAGCATATTGGAAACCAACTTGAGCTACCGTGAGCCATCTTGAGAGTCATCTTCGGCTCTCTGAGGCCCTCTTCAAGTCTTGGAGTCATCTTGGGCCATCTTGGACGCTCCAACGGGTCGCGACCCCCCCCCCCTCCAGACAGGGGGAGGGGGGAGGGAGAGGGCTAAACCCCTTCCCGAAGGGGAAGCAGCGGGTTGGAAGAGGAAACGTCCTAAACACACGCCTTGAAGAGCTGGTGGGACTAACGACAGCTGCATCAATTTAAACATTATCGACCAGTCTCATGCTATGTTTACCGATCGCGCTATCCATGTGTATGCCGTCTTCGTATGTATTCGTGTGTACATACACAAACATACTTGTTGAGACGTGCACACATAAAACATATACGTATATATATATACGTATGACCGACCGTTATCTACTGGTCACACAATCATATATGGTCGGTTTATCGGCCTCACTAACTACCAGTTGCCCTACCAATGTATATGTATATACGTCTGTACATACACATGTATCCATACTTACGTATCCATAAAGAAGACTGTATTGGCGCTTCGCGCCACGCATCTTGGTCCTTGTGCGACAGAGTGCGACAGAGTGCCGGCGTGGCTCTCCTCCCCCTCCTCCTCCTCCTCCTCCTCCTCCTCCTCCTCCTCCTCCTCCTCCTCATCCTCCCCTCCGCCCTGCCCAGGACCTGGAGCGTCCGGATTCGCGGTCGGGGGTTTGCCGCCGATGTATCGCAGACGTGTCGCCAAATTTTAGGTCGACGGTGCCCCTCCCGAGTTGGGTCCCCCCCGAACCTTGCCCCTCGAAGACCTGGGCGGGTCCCTCCTCCTCCTCCTCCTCCTCCTCCTCCTCCTCCTCCTCCTCTCCGTCCTCCCCATCCGCCCTTGCCCCTCCTCGGCCCCCCCTTCAGCGCGACTGGTCTTTTGTGCGGCCCGTTCGTTTTTTGCACGGCCCATTGGGTTCTCGTGCGGCCCGGCGCGCGGCCGGGTGGGTCTCATTGCGGCCCGCGCTGGCCCCTCAATTAAACGAATAGTGTAACGGTTTCCCTTCTTAGCTCTGGAAATGCTGGCAACCCTTAAGGGCTTAAGTTCCCGCTCAGAAAAAGGTGGCCGCAGAAGACCATCTGGAGGCGCGCTGGAATCAATCTAGTAGTAGATGTGCCAATGTTGAATGTGTCATTCAAAAAACAGTTTTCGAAGCAACGTGATAGCCCAGCTACATTTCCGAGGGCGTGTACACCGCTGGTAACATGGTTCGAGAAACGGGCTCGAAACAATCGTCCTCCTGAGCATCACGATCATCATCATTTTCATCCTAATCCTCCCCGTCATGATCGTCCTCCCTTCGTCTTGCACATGATAGCATAACATGCCCAATCTCCCTTCATCCCTCTTCCTTGTCCTCATCACCCTGGCCCCCTGTGTTCCTTCTCCTTGGCTTCTCACTCCCACTTTGTCCCGCTCCTCCTCCTCCTCCTCCTCCTGATTGTTCATTGTTCCTCCGGTCCTTGGCACTATGCTCCTCCCGCTGCATGCTCCTGTTGCAACCCTTCCTGCTAGCTACTCCTGTTGCCTACCTTGATGTCGGCTCCTCCTGCTGCATGATCCTCCTGCCTCCCCCTCCTCCTCCTCCTCCTCGCCTCTTCCACCTCATCCACCACTACATCCTCGTGCCTCCTCCTGCTCCTTCTCCTCCTCCTCCTCCTCCTCCTCCTCCTCCTCTTCCCCGTCCTCGTCCTCATCCGGCCTCCCATTGCCTTTTCATCCTCGTCGTCGCCCTCGTCCTCGCCCTCAGCTTAGTTCTCCTCCCCCTCCCCCTCCTCACCTGACCTGCCTCTCCTCCTCCTCCTCCTCCTCCTCCTCCTCCTCCTCCTCCTCCCTCTTCCTCCTCCTCCTTCTCCTCCTCCTCCTCCTCCTCGTCCTTGTGGAATGGAATCGGCATGGAATGGAATGGGCGACTACAAAGGGTGTGGTTACGCCGGGGTGTGGTCTGCGATCGGCAACGTTGGGGCCTTGGGGGCACGACGCTATTTTCGTCGGACCTCCTTGGGGCGCGAGAGAACTCTATCGGGGTCCCCGCGCGCCCCCCCGGGTGTCCCCCAAGATGTTCCCGAGGGTGCCGGTTGTAAACCACACCCTTTGCAAACCACACCCTTTGGAGTCGCCGATGGAAGCGTGCATCTGCCGGCAAGCATTCGAGAGCACGCGTTCGCCATTTCGGTGTGTCTTTCCCCTTTGCTGTCCGCCATCCTCTGCATGTCTGTTTGTCTGCCTGTGTCTCTGGCCTGTGAGCAAGGGGAGGAAGCGTTGCACAGAGTATGATCGCACTCCTCGCGGTCCCCACTGCTTGCTGATCCATATATTATGTGTTGGATAATTAATCTGGTACGCGGCTTCTGGTTTGGATTCGACCGTGTCAGTTGCGCGCGTAATTCATGTCTGTTCTGGCAACAAGCCCCGTGAAGAATGCGTTCACGTTAAAGAACGTTGAGTTGTGCCATGGGCGAGGAGACCCGCCATGCGTGTGCCAGCGTGCTTGGGTCTCACGCTGTTGCCTTGATGCTTGGTGCAAGTGCTCATGTGCACCTGCCCCCTCGTTCTCCTTTTCTCTCCAGATCTCGGTGCCTTTGTGGGCCCTGGAAACGGCAGGGCCATTTTTTCACCGTTTCCGAGAATCGGCGACCGGAAACGGCAACAAAAAACGGCTCCAGGATTGGAACCGGAGCCGGAACCAGTAACAAAAAACCCTGCAGAACCGGGAAAACAACGGCATTGGAACCAGCAAACACATGGCAAAACGGAGCCGGTAACAAACGTTGTTCTGTCGTTTCCAGGGCCCGCTGAGCTCGGAGCTTCCTCTTATCTGAGGTCTTGGCGAGCATGGTCTTTGCCCTGGCGGACGTGTCTGGAGCTCATCTCAATCCCGCGGTGGGGCAGTGGGCGTCCGCAGCGCCTCCTCCCCCTGCGTGCCTGCGGCTGCCCAAGTCCCTACTTGCGGTCGTTGACGGAGGCGCCCGTGCACGCGCGAGGCGACTCTCGGAAGCTGGGCGAGGGCTGCTGAAACCGTGGCTGCTACAACGGCCCTCCCAGAAGGAAAAAACAAACTTCCCAGAATGAGGCGCGGCACGCGAAACATCGGGAGCGGAAAAGAGGGGGGTGACCTCTAGGGGGGGGTGGATTTCATGGCGCGGGCCATGATATCTCCCCAGATTTCATGGCGCCCCTTCTCAGTTCATTACGTCCCCGGCCCCCCCGCTGGGCCGCGCACGTGCCGCCGGTCATGATTTGCACCCCCCCCTCTTGGACACCCCCCTCTTTGCCGCTCCCGAAAGCAGTCAACGGGCTTCTTCCCGGAAGAATGGAGACAACTTCCCGGAGGTCGATTTTAGCAGCTGCGGATTTAGCAGCCCTTGCCTGGCTTCCGAGTGGTCTGATTCGGGTCAAGTCGGGCATGTCCCTCTACAGGCGGAGTATCCCAAAGTAGTCAACGAAATAGTCTGGGCATGAGTTCTTAGTTTATTTGTTTGCATCATGGTTCCTGGCGATTTCTCAGCTTCCTTCCCAAATCTGCCTGTAGAAGGACATGCTCGGCCTAAGGTTTGGGAGGGGGTCCGATTTGAGCTGTCTTCGAGGGTCCAGGGAGGTCTGGGCAGAGAGGCCGCCCTTGCACGGCCGGTGTGGGCGGGGGTCTACAGCTTCTCGTCTGGAAGGGTCTTGACCGCCCCTCCTTTGCACTACGAGATGCGGGGATCTCGCGACCCGCGCGCCGCGGGCTGGGACAGAGCAGCTGCCCCTCTCTCCGAGGGGGGCGTGGCGCGAGAGCGCGAGGAGGAAGCGCGCCGCAGGGGGCCGGCGAGAGCGCCGAGGTCCCTCACATCCGCCGGCGTGTTTTTTTGTCCATTCGGTGTTCGGTTGCCCCGAATAGCCACGCGCTGCAGCGGACTGCCTCCTGCCTCGCCGCTGACGTAGAAGGAGTTTCCAGGCCGCGGCCCCGGAGGTCCCTCTTGGCGGCGAGCGAGGGGGGGGAGGGCGAAGGAGGAGGCCTTCTTGGCGGCGAGCGAGGAATGGTTTCAGGACGAGTTGCTCAAGTTCGTTGCCACCGGTACGCTGTGTGTGTGAGTGCTGGTTCGCTGGTGGACGAGACACGCACCCCCCCGAAGCCCTCTTGGGACCCTCTTGGGACCATCCTCTCGAGGCCCTCTTGCGGCCCTCTCCAGCCGTGGAACGGGGACCAATGATTTATTGCCTTCAGTCGGGCATGTCCCTCTACAGGCGGAATAATCAAAAATAGTCGAAGAGTATTCCCGGGACGATTTCTTAACTATTTCAGTCTATCGTTGAATATGTTGTGACATTTTTTATTGTTCTTCCAAAATCCGCCAGTAGGGGGACATGCCCGACCTGATTATAGCCACTGGCAGCGTGTAACAGACTGGACTTGCCCTTGAAATGGAACTGGTACCGAGGAGCTGAGACCTGCTTGCAGGATGCAGAAAAATCGAACCTTCGTAGCCTGGTGACCCCCAAAGAGGCCAGCAGATTTGCAGGTGTGGCTTGGTCGAGCTCTGCTCATTCAGTCAGGGCCCACTCTGCCATCCAGAGTCTTGTTCCAAGTGCTCATAGATGCTTCATAGTTCGGACAATCTTCTCGCAGCTAGGAGGCTTCCGCTCTTGACTTTGGGGGGCACTGTCGACATCAGCAGTCTTGCACGGGAAGGGGAGGTTACTATGGCCGTCATGACGTCTGCAGTAGGCAGACATTCGGCCGTTCATGTGCCTGGAACTTGGATGGATGGTCCGATTTACATGGCAAGCCAGTTCGCGGCAGGTCTGCTGCTTTTCTTTGGAATGACATGTCGTGGACATGGGAAGTACGTTTTCTCGAGTGGCTTGTGTTGTGAGCCAGAATAGCTGAGCGAGTCACATTTACGTTGATTTGTTGGAGGGCGGTTGTGCTAGGAATACCTGGTTCACAAGTTGTGCAACGAAGCTATTCATAGTTTGCTTCAGCTTGCATGAGCACGGGCACGGAATGTCTAGCATGCAGTGTAGCGGTGAACAGAGCAGAGGATGGCGTGATTCAGCGTCTGAGTGTCAGTGCCTATTGATGCTCGGACGTCGACTTGGAGCAAGTTTGCCCAAGGGAGGTTGGGACAAAGGACGGTCAGGCAGGCCTATGGAGGAGGAAGAGGAGGAGGAGGAGGAGGAGGAGGAGGAGGACTGCCCCCCAACGCGAGGAAGATACAGAAAGGGGGATCGGCTCGCTCCTGGGGGGAGGGGGAGGTGAGGAGGTGGAGGAGGTGGAGGAGGACGAGGAGGACTGTTCCCTCCAGCCACTTGGGGCAGGTGCAACCCACTTCTAAGCTGGGCTAGGCTGGATAGAACCCGCCTGAGCATCCGCTTGTATGCCCCTGTCCTCTCGGTTCACCACCGCGGCGATCCGAGCAGACCCTGCGGCCCTCAGAGATTCCCGATGCGTCTCGTCCCGCATGCTGCCTTCTGCCTCGGATCTATAGGTCACCCACGCAGGGGCGCGCAGGGGAGCGCGCACTCCGTGGATCCTGGTCCCCGGACCCCCCGGCGTCGGGCTTTTGTTTTTTCCCGCAGCGTCGACCCCCAGAGGTCAGGACCTCTCCTCCTCGTCGTCCTCCTCCTCCTTCCCTTCCTCCTCCTCCTCCTACTCCTTCCTCCTCCTTCCTTTCCTCCTCCTCCTTTCTCCTCCCCGTGTCCGTCATGGTTTTTCTTCACGACGCGAGGGGGTCTGCCATGAGTCTGGGCCAGAGCGGAAGTCCTTCTCCAGGGACGCAATGCAAAGTTGTGAAGAGAGTCGCGCCTCGCACACCGCGGGGCGCGGCGCGCGAAATTGGGTGACCAAGCTTTCTGCCCTCGCCTTCCACTAGGCACGCAAAGTCAGAAACTGGCCTGCCAGCAGGTCACCAAAAGTACCCTCGAACCCTAATGACACGGTGAAGCCGTGGCCGCACTTACGCCGCCGTTTTCTCATTACTGTCCCCAGTGTATTTTCAGGGGCAACGATAAGGGGGGATGTCATAGAGGGGATGTATCGACCCCCAATCACCCATTGATCGCCTAGAAGGGCCCGATAGCCCCAACCTGCCCAGGAAGGTGCGGATTTACTATACCTGGGGCCTATCGCCGATCTATCGGCGATGACTCGCCGATTCCAGGTCGAGCGTGCCCCCATGTGCCAGTCCCCCCCCCCAATCGTTGCCCCTCAATGTTTGGCCCTCCTGACTTGGGCCCCCCTCCCAAAGGGCACGGGGTATTCCAAATCCCTTATTAATCGTCCCCTGGGTCCGGTGTTTCAAGGCGCCTTTTTTGTAACCGGGGGGGTCCAGTTTATCTTGGCACGGGCGCTCTCTGTGGATTGGAGCTTAGGGGGTCCGGTTTATCAAGGCGCCCCATCGAAAAGGGGAGTCCGGAGTATTAGGTCGCATTTGGAGGGGGTCCGGTTCTTTAGGGGGGGGTCGATTAAGAAGGGATTTGGAGTACTGCTTCGTCAGCAGGTGTTCCACAGAAGTGTGCCATACACGCCGCGGTCGGAGGGCTTTTCGGGCCTTCCGTTGGCCTCGAGACCAGCGGTCGTCCGGTGTGCCGGCGGCGTGTGGCGAGAGACTTGCCCCTGTTCCTCCCCAGGGGGGTGCGGCGCGAGACCGAGAGAGGCCCGATGCCTTGTGTTTGCTGTCATGGAGGGGCCCCCAGAAGTCTCGGCCCCTTCCCCGGGGGTCGCGCGGGTGGAGGAGGAGAGGAGGTGGAGGAGGAGGAGAAGGGAGGAGGACAGGGGAGGAGGAGGAGGAGGAGGAGGAGGAGGAAGCCCGAGCGCTGATAGCAGACTGATTGCAGGCGTCTAGATACATTTCACAGCGCCCCAGATAATTGCCTTCCAATTGCTGTTCTGAACAGCTGTAGCTCATCTGCAGCACGAGTAAAACCAAGAAAACCAATACCACCTCCAAGAAACTAGCAGAGCACGAACAGTTGTGGAGGGGGGGGGAGGGGGAGGAGGAGGAGGAGGAGGAGGAGGAGGAGGAGGACGAGGAGGAGGTTGCATGAGGAGCAGCTGGAAGAGTAGGAGGCAAAGGGTGTGGAGGGGGGGGGCACTGGCTCGCCTCGCTGCGCTCCGCGCCGCGCGCTGCGCGGGGAGTCGTCCTCCGCGACCTCGCGCCCCCCTTCCCCAGGCCGCGGGGGTGACCTACATTCGTCGGGCGCCCCCAAACGGGGTGGTGACCCCAACGTGTGGTGAGTCGGCGGGGGTTCGGGGTCACCGCACGGTTTTGGGACTCGAGTCCCTCTCCGAGGATGTCTCGGGCCATTGGGGCATCCAGGGTCCAAAAATCGTGCGGTGACGGACCGTGCGGTGAGGTCTTGGAGGGTTCCGAGGTCACCGCCCGGCTCGTCATCGCACTGTTTCGGGACTCCAAACAAAAGAGGGTCAGGGGTAACGATAGGTGGGGATAGGCATACGGGAGGATGCATCGACCACCAATCGCCCATTGATCGCCGATGGGGGCCCGATGGCCCCAACCTGCCCAGGGAGGTGCGGATTCACCATCGGGGGTATATCGCCGATCCATCGGCGATGTATCGCCGATTCCAGGTGGATGCATCCCCCCCTACGCCATTCCCCCCCTATCGTTGCCCCCCAGGAGGGTAATGACTAGGGGGGGGTCGATGTCATGGCCAGGGCCATGATATTTCCTCAGATTTCATGGCGCCTATTCTTGTTTCATTACGTCCCTGGCTCCCCCGCTGGGCCGCGCACGTGCCGCCGGCCATGATTTCCGCCCCCCCTCCTGGACGTCCCCCTCTCGGCCGCCCCCCATACATGGGGGGTGAAGAAATGGCCCCTGTAGGGCCCTGTCCTTCACCC
This sequence comes from Prorocentrum cordatum, assembly GCA_963575745.1. Classification (NCBI taxonomy): domain Eukaryota; class Dinophyceae; order Prorocentrales; family Prorocentraceae; genus Prorocentrum; species Prorocentrum cordatum. The sequence goes on from CAUYUJ010014592.1 coordinate 12,571, forward strand.
CCCCATGCAGGTTTACGTGGCATCGTCGGGGGACCTCGCCTGTCCCCCACGCTTTGCGGATACTTATCGCGCCCGGCGTGGCCTCGATTCGGACTCGACGCGGGCGTGGCGTGGACTCGACACGGAGTTGACACGGACTTGTCACAGATTCGACGCGCTCGATACGGATTCGACATAAATGCGACACGGATGGCTGGCGCGATTGCACAGACGATCCCCCAAAGATGCAAAATATATCAGACCAACCCCCATTCGGAGGTGGATGGACCTCCTACCCTGACACGTCGATTAAGGAATTGGCAGTTTTCGGTTCGCGAGAGGGCGTCGCGGCCATCATTTTTGCGGGTCTAGGTCCGTAGGTTTCGGTCCCAGGCCGCTTTCACTAAGGGGAGGTTTACTAGAGGGAGGTCTGTCCACCGCCGACCCACTACCACCCGCCCGACCCTGGGAGCGGTTTTTTCGTCCCGAGCAAGCTCCTGCTACGGTCCCCATGGCTCGGCGAGGGTCTCCGGAGGCCGACGAGAGAACCAGCAAGCATCCGTGATGAACTGTCCAAGGCATCGGAGATCTGTCGGCGGCGAGCCTCGGGGTGAAGCACCGCATGGGATGCAGGGGCTGCCAGAGTGAGGAGGATCACGAAACACGCAATGGCAGAAACATGCACTGTCAGAGGCCCGTGCCGATTTCTCGGACCGGTGCTGAAACTCCTTGGCGGCGTCGGTTGCGCCGCCACTGGCGCGCTCCGCGCGCCAGAGGGGGGTCCAGCGCCGATCCAAGAGATCCGCGCGGACCTCCGAAAGTGTAATGTTTGTCGGCTGCGAGCCCGGGGAGGGAAGTGAGAAGGGGCGTACCTTCTCTCGGGGGCGACCAAGAGGGGGGTGATGACTGGGAGGGGGATCTCATGGCGTGGGCCACGAAATCTCCTCAGACTTCATGGCGCCTCTTCTAATTTCATTACGTCCCCGCCCCCCCCCCCTCCTGGGCCGCGCACATGCCGCTGGCCATGATTCACCCCATCCCCCCTCTTGGACGCCCCCCTCTTGGCCGCCCCCGATTCTCGGGAGGCTCGGAAGGCCTCGGGTTTGCCTAGAAGTGCTCTGGGCCTTCTCCAGAGACACGCAGAGGGCTTCGCCGAGGGCCGGAGGCCTTCTCCGAGGGCCGAGGGCTCCTCACCTGCCCCTCGGGCGCGCCGCCGAATCCATAGGCTGTTCATAGGCTGTCCATCGGCTGTCGTAAAGAGCGTGTCAGGCCGAGGGGGGCACAGGTCCTCCGCCCCCTGGCCTGTCGCAGCAGCGCCGGGAGCATCCAGTGGTCCCATCGGCGTTGCTTCGAAGAGAACCGCGCCCGACGCGGCGAGGAATGCGAGGAGGGGGAGGAGGAGGAAGAGGAGGAGGAGGAGGAGGAGGAGGAGGAGGAGGCGGCGGAGGAGGAGGAGGAGCATGAGGAGGAGGAGGGGGGGGGAGGAGGAGGAGGAGAGAAGGAGCAGGAGGAGGAGGAGGAGGAGGAGGAGGAGGAGGAGGAGGAGGAGGATGTCCCAGCCTTCACTGTCGCCGCGCAGAGGCGTTACGACGCAGGACACGCCTTCCGCGGCAGTGTTCGCATTCCCGCACCCTGCTGCGGCCGGTGTGGAGCAGGGCGCCCAAGGCGAACGACCTCGAGGAGGTGTGGCGGCTGGAGTCCAGCAGCCGCAGTCCTCTGCCTGTGCTGGCCGGCCGCGGGTGCACGGCAGGGCCATGCGTGACCTAGAGTCGCTCCGCGCCACAGATGTGCATGCCGCTTTCTCCGAGCACCGCCGAACCTGCATGCTCTCCGGAGGCGGCCCAGGAGCCGGCAGCTTCTGGAGCACTGCCCCCGCGCATCGTGCACTGCGCGCTCCCAACGCGCAGCGGGCGTGGGCAACTCGAATGAGACTTGGGCTGGCGGCGCCGCCGCAGAGAGGCTTGGCGTGCTCGCTTCGCAACGCTTGTGATGATGACTCCTGCGGCGTGCCGCTGGACGACAACCTGCATCATCCTAGCGTGTGCGCGGCGGGGCGGAAGCAGCGCCTGCGGTGCCACAGCGGCGTCGCGACCACCCTCCGGCGCCACTTGGAGCGGACCGGGGCGTTCGTCGACATCGAGCGGCACCTGTGGGAGCTCTACACCATCCAGGATGGCGCCGTGCACGCGAGCATCATGGACCTCCTGGCGTGGGGGCCGGCGTCGGGGCGGCGGTTCCTCATCGACGTCGCCATCCGCTCCCCGTTCGCAAAGGGGCTCGGCGACGCCAGCAGCGATCCCGGCTTGGCGGCCATTGCGGGGGAGCGGGACAAGGTGTCGCGCAATGGCCCTGCCGTCGTACCCTCCGCGGTTGAGCAGCTGGGGCGGCAAGGCACGGTCGCCCCGGGCCCCCCAGACGCTCGCCGCCTTGCACAGGGAGAGCTGCGAGCACGGGCGGCTGCGGCCCGGGACGGGCCAGGCCACTTCCCCGAGCTTCTGGGTCCAGCGGTCGGACATCGACGCCACGGTCGTCCAGTCTGTCGCGCAGACAGCCCTGCCCGCGCTCGGGGCGAGCACGCTCCAGGCGCTCGGCTGGCTTGCCAGGCAGCACAGCCGCGGGGCGCGGCCGGCAGCGGGCGGAGACGCCCGCGGAGGGCGAGGTGGGGCGCCTCGGGACGGAGAAGCACCCAGAGGGCAAGAACGCTGAGCTGGCCGCGAAACATACTTTCCCACTGTGCGGAGGCGGAGCACTGATGCGCCAACCGCGCCCCGGAAGAAGAAGAGGATGAGGAGGAGGACTTGCGTATCGGACAGGCGGTTGGGACTCTGGCACGTAGGCCGCTTCAACACCCTGGCGTGGACAAGCAACCGCCCCACGAGGCCTACGGCTGCCACGCCAGGGGTGCCGAACGTCAGCGCGCAGCGGTCCGTCCTCCCTCCCAGGGGTGAGGGGCGGGTGGAGGGGAGGGAGAAGGGGAAGTGGGAGGGCCCGCCAGGCCCACCCTGGCTCCTTCGAGGGCCCGCAGGTTGCTTGCCGGGCCAGGCCAGGAGAAGCAGGAGGAGGAGGAGGAGGAGGAGGAGGAGGAGGAGCAGGAGGAGGAACAGGAGGAGGAGCAGGAGGAGGAGGAGGAGGAGGAGGAGGAGGAGGATCGAGGAGGAGGAGGAGGAGAAGGAGGAGGAGGAGGAGCAGGAGGAGGAGGAGGCGGTGCCTTGGCCAGGGCGTGGCCCGGGCAGCTGCCGCGCGCGGAGCGAGAATGCCGGGGCGCCGCAGCGAGGCCTCTTGGGGGCCGCCGTCTGCAGCCTCGTGGAGCCCGGGCGCGCCCGGGAGCTGCCGTGGGGCCAGGAGGGCTCTGCGGGGGGGCCAGGGGGGCGAAGCCCAGGAGGAGGAGGAGGAGGATCGAGGAGGAGGAGGAGAAGGAGGAGGAGGAGGAGGAGGATCGAGGAGGATCGAGGAGGATCGAGGAGGATCGAGGAGGATCGAGGAGGAGGAGGATCGAGGAGGATCGAGGAGGATCGAGGAGGAGGAGGAGGAGAAGGAAGAGGAGGAGGAGGATCGAGGAGGATCGAGGAGGATCGAGGGGGATCGAGAAAGAGGAGGAGGAGGAGGAGGAGGAGGGGGAGGAGGATCGAGGGGGATCGAGGGGGATCGAGAAAGAGGAGGAGGAGGGGGAGGAGGAGTAGGAGTACGTGCTTTTTTCTGACCTGAGGGGGTCTGGGGGGGATCGGATGGCACGGCCTGAGTCCGTAAGCCCTGAGCCGGAGCAGTGGGGTCGGAGCAGATGAGGTCGGAGGACCGCGCCGCATCGCCGATGCATCGGCGATGCATCAGCGATGCGTCTTGATGTGGGGCACGATTTTCTCCACGCCGACTTCGCCGATGCATCGCCGACGTCGCCAGTTTATGGCCGATACATCGCCGATACATCGGCGATGCATCGTCGATGCATCGGCGATGCGGCGAGATCCTCTGATCCCTATCTACTCGGACCCATTCCAGGAGGCCTCTAAGTATTCACAGTCGTTGACGCATGAACGCAATAGTTTGCGGTCTGGGCGTGATCGTTGCGTGTGGATGGCAACCGTGCGTTCTTTGAAACGCAGTCGTTGCCGCCCCGTGCAGCAGTCTGCGCCCCCCACCAGCAAGAGTTGAGATGCAACAGTGAACCACCCGAACCCGACAACTGGCGTTTACTAACTAAACGGCCCTGGGCATTTACTAACCAGCCCTGCCCTGTTCGATTCCTTCGTTGGGCGCGTTTACTCGACGACTTCGCGTGTCGGGGTGGTTACTATTATGGGGGTGGATGTGTTGACCTCTACTGTGCACCTCCCCCCGCCACACCATTTGCCGAGCATTTTCTTTTTGGGTGGAGGGCAAAGGGTGAAATCTGAAGTGCCGTTTCGATGGGTTCTCGAGGCTTGAATCTGCACAAGGTGAATCACAAGATTTGACTTTCGAGGTGCACAGTCTCACATGGATTTCACCCTCAGCCCTCCGCCCTGAGAACATGCTCCGATTTGGGCTGCCCCCCATCGCTGCAGAGCTCGAGTCGGCCTCCTTCTTGAGTTCTGGAAAGGGGAGCCCTCTCGTTTCAGGGCCCCGACGCTTCGGGCACGGCGCCGGGCGGTCCCCGGGGGGGGGGGGGAGACGGAAAGCAAGGGCATATGAAACATGTGGGACACATGCTTGGATGTGTGTGTACCCATCGGTCGTTGAAAGTAGGTATTCTGGGATTCCCAGATTCCAATCTACTTTCAGCGCCTTCCTACTTCAAGAGTCGAGTGGTTTTCCCTCTTCCTTCCTCTTCAGGGGGCGTGCGGAAACCCAATCTATTTCCAACGCCTTCCTACTTCATGTTTCTACCTACTTCTTCCGACCGATTGGTATTGTTGATTTGTGCGTCCCTGGGGCCCTTCATGTGTTGTCGTCAGGTGTTGTCGTCTGCTGTTGGCCTCCTGGTCTGAGCCAGGGCTTGAGATCTAAACGCTGTGTTGCTGCACTTTGGCTGTGTTTGTGTTTCGTTTTGGCAGGGAGGCACGGGAAAAGAGGTAGAACAAAACAACAGCAAGCCGAAACAACGTTTAGGCCCAGCCGTGGTCTCAGCTCCCCAGGACCTACGCTGAGTGCAGAGGCGCGCCATCCGCACTGCCATTACCGAGTCAGCAACAGAATCCAAGAGGCCCTCTCAGGAGCCTCTTCTGAAGCAGCATGAAGTCGGGCATGTCCCTCTACAGGAGGAAACTATTCAAGAACAGTACAAACAAGTGGTCAGGGGACGATGTTTGTTGATACTGTTTGGATGGATTGTTTTGGATATCTGTTGACTATGGATTGATTTGGATATCTGTTGATTGATAGTCATGGATTGATTGGGATATCTGTTGACCATGTCTGCTTTCTCCTCCCAGATCCGCCGACAGCAGGGCAGTGCCCAGCCTGGGAGTGGCGGGGCACTGCGCCCTCGGCGCTCGTCGTTCCGCACCCCGCCGGGGGCCGTCGAGGTCCGCCGGGGGACCCCCGAAGACCGCCGAGCCTGGACATCAGGCAGTGGCGGAGCGTCCTGGCTCGCCTACAGCCCCCCGTCAAGAAGGTTCTCAGAGCCTTGCGGCCTCCAGGAAATGTGATGAGGCCACGTCTGGCTGGCTGGGACTGTCTTGGGTTAACACATCGGGTTTATGATGTTCTAAGAACATAGTTCCCTACCCAGGCTCTGCCTAGAAGGGTTCTTACTCTCTTAGCTTCAAGGGGCCTGGCAGTGCAAGGCGCCCCGGGCGGTTCCCCCAGTCCCCTGGGAGCGGTTCCCCCCAGTCCCCTGGGAGGTTTAGCTTTAGCTTTAGCTTTAGCTTAGCTTTAGCTTAGCTTTAGCTTAGCTGTAGCTTAGCTTTAGCTCAGCGTTTCGCTTAGCTTGTTGCTTAGCGTTTAGCGTAGCGTTAGCTTAGCTTTAGCTTAGTTTTAGTTTAGCTTTAGCTTAGCTTTAGCTTAGCTTTAGCTTAGCTTTAGCTTAGCTGTAGCTTAGCTGTAGCTTAGCTGATGCTCAGCTTTAGCTTAGCGTTAGCTCTTCTTTAGCTTAGCTTTAGCTTAGTTTTAGCTTAGCTTTAGCTTAGCTATGGCTTAGCTTTAGCTTAGCTTTAGCTTAGTTTTAGCTTAGCTTTAGCTCAGCGTTACTGTTACTACTAATGCTGCTTTCCTAGGGGTTCCAACTCCTAGGTAGGGTCGCACTGGGATAATTTTTGTTCTTGGAACAGCATTGGGTTCTAAGAACATTTCGTGGTAGGATTATAGGACTGCCGGGACGGTGGGTCCCTGCTCAATTCCTAGATGGGTCTGAGTAGATGGTGTCGGAGGCTCGCGCCGCATCGCCGAGGCATAGCCGTTGCGGCTTGATGTGGAACCCGATGTCCTCCACACCGACGTCGCCGATGCATGGCCGACGTCGCCGGTGCATCGCCGATGCATCGCTGATGCATCGCCGATGCATCGCCGATGTATCGGCGATGCGGCTCGTTCTTCCGACCCCATCTATTCGGACCCCATCTAGGAGGCCTCTTATGTCCAATGGAAGGAAAATCCCATGGAGGCTTGTCCAAGGGGGATTTCTCCTGTGGGGTGGTCCGGATCCCGGCCAGTTGGTTGTCTAAGGGGTCGTCCGGGGTAGGCCGTCCTTGTCGTCATCCAATCAGCATGGGTTGCCCGGGGGTTCGCCAGGAGTTTTGCCTATGTGCTCATGTTGCCGTCGACCCTCGTGGTTGACAAGGGCTCCGTCGGCGAATTGTTCCTTGGCCGGCGGCCATGGGAGACCCAAGCGGCGTCACAGTGGCGGCGGGACGCGCCTTGGGCACAGCAAGGCTCGACTACACGTAAGAGAGACCTCTCGCCGGAGTGACCTTTTGGTGCGGGCCCAAAGGGCCCCCCGATCGCCAAACGCGATGCGGCAGTTGCGTCTCGCGCGCTCGTTTTTGGTCTCCCCGCGGCCCCCAAGAAGCCGCGCACCAGAGGTCACTCTTACCCAGGGTCACTCTTGCGTGTAGTTGAAAGGCGCTCCCAGGGAACGCCGGGAGGGAGGGCCGGAGGGGGCGCGGAAGGGAGGCACGCTCCGGCCAGGAAGGCCGCCGCGTGCGGCGTGTCGAGGAGTAGGGCAGGGCTCGAGCTGAGCGGTGCTCTGGCGATGTCGTGGGCCGTTGTCGTTTCGGCTGCGCTCTGCGGCGAAGGCTCCTCCTCCTCCTCCTCCTCCTCCTCCTCCTCCGCCTCCTCCTCCTCTCTCCCTCTCCTCCTCCCCTCCTCCCCTCCTCCTCCTCCCCCTCCCCCTCCCCCATCCCCTTCCCCTCCTCCTCCTCTTCCTCCTCCTCGTCCTCCTCCTCCCTCCTCCTCCTCTTCCTCCTCCTCCTCCTCCTCCTCCTCCTCCTCTTCCTCCTCCTCCCCCTCCCCCTCCTCCTCCTCCTCATCCCCCTCCCCCTCCTCCTGTCAGGCGATCGCAAGCATGGATTCATGGGGGCGAGTATTAGCGGCGGGTCCCGTTTCCATGGCTAATCGCGGGTTTCCGCCGCCGGGCGAGGCAGCACTGGCCGCGCGCCCCCGATCCATGGATTTGGCGACCGCGCGCCAAATCCATGGATCGCTAATCCATGTTTGTGCGTCACCGAGGGTGGAGGCCATCACGAGGGAGGAAGACGAAAGGCAGCACGAGCTCCTGAAGAAAAGAAACACACTGCTCGGATCGAGCCCTCTGGAGCAGGTCCGAGCACTGCGTGGCGAGCGGAGCGACTACTCCCATCCATGAGCTTGTTTGGCTCGAGCCGCTTGTTTTACGCGCAAGGGCAGCCGCCCTCTTTGCGCCCCCGCCTCGTCCGCCAGCGGCGGTCGCTCCTCAGCCCCCGCCATGGGCTGCGAGAGCAGCAAGAGCTGCTCGACCATCAACAGGGAGTACACCCCAGAGAAGGTGCCCGCGGGGATCGGGCACCCGGCGGCGAGGGAGGGTCCCCCTCCTCCCCCACCCCCTCCTCCTCCTCCTCCTCCTCCTCCTCCTCCTCCTCCTCCTCGTCCTCGTCCTCCCTCCTCCCTCCTTCCTCCTTCCTCCTCCCTCCTCCTCCTCCTCCTCCTCCTCCTCCTCGTCCTCGTCCTCCCTCCTCCTCTTCCTCCTCCCCCTCCTCCTCCTCCTTCTCTCTCCTCCTCCTCTCTCCTCCTCCTCCTCCTCTTCCTCCTCCTCCTCCTCCTCCTCTTCCTTCTTTTCCTGCCTCCTCCCTCCTACCTCATCCCTCATGCCTCATGCCTCATTCCTCATCATCATCGTCCTCCTCCTCCTTTTCATCCTCCTCCTCCTCCTCCTCCTCCTTCTCCCCTCCTCTACGTTTTCCTCCTACTCGTCTTCCTCCTCCTACTCCTCATTCTCCCCTCCTCATCTTCCTCCTCCTCTCCCTCCTTCTCTTCCTCCAGCTTTCAAGACATTCGCAGGCGGGTGGACAACAACCCACTGCATGCATGTGCTCACGCAGAGGCCTTGGGTCTTCGCTTGTACGGGCGCGCCTGATTCATTTCCGCCCCGTCCTCGTGAGCCTCCTGCTGTCCCCCGACTCGCCCCCGCTCCTCAGCATGCTTACTACGTGGGCCTTGGGTCCTGCAGCTGCCTACCCGTCTAACTCCACCAGTGACTTGTCGTTGCGGCGGTCGATGCATCGAGTGGCGCTCAGCTTCCACGTGTAGAAATGAAGCAATCCGCTGCGGCACCGACGCCAGACGCGATCGCGTCCGCGCTCAGTGCAGCCAATGCGCCATTTTGGCGGTGAACCGCCTGCCTTTCAGCGCGGCAACCACGTTGCGTCAGTAGCGTCCGTGCGTTGCCGAAGTAAGACTTACGAGTTCGCCTCAAGCTACTCGCACTCCTCCTCCTTCTCCTCCTCCTCCCTCCCTCCCTCCCTCCCTCCCTCCTCCTCCTCTTCCTCCTCCTCCTCCTCCTCCTCCTCCTCCTCCTCCTCCTCCTCCTCCGGGGGGCAATCGAGACGGAGGAGGCCCTCTCAGAAGGCGGCGGGGCTCCTGAGAGGCCCTCGTTGGCCACGCGCACAGAGTGGGGTAGTGCGGAGGGGGGAAGGCTTCTCAAACGCACCCTGCTTCCCAGAAGGCGCGGGCTTTCTCCATAGACGCAGGGCCGGTGCCTTCTAAGGGGTGGCATGCTTCTAAGAAGCATTCCCCCATTCTCCTCCTCCTCCTCTTCCTCCTCCTCCTCCTCCTCCTCCTTCTCCTCCTCCGACCCCACGTACTCCGACCCCACGTACTCCGACCCCACGTACTCCGACCCCATCTAGGAGGCCTCTATAGATCTACATTTATATGTATATGTGTATCAGATGTTGTAGAACATCTGAAACATACATTTATACACACGTATATATACATACATATATATATATGTATGTATATGCGTGCACAGCTATATGGGCACCCTTCGGGTGATAAGGAGGCGTGGGGTGCGAGGGGGAAAAACCCAACTGCTGGCAAATGCGATGGGTTTGACGATGACGACGCTGGTCACGCGCCCTCGAGTCAGCGACGACGCGCGATGACGATGTTGCGCTGCGATGTAATACCACTATCGCCCCCGCTTTCGGTCTCACTCGATCGATCCCACTATCGACCTCGCGGCCAGTCTTAGCTCCAATTGATTCAGCGATCGACCCCACTCGCGATGTCACAATCGATGCCTTTTGTCGATCTCGCGGCCGATCCCATTACCGATCTCACAACCAATGCCACAATCAACCTCACTGTCGATCTCACTTTTGATTTCACCATTCATCCCATACGAGCGAATTCATTATCGATCGCACTATCGATTGGCTATCGATACCAGGGCGGGACAGCCCATGCCACCGCCCGCCCACCACCGACAGAACACTGACGGGACAACAGCGGGTCACCAACGGGACACCACCGCGCGCCCAAGAGGCGGTCCACTGCATCCGAACCTAGCGACGGCGGGGTCAGTCCTCTCGCCCGCCCGCGCAGCTTCGCCTCGCCGTATGCACGGCACAATACGAAACCGACACTGATGTCTTTTTTGGGGGCTCTCTGTTCCACTTCGATACCACCCCCTAACATCCGATATGCAGATACATAGGTACACATACCTACATACCAACCGATCTACCGTCCTACCTGCATAGATACACACATATCGATACACACCTACAGACGTACATACCTACACGTATGCATACGCATATGCATACATATACACATACACGTGCACATGCACATACACATACGCATGCATACGTATACCCCTACAGTCATAGCTTCATACACACGCACACACCCGTACGTACATACATACATACATACATACATACATACATATATACATACATGCATACATACATACATACATGCATACACACATACATACATACATACATACATACATACATACATACATACATACATACATACGTACACGCATGCATACATACAAGCATGCATGCATGCATGCATACATGCATACATACAGTCATGCATGCATGCATGCACATACATGCCTTCATGCATGCATGCACACACAACTACATACATAAACACATGCAGGCACACATGCGTACATTCATACGTGCATGGATGCATGCATGCAGGCACACACACCTGCATGCATACATACATATACATACATGCATACACACACATATATAGAGATGTAGACATGCACACACATACATGCACACACCTACAGGTATACGTACACTCATACACGCATACATACAGCATCCATGTATGCATGCATACATACACGCACGCACACGCATCCATACTGTATGCATACATACACACATGCATACCTGCATCTATACATGCACACAATCCGTTGCATACGTACAGACAAACGTACGCACATGCGTACCTCGTAAACACATACATGCATACATGCACACGTGTATGCATACATGCATACATACACACATATACACACATGCAAACAACTTACCCCAGTGCGACCCTACCTAGAAGTTGGAGCCCCTAGGAAAGCAGCATTAGTTGCTATGCTATGCCATGCCATGTTATGCTGCGCTATGCTATGCTATGCTGCGCTATGCTATGCTATGTTATGCGATGCTAAGCTATGTTATGTCGTGCTGCGCTGTTTTATGATAAGCTATGACATGCTATGCTGTGCTGTGCTATGCTATGCTATGCTATGCGATGCTTGGCTATGTTGTGCCATGCTATGTCATGCTGAGCTAAGCTGAGATAAGCTAAGCTAACCCTCTAGGCAGAGCCCAGGTAGGGAGTTACACCCATGCTATGATATGCTATGCTGCGCTAAAGCTCAGCGAAGCTAAGATGAAGGTAAGCTAAGCTAAGATAAACCTGAGCTAAGATGACGCTAAGCTAAGCTAAGATGTCATAAGCTAAGCTAAGATGAAATAAGCAACGCGAAGCTAAGGGAACGTCACTGGGGGAACCGCGGGGCGGATGCCGGGGGAACCGCCCGGGGCGGGCCCCACTGCCCGGCCCTTTAAGCTACCGAGTAAAAACCCTTCTAGGCAGAGTCTAGGTAGGGAACATACATACATACGTACATACGTACATTCAACCATAAATACATACATACATGTCTAAACACACATGCAGCCATACATGCATACCTACATACAGTTACATGCGTACGTGTATACATGTTTTACACACACAGACATACATGCATGTACACATGCACACATACGTGACTACATGCATATGTACATGCATTCATGCATGTGTGCATACAATCATACATGTACCCAAGATTTCTGGGTTGGTGGGCGGGTTGTTTTTGGTTTTTGAGGCAGTGCGCAGTAACAGTTTTAAACAAGAAAGTGTGAATCCGCAATTCCTAGACACTACATCGTAGTCCCAAGTGACGGTTAGCGGAGCGGGGGCCTTGCGTGGGCCGCATGCGAAACAATCCAAGTGCCATGTGCTCTGTTGGGCAGCTCGTAGCTGCACAGGCAGAGAGGAGTAGCCACCAGCGCACTCACAGGGCCAACTTCCATCCGATCGATCCGATTTGAAGTTTTCCTCGGCTGGCCCGGTCCCGCTCGATTTCAACCTGGCGATCCGAACCGCCCGATGCTTGCATGGTGGTGTTGTGCTTCCTTGCGCATCCGACCCGATTCAAAGCCGACTCCGAGCCGATGCAGCCCGATCTGACGCGCACTCCGATCCGATCCGATCACCTCATTCGATGCTGGCTGGTCTTGCACGCACTAAGTCGGTCATTCCAATCCGGCCGTCACTCGTGAGGTGTACAGCCCAGTGAAGGTCCACGTCAGCCCCGAGTCCGAGTCTCCCGCGGAGATGCCCGCGGGCTGGCCGGCCCCACGGCCCAGGATGCAGGAGCAGAAGGTCCGCGGCGCAGACGAGGCGGAGGCAGTCCAGGTCTCTCAAGTGTGGTCCGAGTGGATGGATTCGGAGGGTCGCGCCGCATCGGCGATGCATCGGCGCTGCGGTTCGATGTGGAGCTCAATTTTGTCTACGCCTTCGGCGCCGATGGCATCGCTGGCATTGCCGACGCATCGTCGGTGCATCAGCGAGGAAGAGGAGGAGGAGGAGGAGGAGGAGGAGGAGGAGGAGGAGGAGGAGGAGGAGGAGGAGAGGAGAAAGAGGAGGAGGAGGAGGAGGAGGAGGAGGAGAAGAAGAGGAGGAGGAGGAGGAGGAGGAGGACAATGGCGAGCTTAGGAGCCTCTTGGGACGCGGCGCGAGCGTCCGAACCCTTCCGAGCTCGGACCCCACGCGGGGGGCCTCTCAAAGGCAGGCGGCGCTCAGGGGAGCTCGGACTGCTGAGGGCAGGCAGGCCGGGCGGAGCGAGCGCGTTGCCTTAGATATACGTCGGGCCTGTCCTTCCACAGGAGGAATTTGCAAAAACAGTCCAAAAATAGGGGGGGCGACTTTTGACCATTTTTGAAGGTATGTTTGACTATTTCTTATCTTTCGTCCCAAATCCGCCTGAAGGGGGGACATGCCCGACCGAACCTTAGATGGGAAGTCACGAAAGATGCCGCTCTGAATGTATATCGGCGAGGCTGGCGCACAGCAGCGCTAACTAGTGCCCAGGAGTGCCGAACATCGCCCAAACAGCACCCAACAGCGACATGTGAGGGAGATGCGCTGTGCTTCCTTGTGCGCGCGATCTGGCGCGCTAGTTGGGGACAGCCAATCGCTTCCGCGAGTGCCTCTCAACCCCGGGGGTCCCTTCTGAGGCCACCTGCGCGGATGCAACTCCTGGGAGGTCAAATTCTGACTTTGCCCTGGTCCGAAGTCCGGACTCATCCGGCTTCATCCCGCTCATAGTCTGGCTTAATCGCTCCACCCGGCCTAGTCCCGCTGAGGCCGCGGCCGAATTCGGTGCAAGAGCCCCCCAACGGGGCCGACTCCTTCTCAAGCCTTCCGGCGAAGACCTCCCAGCAGGATGCCTCCCGCAGCAGCTGGCGCGTGAGCCCACTCGGCCGCCGCGCGGGCAGCCGAGCGGGCTCGAGGCCAGGATGCCAGCGCGAGCCTCGCCCGCCCGGCGGTCGAGGGGGCTCGGTCTCGAGCCCCTTTCGGCGGCCGACCGGGCTCGGACGCCGAACGGGCCCAGAAGCGGAGCCTTAAGTCGGGCCTGTCCCCCTACAGGAGGATTTTCGACGAGAAACGAAAGATACCCCAAAAATAGTCCAAAAATAGTCCCCCGACTATTTTTGGACAATTTTTGATTTTTTGGGGGATGTCTTTATTTTTCGTCGGAGATCCCCCTGTAGGGGGGCAGGCCCGACTTAAGCGAAGCCTGGGGTGGACTGGCGATCGGGCGCAGTGCCGAGGCATGCTCGGAGCAGCAATTTGGTTGGACCTCTCGTATGTGCGCGCGCGGAGCCGGACAACGAGCAACTGGCATGACCCTGCTCTTCGAGAGGAGGTCCGCGCGCGGTCTTTTCTAGTGGCTCTTTGTGACCAGGCCTTTCCATTTTTGATGTGTGGCCATGGTCGGGTGGAGCCCCACGCAGTCACCAGTTTCTAGCCGAAGGCATTCGCCCAGAGCCGTCGAGCCCCACTTGGATTGCCTGCATGGCTTGGCCGGTTGGGTTGGTTGCTCAGTTGGCTGGCTGGTCGGCAGGTTCTTCCTCCTCCTTTCCTCCTCGTCCTCCCTTCCTCCCTTCCTCCTCCGTTCCTCCTCCCTTCCTCCTCCCTTCCTCCTGGCAGCTCGGCTGGTTTCGCTGCTTTCCTGGCTGGTGGGCTGTCTGCCTGGTTGGCAGGCTGGCGGGTTGGCATGCAGGATGGTCAGCTGGCTACCTGGCGGGCTTGGAGCGGACCGGATCCATAGCTTTTTGCCCGGGATCGTGACACAGGGAGCGTCGGCACATCGTCATTTTGCAAGGGTCGTGGGCCCTGCAAGGGCTCGGGCACCCTGCTGTATCGAAGGACGGATCGTGGCCTCGGGAGTGTGCGCCCTTTTTTGTTTCGCAATGGGTCGCGGATTCTCGGAGTGCCGACCCATTGTCTTGAACGCGGGGATCGTGGCCCTGGAGATTGTTTTTTGTTGGGTCTGGCGATAACCCGGGTTATCGGGCTTACCCCCCTTCCCCCCCACCCACCCCTAGGATAACCTAAACTTGCCGGTTGTGCAGGTCCAGGGTGGGGGGGTCGCGGGCATATGAAGGGCTGCCCACAGTGCGAAGGATAGGTTATCGGCCAGCCCCATCCCCCCCCCCCCGGATGACCCGGGGTATCGCCGATTCAAGAAAACGGTCTCCTGGGGGCCAGGATATCCATGGGTCGTTGCCTCAACGGCGCGGGTCCATTGCTTTCTGCGCCGGGGAGCAGCATGACATGGAATGCACGCACCCATAGTTTTCCTCCTCGGGGTCGTGGTTTTGGAAGCTCGGGATCACCATGTCTGGGGGGGAGAGGGAAGCGCGGATCCACCACATTCTTACGAGGAGCAGAGCACGCAGAGGTCTTGATGATGCGGCTCGCGGGTGGGAGTACATTCATGTCGGGCTTGGGGGATTCGCGCGCGCTATCTGAAAGTAAGACCAAGGTCAATGGAACAGTTGGCATGTCGGTGCTCCTGATTTCTAGGTTCAGACGAATCAGAGTTGTCAAGTTGCCGACTTCTGGAACATTCATAGTTGCACGGGTGAGAGTCAAGTTGCTCAGTTGCTGTGGCAACATATTCGCAGCTTGGTGGCCTCCACAAGCGGGAGTGCTGGCAGAGGTTCTAGTTGGTTTGACCCGTGAGGGCAGGCCCAGTATAGTTGGAGTGTCACGAACTTTTGTTCCAGCATCGACCGTGCAGGGCCATTATTCGGAATCGCACGTAAAGGCGAAGTGTGCTTGAGTGGAGCTCTGTCGACCACACCCAGGTCTCTACGACCATAATTAGTGAACCTGGTGCAACGCAGCTGTGCGAATGCGTGTTGCATGTTCGTCCAATTCCTGACAGTGGCGTTGCTGCGCGTCATAGCTGGAGAGGCGTTGCGATACAGACCAGTGTTTTTCAGAAAGCGCTCCTCAGATACAGCCCCAGGGGTTCAAACATCAATTCTGTAAGGTACGTGTACTACTATGAACATCTGGATCTGATGGAGCGTCTGGATTACGGTAGGGGCGTAGCCGTTCTGAGTGGAGTTCAGGCGATGAAGCCCAATGAGTCTCAATACCGCGAAGCTTGAAACATGAGAATACGCACGGCTGCCGGAGGCGGCTCGCAAAGGCGTGTCGCGTCTGCTCCGGGTCCGCTTGTGAAGGTGTTTTGCTATGCAAGGTGTTTCAGAGGCTCCACATACTTCAACTCCAGGAGTTCGAGCACAAATGCCGATAGCTGCGTAGGCTTATACAGACCCGAGTATGTCCGAGCCTCTGGGTTAGGTGGGGGGCGTAATCGTTCTGAGTGGAGGTCAGGCGACCAAACCCACAGCCTTGCAGACTGCCTGATCCTTGCAAGTTTTCTGAGCCTAATAATGCACTTTTTGGTCAGCGGCGAAGGCGGACGCCAGCGCGGTCGATCAGCTGGCGGGCAGCCCCCAAGCTTCATACGTGCAGGTTGCGAATATACATGGCCTCCAGAGGCGGCTCGTGAGGGCGTCTCTCCCGCGCGTCGTCGGTGGGGCAGAGTTCTCAAGCTCTGACGTTTCGAGCGCGTCTCTAAAACAGGTAGCATGGCAGTGAACACATCGCATGGCGACTGACCCAACCCTGAGCAGCTACGGGTAGCGCAGGCTGTATCCCTCCTTTCTCTGGAGGAGGACTCCCTCTTTGGGCCACGCGGCGGCGCCGCCATAACGTGCAACCCCACTCGGACCCTTCGGCGTGGCTCCCCTTGAGTCCACGGAGCATCGGAGCTCCTGCTCCTCCTCCTCCTTCTCCTCCTCCTCTTCCTCCTTCGCCTTCTCCTCCTACTACTCCTTTTCCTTCTCCTCCTCCTCCTCCTCCTCCTCCTTCTCCTCCTGCCGTTTCTGCCGTTTCTCGCTAGGCAGCGTCTGGATCCTTCTCCTCCTCCTCCTTCTCCTCCTCCTCCTCCTCCTCCTCCTCTGGGCGCCCTCGCTAAGGCCGTACGTGGAGCCCTCCCTATGGGGGCCACGACACGCGCGAGGGATGTGCCGACCCCTCGCCGGAGCCGCACGTGGAGGTCCCTCTGGTGGCGAGAAGCGTGTGCGAGCGGCGCGCCGAGGTGGGGCGGCGCCGCCACACGGGCGCCCACTGCTGGGGGGCCGTATGTGGAGCTCTTCCCCGGGCGGTACGAGATGTGCGATGGGTGCGCCGAAATGGGCATGCGGAGAGCAGCGAGAGGAGGAGGAGGAGGAGGACGAGGAGGAGGAGGAGGAGGTGGAGGGATGAGGAGGAGGAGGAGTGAGGGGGAGTGAGCAGGAGGAGGAGGAGGAGGACGAGGATGAGGAGGAGGAAGGAGGTGGAGGGATGAGGAGCAGGAGAGGAGGCAGGAGAGAGGAGGAGGAGTAGGAGGAGGAGGAGGGGAGGGAGGAGAGAGGTGGTGGAGGAGGATGGTGGAGGAGGAGGGAGGAGGGAGGAGAGGGAGGAGGGAGGAGGAGAGGAGGAGGGAGAGGAGGAGGATGAGGAGGGGAGCGGAAGGAGGAGGGGGGAGGAGGGGGAGGGGAGGAGGGAGGAAGGAGGAGGAGGAGGAGGAGGAGGGAGAGGAGGAGGAGGAGGAAGAGGATGATGAGGAGGAGGAGGAGGAGGAGGAGGAGGAGAGGGAGGAGGGCAGGGAGGAGGAGGAGGAGGAGAACGAAGGCTGGCGGCGCCATCCGTGGTACCAATGCCGGCAGATCGCATATCCCAGATCTCAGGGGGGGGAGGGGGATCGGGCATAAGGGGGACGCGGGGTACTGCGGACTGCAGACGAGGTTCCAATTCCATGAGAGGTGGGGACAGCGGAACGATTAAGCATTCCCGATAGCCCCTTTGTCGGATAGCCAGGATCCCAGGCAAGGGGGCGCGATTAGTAGTAGGGCCCCGGAGCACCTCAATTGTCCAGAGACACTAAACCAGGTCTACCGCAGATGGTGTTTTTTTTTGGGTGGCGGTAGTTCCGGTCAGTGGACCGGGGCCTGGGGGGCGGCGCCCCCCCCAGCACACATCACTAAACCAGGTCCCACGAAACCCAGTTTTGCCAACGCCCGACCTTGCTATCCTGGACGACGTCCCCCTTGCCGCACCCCCCTGCTGCGCGCCGCCGATGGCGGAGGAGATGGCGCGTCCTTGCGCGCCTGGCTCGGGCATGCCCGTCCGCTGCCCCCTTTCCCCTGCATCTGGGGAAGCGCGATCACTACCGCCACAGGCAGGGGGGGGGGGGGGAGTGGGGCAGAAGGAAGGTCGGGGGTGGCTCCTCCTCCCTCCCTCCTCCTCCTCCTTCTCCTTCTCCTCCCTCTCCTCCTCCTCCTCTCCTCCTCCTCCTCCTCCTCCTCCTCCTCCTCCTCCCCCTCCTCCTCGTCCTCCTCCCCTCCTCCTCCTCCTCCTCATGGACGTTCGCTCTTCGCGGGGCATGCCTACCTAGTGACCTTCGGCCCAGGGTCTCTAGGGATGCCTTGGTGCATTTACGGGTGCCTCATAGGGCACCTTTTGGGTGCCTCTCGGGGCCGCTTGGGGCATCTCGGGGATCTCGTGGAGCCTCTTGGGGACGTCTCGGGGGCCTCTGGGGTGCTCGTGGGGGCGCGTTTGGGTCTTGAGCTTTGTATGGGGGGGACATCCTTCCGAGGCCCCTTCGTGGTACCCAGAGCATTGAAGACACATGATCTTTCGATGCCTTCTGATTCTGGCGGAAGTCACACGATCTCCAGAAATCACGCGGAACGCCCCCAATCAATTTTGCAGTTGGAGTCCTGGGGCCCGTAAAGCAGTTCAAATATGATCCATCTCTCCCTCTCTTGTGTCCTGTCCCATCGCCGTCCCCTCCTCCGCCGCGCTCTGCACTGGCGCACCAAGGGAATCCGAGGGAAGCCCGGAGCTCCCGAACTACCGAAGCGCATGTTCGCAGAGCTCCGCTCTGCTCATGGGCGCTTTGGGGATCCCGAGCGTGGGAGCGAATGTTAAGTCGGGCATGTCCCTCTTCATGAGGAGTAGTCAACAAAACATCAAAAACATAGTCGAGGGACGATGTTTCGTTTTTATGTTACTTTTTACTGTTTTGGGACTGTTGTTGATTTGTCCTTCAAAGCCTGCCTGTAGGGGGGCGTTCCCGACCTGAGGCAAATGGTTTTGGGCCGGTCAGCGGAGAGACGGGGCTGTGAGCCCGCGCACAAAAGGCAGTCCTGGGAGGCTGGGGTGCACAGTCTCGCGCCGGAGTCAGCTTAGCGGCGCTCTGCCAGCACACACGTGCTGGCGGGAAAAGCGGGAAGCCGGGCTGCCGTGAGGAGGAGGAGGAGGAGGAGGAGGAGAAGGAGGAGGAGGAGTGGAGCAGGAGGAGGCGCAGGGCGCTGCGCTGCGCACTGGCCCCGAGCCGCATGCACTCCATTTTTTTGGCAGCTGCATCGGCGCGCTCTCGCAGGGCGCGCTTCTGCTAATCCATGCGCGGGAGCCCGGGGCGCCCACGAGCCTGGGGCAAAGATGCTGCGGGCCAACTCGCAGAGCGGCGCGCCGCTGCCGACAGCCCAGAAAGTCCAAGAACACCCAGAAATCGTGGAGAAAGTGTGAGTGTTGGCCACAGTGCCTCCTCCTCCTCCTCCTCCTCCTCCTCCTCCTCCTCCTCCTCCTCGTATGCACATAACCCAACACCAGGACTTCGAAAAGGCCCTGATGAGATTGGGCTTCCTGCCTCGAAGCACGGGGGTCCGATCAGTTGAAAGCAGAGAGCGCTGATCTTAGAATGGTGAGAGGTTACATCTTGCTTATGTTTGTGAAGACCGCTCCTCTCCTCTTTCTATCCATCCATCCTGCTATCCTCTCGGCTCAGGCATTGGCGATGACATTGCGCCCGACCTTCATCGGGCCCTGGGGGCGAGGAGCGCTTTATCTCCCGCACTTCATCCGCTACCTGCGGATCTTACGGTCGATTCAACCCTTTGGTCGTGAACCTCCGACGGGGCAGTTGAGGATGCACCACAATGGAACCGTTCAAACTTGCTGACGTCACTGCTCCCTCCTCATTCCCCCATTACTGCTTGACGCTGCTGGCACTATACGGATGCATCAAATCACAGGCCACGGCAGCAAACAGAGCAGTGCTTGCTACGGCCAGCGTCATTCTTCCACATCCTTCTCCCCCTCCTGCGCCTCATCCAGCACCACTGGGGTGTCACGGCAGGGGTTCCAAACCACTGTCGCTGTCCTCAGATTCGGCCGTCGCGGTGACGAGGGCGAGACCTAACAGGGTGGATTCGCTGCTACTGGATCCCAGGGTACGCTCCAGCGTTGTTCTACCCAGTTGCCCCAGCCCGTGGTGATATTCATGACGACGCTTGGGACGATGTCGACGACGACGACGACTTTGGATGTGATGGTGATGACACATTCGGTCGCAGTGATGACGCTGGCAATGATGATGACGATGATGGTGTCGGTGAGGATGGTGAGGAAATGCGCGCGACAAAAATTGGCAAGGGCGACGTGATGATGACGACACCGACGATGGCAATGATGAGGCTGGCGAACGTGACATGATTGCGATGACGAGGACGGTGGAAAATTCGGAGTCGCAGAACGCCAGCTGTCACTGCGTACTACTTGTAGAAGACAACGTGGTATTCCCATGTGTTTGAACACTTCTTCGTTGACTTGCTTAGACGCTGGGTGGTGCTGGAAGGGTTTCGATTTTCGCGCGCGGATACGCGCACACGTGTTGCCCGCATTGTATGATTTGACAGCGTTTGTGGGCGCGCGATGGTTGTTGAACTTTGTTGCATGCGCGCGTGTGCTTCGCATGTTCGCACCACCCACCGCTGCATTTGTCAATGTGCACGGTTTGCGCAGTGCGCCTTCGACAGCGCCCGCTCGCAATTTACATCTCCACTTGTTGTCCGCGCTTGAGGACCCTTTTTGCGCCTTCGAGTTTTAAAACAGTGTTCGCAGTTGTTGGAAGTGTGGCTTGCATGGCTGAGCACCCACGGGACTCTTATGATTTCTGCGGGTGCGTGCGAAGATACCTCTGGCATTTGCCTGTCCACCAAATAACCCGTTTGTGATAGCGTTTGAATCGGTATGTTTCGACAGTGTTCGGCGGTTCGTGGCGTTTGAATGAAGCTGACATGCGCGCGCGGTGCTGCATGCATGTGCATTGCATTGCTATCAGCCGCCAGGAATATTCGAGAAACCGCTTTTCACATCAGCACATGTGTACCATAGTTTTATGCGGCAGAGATGGGGCCGACACCGGGCCTGTCTCGCATGTTGGCATGCTATGATTTGTTATGTATGAAGGTCGACTGGTCGTAGTCCTTCTGAATGATCGCAATCGGACGTAGGAGCGGTTAGCCCCAGCCTCGGTCGGGGAGGTCGAGTCTAAAATCTGTCAGGGGACGGAAACTGAGGTGTGAGCAATGTGGTGCAGGTTGTGCAGTGCAACAGTATGTGGAGCAGGCTACAGGTGACTGCATGGCGTAAGCCGTGTCGCGCCCGCGCCCGCCCACCGGGCGACACCTCCGCCAGCTCACCTCCCCCCCCCCTTTCGCGCGCCGCCAGCAGGAGTCCGCGGCCGACCGCCGAGCGACACCTCGGCAACCCCCCCCCATCTCCGGCGCACGGCGTGCCCACGAGGCGCCGCCCAGCCGCCCGCTGGGCGCGAAGCTTGTGTCGCAAACCCGCTCAGCGCACGAGCGGCTCGCGAGGCGCCCGCGGCCGCCCGTGGCCACGTAGCAGAACGCAGCCCCAAACCCTGCCAGCACAACGGATTCGTGGCCTGGCGTCGGTCCACGGCGTTGGGGATATCCCCGGACATATGGGTAGCTCCGCCTGGCACATCCGCCACAAAGACCCCTGACCCTCATGGTTGTTGGCCCTCCTACCTTAGGTCCTCCAATCACATCAGGCGAAACCTTTTTGCAAACTTGCCCAGCGCACGGGGCGCCCACTAGACACCCACGGCCGTCCACCAGGCGAATCCGTGGCAAATCCATGATTCTCCAGGCAACAGAAGCACGAAACCCGATTTCGATACTGCAAGCACCGCATGGGGTGCAGGGGTGTCAGAGGGGGCCCGCGCGGATTTCTCGGATCGGCTTTGAAACTCCCGAGCGGCGTCGCCTGCGACGTCCCTGGCGCGCTCCGCGCCCCAGAAATGGGGGTCCAGCGCCGATCCAAGAAATGCGCGCGGACCTCCGAGAGTTGATGTTTGACGGCGGCGAGCCTGGGGGCGAAGTGAGACGGGGCGGGCCTTCTCACAAGGCTCGGAAGGCCTCTGGCCGCCAGACTCTGGCCTTCTGAGAAGTGGTCTAAGCCTCCTCCCCCGAAGACAAACTTTTCCGGAATGCTGGAGGGCGGCGCCCCCCCGGGCGCGCCGCCAAGCTCGTGTCATTGTGTGTCCCTCGAGACCCAGAACCCCGACGTCGTCCTTTTTGTTTTCTTCACAGCGTCGAAACTTGAGGTCTGGACCCCTTCACCCGGGACCGGTTTTTCATCCAGAGTCGCCGGTTTTTGACGGTCCCGAGGCCAGGCGAGGGCCCCCCGGAGGCTGAAAATACGGTCAACCCGCATAGTAAGGATGGGTATTTTCCCGAGAGTACTTTTGCCTCCTCGCCCCCTCGGCCTACCCCTTGGCCCATCCTTGGCCGCCTTCGTTGGCCGCGCCCCGCTCGCAGAGTGTCGGCATGACCTTCCAAGACCCTTGCGTCCTTACCCATCGGTCGTTGGAAGTAGGTATTTCCCAGACTCCAATCTACTTCGAGCGCCTTCCTAATTCAAAATGATCGAGCGGCTTGACCTTTTCCCTCCTCCTCAGGGGGCGGACGAAACCCACTCTACTTTCAATGCCTTCCTGCTCCATGTCTCTGCCCACTTCTTCCGACCCACGGGTACCGCGTGCCCCTGTTACTACGGGTTGACTGCAGCGACAAACCTCCCGTCGCGAGATTCTCCAATCAGCGCTTGCACTGAAGGGGTCCTGGCGGATATTGAAAGATTTGGCGAAAGGTTCCCGCCGATTTTGGTAGCTTGCTGGGTTCCCGGGTACCCAGTTCGGGGCTCCCAGGTTCCTGCAGATTGGTTCTGGGCCGATTTCGGTGGGTTCCGGGTTCCCGGGTTCCCGGTCGATCTCCTTATCGATCTCTTTTTATCGAGTTTGTTTCAAACCATCCATTGGTTGGGGTTTTTGCTCTGGTGTAATTTCTTTTCCCGGCGCGAGGGGGGCTCTGGACCCTGACCTTCCAGAGTGTTACCAAAACAGCCCTCCAGACCTCTAGACCTATCTGGGCTGCCGAACACGTCGACGGGAAT
Source organism: Prorocentrum cordatum (assembly GCA_963575745.1). Classification (NCBI taxonomy): domain Eukaryota; class Dinophyceae; order Prorocentrales; family Prorocentraceae; genus Prorocentrum; species Prorocentrum cordatum. The sequence goes on from CAUYUJ010014592.1 coordinate 35,422, forward strand.
CTGGGTGCCGAGGCCCGGGTGCTATTTCCTGGCCCTCCTGGCAGGTCGGGGGAGGCGCGCGAAAGAGAAGTCGGCCCTGGGCGCACGGGGCCCCCGCGCGGGCGCCCCCCCGGGAGGCGCAGAGGAGGGGGGAGCCGCCTCCGCCGCCGCTCGGCCGGCGGTGCTCCCGCTCCTCGGGCCCACGGCGCCCTGGCCCCCGAGTCGGGCATGTCCCTCCACAGTCAAGTCGGGCGTGTCCCCCTACAGGAGGAGTGTTCAAAAATAGTTACAACATACTCTTGGGACGATTTTTGTTTACCATCGATCGCAGTTGTGTCGCATTTTTGGGTGTAGGTTTTTGTTCCCCAAAAACCGGCTTGTAGGGGGACACGCCCATCTTACATCTACCGGATGAGGAATATCCAAAAGCAGCGAAACAAATTGTGTGGGGACGCTTTTGTTTTCTGTCATGTTACTGATTTTTGTGTGTGATGTTTGTTTGTTGATTACTGTTCGCCTTTCGTCCAGCATCCGCCTGTAGGTGGAGGGTTTCTCCGGAGGCTCAGGCGACCCGTCCTCCTCCTCCTACTCCTGCTCCTCCTGCTACTCCAACTGCTTCTTCTGCTCCTCCTCATCATCACTCCTCTTCCTCCTCCTCCTGCTCCTGCTCCTCCTCCTCCTCCCACTCCTGCTCCTCCTCCTCCTCCTCCCACTCCTGCTCCTCCTCCTCCTCCTTCTCCTCCTGCTCCTCCTCCTCCTCCTTCTCCCGCTCCTCCTCCTCCTCCTGCTCCTCCTCCTGCTCCTCCTGCTCCTCCTCCTCCTCCGCCTCCTCCTGCTCCTCCTCCTCCTGCTCCTCCTCCTGCTCCTGCTCCTCCTCCTCACTCCTCCTCCTCACTCCTCACTCCTGCGCCTCGTGCCTCCTCCTCCGCCTCCTCCTCCTCCTCCTCCTCTCCTCCTGCTCCTCCCCTCCTGCTCCTCCTCCTGCTCCTCCTCCTCCTCCTCCTCCTCCTCCTCGCTCCTCCTCCGCCGCCTCCTCCTCGCTCCTCCCGAAGGGCCGGGGCCTCCGGGGCCCCCGAGGGCCGGGGCCAGACTTGGGGGGGGGGGGGGGGGGGGGGGGCCGGCCTGCCGCGCCCGAGCGGCAGGCGGAGAGGAGCAGAAACGGCATGGGCGCAAGTTGTTTCAAGCAGGGCTTTCAAGAGGAGGAGGAGGAGGAGGAGGAGGAGGCGGAGGAGGAGGACGGCTTGCTCCCTCCCAACATGCTCAGAAGTCTTGTCATCTTTTGGAGCAGTCAGAGATAGTACGGGGATGATTCTGTGATTATGGTGCGTCAGTGTTTGCATCTACGTTTAAACAACAATTTCAAAGTTTCCGCCAACAGTGGCGAAGCTGGGCTGTCCCTCTACATCAAGCAGTGGAGAAGCGTCCTAGTAAGCCTACAAGAGAATGTTCTAAGAACCTTTTGTGGTCTGCACGAACTGTGAACAGTTCTTACAACAGCTCTGGCTGAGACTGTTTTGTTTCAACACGGCGGGCGTATGTTCCGAGAACTTTGTTTATTGTGATTCGAACATTCTTGGGTTCTGGGGACCTGGCGTGGTATGCTTACAGGAGCGCCGGGACGGTCGGTCCCTGCTCAACTACAGGAGGGAGATCCCACGATAGTCAGAAAATTGTCTGGGGATCTTGTTCCTACGGTTCCAAAATTTTCGCACCAAATCCGCTTGTAAAGGGACATGCCCGACCTAACACAAGCTGTCCACGGTCCGCGCGGTCTTCTTGGACCCGCGCGGGGCCTCCCTGCCGGCGCCTCCGGCGCCGCCCCCGGCGCGATCCGCGCGCCAGGGAGAGGGTTCCAGCTCAGATCCAAGAGATCCGCGCGGACCGTCAACAGTTTCTGAGCAAGACCGATGCCCAAGACCCGATTACACGTAAGAGTGACCTTTCGCCAGAAGGACCCTCGACGCGGGCCCAATGGGATTCCCCGATCGCCTAACTAGCGCGATGCGACAACTGCGTCTTGCGCGCTTGTTTTTGGTCCTCCCCATGGCCCCCCAAAAGCCGCTCACCAAGGGTCACTCTTACGCAAGGCCACTCGTTGCGTGTAGCCGAAAGACTCCGACGAGAAGAGACGGGGCCAGGATAATCTGAGGACAAAAGATAATTACCCACACAGCTACCTTTGTCCGTTTTCCCCTTTCTGGGCCTCTTGGGAGGCCCTCGCCGCCACTGCTGGATTCGCCTCGAGATCCTGGTTAGAGCGCATTCCAGGAGATGTCCGTGCAGTAGCGGTATCGGTAATTCTCGGTTACCTCAGGACATTGTCCCATCGTGTTGTGTTGTGTTTGTCCACCACTCGGTGGCAGATGGCGGCCCGAAGTTTGTATATACATAGATCTGTGTTTCAGCTCCTGTCGCCGGCAGAACCGGCCCGACAATGATACATTGAACGTTGTCTTATGGCGCTTTTGCGAAGCACCATAGGACAGGGCACACACTATGCCTTAGTGTATGTGCGCGCGGTTCCCACCAAGCCCGCACGCTTGCACGTTGTAGCTTCGCGGCAAGCTGGTCCAACACAGCGAGAGCACCAGCCCGATGCGCGAAGCCGATTGCCAACGAGCGTATGTCGATGGGGGGCGACCAGCCGGGCGGTTGACGGATGCAGAAGTCCACTAGACGTAAGAGTGATCTTTCGTTGGAGTGACTCTTTGGTGCAGGCACAGTGTAACAGTGTGGTCCCCAGATGGCTGAGTTCGATGCGACAGCCGCGGCCTGACGCGCTCCTGTTCGGCCTCCCCGCGGCCCCCGACGTAGCGCACCAAAGGTCACTCTTGCCTAGGGTTACGTCGGGCATGTCCCTGTACACAAGGAATAGTCAATAATGGCAAACAACATCGTCTGGGGACGAGTTTTCGTGCTCTCTTGACCAGATACGATTTCTGCTGCGACCTATGTTCTTCGGAGTATTTGTCGTCCAAAGTCTGCCAGTAGGGCCAGGTGTTGCTAGAAGCGCCCCTGGCCCCAAGGATTCTCGAGGTGGCAGCACCCCTCGACCGAGGGAGGTCCGCTGCAGCGACGAGCACTGTTGTATAACTCTTTCAGGCGTTCCCGACATGTCGGCCGAGGCTTCGGTGTCGCTCGGGATGGCGGGGGCGCCCAGCGTGGTTTAATCCATCGCAGCCTGCCTGGAACTTTCAGGGGCGCTCACCGCTCCCATGTCGCCGTAAAAGAGACAGGCAGGGGGCACCTCGGGCCAGTGGCACCTATCGCAACCCCCAATCGGAGGACCTGCCCGACCTGAGCGCAGGGCCACTCCTCACGCGCAGCCGAATCAGAGAGGGCAGAGGGGGGGGTGGAGGGAGGCTGAAGACTGACTGGTCTATGCATAGCGCAATTTTTCAATTTTTCACCCCGCGGAGTGCCATGGGCGCCCCAGACACGCGCGCACACGCACGCTATGCGCGCACATGCATACGTACATACAGACATACAGACAGACAAACAGACAGACATACCGACAAACAGACATACATACTATGTATGTATATAAATACACTTATACATGTGTATATATATATATATATATATTCTCATAAACACACATTATATGCGCCCAAACACGCGCGCACACGCACGTTTTGCGCGAACATGCATACGTGCATACATACATACAGACAGACAAACCGACAAGCATACTGAGAAACATACATACACACATACATACAGACATACAAACATACATGTGTTTCTATATTTATATATATATATACACGTATACACATACATACAACAATGAGAGCACTGACGCGAGACACGATAAATAAAGCAAACAACTCACTGCTCTCCAAAAAAAGGGCGTTCTGCCGCGATGTGGTTTTCGATTCGGCGCCCGCCCCCTCTGCCAAACTGCCCAACGACGCATATATGCATATGTATATATATATGTATACATATATACATATATATATATACCCATGTAGATGTGCGCGTGTGTATATATAGTTAATGTGTATGTGTACAAAAGAACGTACGTTGAATAGCGCAGTACTACAATGCGCTACCATTGTCCTACGAATGTAGCATGACATGCTGGATATTCGAGTAATTCACCGTGGAGGGCTCGTTTGATGTTCCAAGCCAACATCATGGCGACTGTTCGCATGTGGACACGACCAAACTCCACGCGCGCGCGAATGACGCGCGTCACTTGCGCGCGCCGCTCGCCATGTGACTAGTGACAACTTTTGCTTATGAGGCGAAGACCATCTTAATTATTAGACCAAATATGTGACCATAGTTTCCAGGCCACCATGGCGAAAAACGTCGAAAAACGCATGTTAACTTCAAAATCCAATCTGTCACCATTAAGGGTTCACTTTAGTTTCCAGACCAACATGGTGGCTTTTCCATTTCGGATAATCCAAACTTCGCCACGCGCGCGTCCGCGCGCGCGCGCGATCGGGTGACCCACGCGCGGGCGGGTCACCCGAAATCCCGTCGGGCACCGTTAAGCGTTCACTGTAGTTCCAAGTCAACATGGCGACTTTTCCATTGTGGGCATTGCAGAACTCGCCACGCGCGCGCCCGCGAGCGCGCGCGATCGGGTGACCCACGCGCGGGCGGGTCACCCGAAATCCTGTTGGTCACCGTTAAGGGTTCACTTCAGTTCCAAGCCAACATGGCGACTTTTCCATTGTGGACACTACAGAACTCGCAGCGCGCGCGCTCGCGCGCGCGAGCGCGCGCATGGCGATGTTTGTATTGTGAGTGAACGCATACATAGAACCACACACCCACATGTATTTGATTAGAGGCCCCCCACCGACGTATATGCATACATCTGTACATATACAGTGTGCACACGCGTACGCAAACAACACATGTATGCAACTCTGGATATGCATGTGCACCATTACATACACACGCACACATCTGTATATACATAAAAATGTATACATGTGTGTGTACATACATATGTATTATGGGTATCGAAGATCAACAGGTCAGAAAGGAGGAGAACAACAAGTGTGAATTAGGGTTTTAGAACAGATAACACACATACCGAACAACAAAATATGAACAACGAAAAAGGGTACAACTGAGTCCGCGCGCGTGTGGTTAAACGATAATGCGCCATTTTGTGAAGGTCATTTGTTGCTTCTGTATGAATGACTGTCCGTTTCGTTCTGGGTGATCTGTGGTTGAATCTAGTCCCGTGGTGCATTATGGCTCGAACTTTTTTCCTCTTTGCATTCTCACCACTTGCTGTTCTCTGTTTCCCTTTCTTTGCTTTTGTTCCCATGGAACGAGCTAATATCGCAGAACGGGATGGCAACGACCAGATCCCTGTCACGGGCACCCTGACGCTAGATCTCGTATGTCAGACATCCGACGGGGAACGTAGAATGAGTGGCGCGGTATCATTGAACGGTTCAATACAAATTCATGGTGGTGATTTGCGAGGAAGCCTGCTAAATCACATGAATCTGTTTCTAATGGAAGTAGCTGGTCTCCTGCGTACCGCACCGTCTGCTCCTCATGCTGATGATCTTGATGGCGCCGCTGACACTGAGCCTGGCACCGCCGCAGACGCTGCAGATTGTTTCAGTGATTTGGCTCCTCCTGGTGATCGCGATGGGAATGCTGGCAGTGCAGTAGCGGCTGCTGGTGATGATCGTCGTGACAGTGATGATGGTAGTGTTGGCACCGTGGATCGTCCTGGGGATCGCGATGGTATTGCTTGCGCCAGGCCTATCCATATGAACGACATGACTTTCGACAGCGCCAGGGGTGTGGACGCTATCATATACAGCGGGGAAGGCCCGCAATGTGAATCGACCTTGCCGGACGACGATGTGGACATGCCCCCTGCGCCCTCCATCTGGGGGAACGCAATGATGGAGCCAGTGCGTGTGCTCGATTCACCGGACGACGAGGCTCCCCCCAACGAGTCCGAGGGCCCGAAGGGCGCCGATCTTGGTCATTGAATCCTGATTTCATGCCGCGGGCGAAGTCGGACACCAAGGAAGATGATGAGCTCTCGTCGTTGGGCCTTGGCCATCAGCTCACCGACATGCAGAGTTTGATACGCCAGCTGGATGCTCCCAGCCAGCTGGATCAGCCCAGTGGCAGCAGTCAGCAGCACGTTCACAAATAATTGGGGACCTTCGCATATGAATGGGGCTATGATGTCTTAGTTGAAGGATGGGATCTTTGATAGTGCGATTGTTCTTTCTGTGTAGGGATCTTTGCACCTGAATCGAGTAGCGCGGCAGATCGGCCGTAGCACGATGCTGCAACAAGTTCAGCTCCAATAATAATATTCAATTAAGTTGCTGTGTTCCCCGTTCCTGGCATCGTTGGCCTTTTGTGTGCCAGCGGCGACGCTCGCCCTTGCAGTGGCGACAGCTCGTCGTCGAAAGCACCTCATCATCTTACATCCCAGTCCTCCGGGTTGCACCAGCCCACCCGTTCAGGAGGGCTTCGCCCGATGGCACGCTTGGCTTGTCTTCACTGGGGGGGGGGGGGGGGTTGAGGCAGGGCCCATCCACGGGGGCCTCAAGCCATGACCCTTAGACGCATACATCAGTGACCCTAAAAGCTTGTTGTGGTCTCTTGGGCCTTGTAGGGCCTTGTATGAGCATGCCCAAAGCCGTGCGGGTCCTGTAGATAGTTCTTGGGGCCTCATTGGTGTCTCTCGGGGGCCTCCCAGAGGGGCCTGTGGGCGGGCAGGGCGTGCATCGCATGCGTGTACATTTGTGTATGTACGTATCTGCACACATGTATATATATATATGTGCTTGCCTATGTATGTGTATAGGTATATGTATGGTTATGCTTGTGTATCTATACGTGTATACACACACTCCTCCGCAGTCCATTTGGACTCATGTTTCCAGCTGATGTTTTGCTCCTTCGACCCTGCCGAATGCCAGCAGCCGTCGACGGTGGCGCTGGCGCCGAAGGCAGGCCTTGGTTTGCTGCGACGTGCTCGCCAGCCGCGCCAGCGCCCAGTGCGGGACCCAGACCGAGGAGATCACGACCTTTCCCAGGCTTGCGCAGCGAAGACCTCTAAACAAAAACAACATCACTCTACCAAGGGGAAGCTGGTTGGGAAACTCAGAAGCAGATGCCAAGAGACTGTTGAATCAAAATACAATCGCATGATAAAGACGTGGGCTCGCAAATTGTTTATTGATCCAAATTATCCAGAAAAGGGCGTGTGGCTACAGGGGCGCACTCACGATTCGTTGGGATGGTCCGTGGGATGCGTGGCGTGCAATGCTGCAGGTTTGTCAGGGCAGTGGGCCAGAATGGAAGTGGACTCCCCAGCCGCCCTACAGTTGGTCAACGCGCTCCGGCATGCGGGGCTCAGCAGGCACAAGGAGGCTATCCAACAGTATTTGGGGAATACCACGCAAAAGACGATTGGTGCCCCAAGTTATGCTGACTTCAAGCTCGTCATAGATGACCGCCGGAACGGTGTTTCTCTGGCAAAAGGAAACCCACGAGTTGGCAGCGCCAAGAAATGTACGGAAATGACATTACAACTCGCAGATGCGATCTGCGATCTGGATAAGGAGTTCCTGAAGACAGCAACCGTCAACCATATCAAACAAGATGCCCGATTCATCCGGCTTATGACTACTTTCAATGCGTCGAACTCAAAACTACAAGTCCGGAGTGGGATCATCTGGAGTACAAAATGGGCAGGGGGTCATGCCACAGAAGTTGTTGAACACACCCAGTCTGCGATGAAGAAGTTTTGGAAAAATGACGCTGCAGGCATGGCTCACCATTGCAAGATCACGGAGGTTTACTGCGTCGACTCTGCAAGCAACGAGCTGAAAGCTGGGCGGCTCCTCACGAAGGGCAGCCTGGAGCACGGCATCGAGGCGCTTTTCAACAGAAGGTGCGATGTGCAAGCAGACGTAACCCATGCGAGTACCCGACTCCTGAAACGACCCTGGGCTGCCAGCGAACGAATGAAGAAGATCTTCGAGGTTAATATTTGGAACAAGCGCAGCATGATCAATATGATCCAGCACAGCCCTGATATTGCCAAAGTGTTCCGCAGCAGCGTGCTGACCCTGAAGAAGTGCCCCGTCATGAACCGCCTCATCAGGAATCTTCAAATGAGGAAGCATCGTTTCAACAGCACGTCCAAACCATTGGGGAGGTGGTGTCTACTCCTACGAGCGGCGGTACTGACAGCTGTCTGGATCAAGAGAATGCGGAGAGGAAGGAGTGAAGCCAAGGACGCAGATGACTTCCTTGTCACCATCACTGAGGAGGACTGCCTACTGCTATCTATGATGTCCGATGCAGCCGGCGAGGTGAACCAGGTGACAGTATTTGCGGATAAATCCAGTTACGGCGTGACGGAGTTTGCCAGCAGACTGAGTATGCTCATACGGCGGTGCGACGCGTTATTTTTACGGAGATGTGCACTCACGTCAGGTTACACGAAGCACATGATTGACACGATGAGTCTATCACCACTGATTTTTTATATTGGCACGGACAATGGCGTGCGATCTCTTGGTGGCCCAGGCAAATTGACCCAGGACGGCTCTCAGGTGGGAAATGGAGTGAATTCTACACGCTTCGCGTATCCACACAGCCCATCCAGAAACGATGTCCAGGCGAATTGAGAGGCGATCAGGGAAGCAAGTGCCGGGGCAAAGAGGGGGGCGGCCGAGCCGTGTGAAGGAGAGAGGAGGCGAAGGAGACAACTGAATGGATGTATGGTGGGAGTCGGGAGAAGGAGGAGAGTAGGATGAGGAGGAGGAGGAGGCGAAGAGGGAGGGGGCAGGCTATCGGCCACGCGGCGGGGAAAAATGCCTGCCGCTCCAATGCGATCCTTGCCGCCCCGCCCGGTGGATCTAGAGGGGGAGGAGGATGAGAAGGGATAGGAGGAGGATCGAAGAGGAGGAGAACAAGCAAAAGGGCCAGAGGTCTCTTGGATACTTCTCGGAGCCTCTTGGGGTATCTCTTCGGCGTCTTGGGGCGTCTTGGGGGTCTCTTGGCGGTCGTGGGGGGCTCTTCGGCGTCATGGGCGCCGCTGAGGGGGGCCTCTTGGGCCCGCTTGGGATCCTTTTGGGGGTCTCTTGGGGTTCTTGTGGGCCCATCTTGGGGCCATCTTGGGACCTCTTGGGGCCCCCTGGGCGCTTCTGGGGCCATCTTGGAGGAGATGGATCAAACAAGAGGGGAGCTTTAATTAGCGCCCCTCCCCCCAAGATGCCAAAATGGGACCAACACCCTAGTGCAACCAATGATTGTGGCTTCCTCGACACCTTGCGGAACCCCCTCTCCAGGTCCAGGGGAGGCAGGGGGAGGGGTAAACCCCTCCCCGAAGGGTAAGAAGGAGGGGTGGAAGAGGACACTCCCTAAAACACCGACGCCCAGAGGGCTGGTGGGACTTGGGACCCCCCTTCCCGACTCATTGTAATATCTCATGTAGGCGTCGTTTGAGGCCATGGGCCATTGCTTTACTAGCGCCCCTGCTAGAACATGAATTGGAACTCATCTGATCTCTCCTAGGTCTTTGATCCAGTTGCGCTGCCGCGCGATTCCGCCATCGTGCTCGGTCGGGCTGCCGCCAGAGGGAGGGCCTGCTGGGGGCCTCTCAGGGGTTTATCGGGTCTCCTGCTTAGAGCCTCAACTGGATTTCCTCTTACTGGGTCTCGCTGGACCTCAGGAGGCCTGCATTTGAAGAGCTGCCGCCGTGATTCCTAGTATTGTCTGTACCTGTTCACAGATGGCATGCCTACTGCGGCCTCTCCTACTTGACATTGACCGCTGGGTCACGTTTCTACGATGACCCTTCGACTCTAGATTATCAGCAACACATTTGCTTCAAACATGTACGGAATACGTCGCCACTATGACTCCGTGCTGAGGCTCCCTGGGAGTCGACCGGGGGGAAGTGGGTCGTTAACCCAAGGCCCATCCGGCAGAGAGTGAGCGGCCCCCGCGAGAGGAGCGATGAGAGTCCGCGCCGCCACGCACACACACACACACACGCACACACGCACACACACAGAACATCCACTTGCATCCGACAAGTCTGGCAAAGTGTTCCGATGGAGCCGCGATCTGATGCTCATCCGTCCTCCCGCCACTCCTTCTCCTCATGCCCATTGTCCTCCCTTTTCGCGTCGTCATCCTGAACCGTCTGCCCGTCGTCCTCCTTTTCATCATTCTCCTCATCGTACTCCGCGCTCTCCGACCCTTCCTAAATGTCCTCACCTCCCACCCTCCCCCACTGTCCTTTCTCTCTCGCTACGCCTTCCTGCGGCAAGACAACTAGCTTCAAGGATCGGCCCCATCCTCCGTCATTTCCTGCTCATCATCGTTACTTCTACCCCACCCCACCCCGCCCCGCCGTGCACGCCGCGGCCGCCCCAGGCACCCGATAATCCCTGGTGGCCCCGCACCCGCCCCCCCGCCCTGTATGCCGCGGCCGCCAGATCCCCAGGCTCCCGATAATCCCCGGTGGCCCCGCGCCACGCGCCGACTCGCGCACTCTGCGTGCTGCGGCCGCCAGACCCCCAAGTTCCTTGATAATCCCTGAGGGCCCCACCCCGCGCGCCGACTCGCCCACTCTACGAGCCGCGGCCGCCACATCCCCAGGTCACCCACAGAACATAACATAACATAACATCCCCGAGCATACCATAACAGAACTCGCCATGGCAGAGCAGTACATACCATAGCACAGCATCACAACACAGTTCTTTACACAACAGGACAAGCAAACCAATCATATCATATCAAACCAGTTGAACATACTAAAACATAACGCGTCATATCGCGACATAGCGTGACTAAACATGTCATAACACAACGCGGCATGCCAACGCATGCTCTGACACATCGGAACAGGCATAACATATCATAGCATAACAAATCATGCCATGCCATGTAACACCACAGTGACACATGCGATACCCGCACATAACAAACACAATGATTACACAACATCACAACGCATATCACCCCAAATCATCACACATCGTAGCATGATTTGATCCGGGCATAATGTGGCATAGTATAGCAAAACGTATCATAGCATGGAACCGTACGCTATGACAGAATTGGTCGCACAACCTACCGCATCACACCACACCTTACACCACAACACGACAGCGCATAACATGCCCCACTATATCATAATATGTCATATCCACATACAATGGCAGAACAAAGCGCACCGTAGCACTGCATCGCAGCATATAGCAACCCATGCCATGACACATCGTACCATGACAGAGTGCGTCATAACACAATAGAACATAGCATGGCGTAGCAACTCATATCACGTTAGCGCAGGTTTCGGTGGGGATCGTTCGAAGCAACATATGTTCCTTTGCCGGTGAGGAGCACTTGGATGCCTGCTTCGTGCACATGGCTGCATGGGTTCGCATGCTCATCCACACGGTGGACGCAGAGTTCCCGCAGTTCAGTCTGATCAGCTCAATGGGTGTGTTCAATGTATCTGAGATCGATGAGAATGCTCATGATAACGAACTGTCGCTGCGGAGGTGTGCCAACAAATATGGGGTCGTGGCCGATGATCTGATGTACGAATACGGAGATTTGCTGCCATATGCCCAGAAATTTTACCAGGCTGCCCCAACAAAGGGCAGCACAGAAGCATGGAAACGAACGATTGAGGATACACAAAAAACAGTTGACCTCCGCGCCAGGCACCCCTGCGCCGCCTTGAGGACAGTGTTGGAACGAGTTGCATGCTACAGGGGTTGCAGCACTTCAATTGTAGAGCGGATATTTGCTTGCCAGGCTCCGATCACAGATGGGAACCGAGTGGCTGACAAGCACGAGACTACCGAGGTGGCCGAGATAAAAATAAAGCACGATCTCCTGGACGCAGACATCGACCGAGTCATCGAACTGGCACAAAAGAAATGGATGCAATATCGAGGGCCCCGGAGGGCCTCTGGATCTGAGTATCGCGAGCCGTGCCTCGGCAAGGGCATCAAGACTTTTCGGGGCGTCGACAAGGGCCCGCATGGGTCAGGAAAGGAGGTGCAGGACGAGGAAGAGGAGATGCAGGAGGACGGCAGACGGGGGCACGCACGCACACGCACGCACACGCACACACGCACACAGAGTGAGTGAGGGACACCAGTCGCAAAACGAGTGATCGAGGACAACGCTCTGACTGTCGCTGTCCGCCCGCCGCCCAGCCTCGAAGCTCAGACGAAGAGGAGGGCGGCGGACGGGCCCTCGTTGATCTTGACGCACGGCCTGGGGCCCACCTCACCGTCCATGAAGTAGTGATAACACCACAACCGCCATGCTATAACAGATGCAGCTCCGCCAAACTATTGATTTGAACACCGACTATCGCAGCTAACGGGCGAAACGCCCGCGTGCACACGCCGAGAGCCAGCATAATACGCACCGTTGAATTCGAACAGACATACTGATTCTGACCACCAGAGCCTTCACCTACCAAGAAACATGCCCCAGAGAACAAGGTCGAAAGACATGAGCGACAACAACAAGATAAAGACATCCGCGCCCGCGTTGCCTTCAGCAACCAGGGCAGAAATCCCAGACCGCAGTTGTCAAACACGCAAACCTTGCATATGATGAATTCCGACTGGCAGCACTGAAAACTGATTCCAAAAGCACCCAATTGCACATCAGAAATTACACAGTTGGCCGCGCCACCGACCAAATTATGCCGTAAATGAATACAATTCCACTTTCATAGCAGCACCGCGCCCTGCCACGCCAGCCGACTGCGAACGCCACTATAGTGCTTGAACTGGAAAACCTGGGGCCCGAATCGCAACCTCAGCGAAGAACCGCATGACCGCCGCGTTGACCGACACATGAGGCTGTAGTAGATCACGCGGAAAGCCCGCTTCTGTGAATAATGTGCCGTCGGCCCCCGATGCGAGATATGCGTTCATGATCTGCTGGATCTTCCGATCTGTGGCATACGTGTAGTATTCGTCGTAGCTGTACGCTTGGTTCTGGCCCCCCATGAACTTGGTGGCAAAAATACGGAGCGCGGGTTCCACCAGCGGCTGCGACGGGCGACTCGCCACTTGATGAAGGCGATTCCGCACCTGCACCCCGCAAGTTAAACTGAGAGCGCCATCCCATTCGCCAACGAACAGCACCTGCATGCCGTGAACTGTCGCCGTCGTCAATAGGCCGATCAGGTCGAGAAGCCCGCGCACGTCGACGTGCGCGTCGATTGAGATGGGTCCTCCTCGAAGCCCTCGTGCAATGAGTCGGTCTCCACCTGCTAGGCACTGCAGCTGACCACCCTCGTCCAGGTAGCACTGCTTCGGACGAAAACCCACGATAGGACAGACCGGCGACACCGTCGAAGGAGAATCGCCCAACTTCAGAAGATCAGTCTGCCTGCAAAGGGTAATCACAGTAGCCCACGGCAACTGGCCCACCATGGCCTCGTACGCGATGGCCTCGAAATAGCTCCTCCGCTCACTGGGCGAAGGCGAGAACTTGGCATACTTGCGAAGAAGGTCACATAGAGGCTGCACTGCTGCCGGTGATGGGCACAAACATGATGCAATCACGACCGTCGGAGCTTCGACCAATTGCTGGCACTCGAAAAGTTTGAATAAATTCAGCTCGAGAATACTAACTCCCAATTCGACCAACGATGGCCCGCAGTGCTGCTGCAGCGTCGTCAACTCAATGTCCGACGAGAACCACCGTCGGAAAAGGGTACGCCGAGATACTTCATCAGCACCAGAATCCAGCTCCATCGAAACTCACGACCAAATCACTAAATCCCAAACAAACTCTGAGTGCCGCAGCGCCGCGAGGAGAAAGGAAGCGCGGTCGCCGCAAACTGGCTTGTGCCAACATGCACTCGCGCAGGAGGACAATGACGAGGATAATACAAATTACCCCAGTGCGACCCTACCTAGAAGTTGGAGCCCCTAGGAAAGCAGCATTAATTGTTATGATGTACTATCTTATGCCGTGCTATGCTGTGCTATGCTATGCGATGCTAATGCTATACTGCGCTATGCTATGCTATGCTATGCTATGCTATGATATGTCATGCTGCGCTGTGCTATGCTATGCTATGATATGCTGCACTATGCTATACTATGCTCTGATGTGTTGAGCTGCTGTGCTATGCTCTGCTACGCTATGCTATGTTATGGTATGCTGCGCGGTGCTATGCTGTGCTGTACTGTGCTGCGCTATGCTATGCTTTGCTGTGGTATGCTACGCTTTGCTGCACTATGCTGGGCTAGGATATGATATGCTGTACTGCGCTATGCTATGCTACGCTCTGCTATGTTCTGCTGTGCTCTGCTATGCGAATGCCCGGCGAAGCTAATATGATGGTAAGCTAAGCTAGGAGAAGCCTGAGCTAATATGAAGCTAAGCTAAGATGAAAGAAGCTAATCTACAATGAGATAAGCAATGCTAAGCTAAGGGGGCGCAACTGGGGGAACCGCGGTGCGGATCCTGGGGTAACCGCCCGGGGCGGGCAATACTGCCTGGTCCCCTTTAAGAAAGAGGGTGATAACCCTACTAGGCAGAGCCTAGGTCGGGAACAGCGGGGGGAGATAAACGGAGGAGGTGGGATGTAGGATGAGACAGATAGTACCCGTCGTCCTTGTCGCCCTCCCCGTTCCCGCCCAGCTCTTTCTCTTCCTCCTCCTCCTCCTCTTCCTCGTCCTGGTCCTCCTCTTCCTCCTGATGCCCCAGCGTCCTTTCCTTCCCCTCCCCCTCCTTACTTCCTCCTGTCTGGCAAATTCTTGACGCTTCGCGTATCCCCACCAGCCCATCCAGAAACGATCAACAGGGGAGTTGGTGAATCAGGGGCGGCAGGACGCATGCAGTCGCGCGGCCGTCTTCGAGAAAACAATGATCACACATAGCTTCCCGCATTGAAGTTTAAGATAGGAATCGGTGCAAGCTACGATGGTGCTTCGATGAGGGGCGAAGGGTGTTTCGATGACTCGTAATGGCTGTTGCGCTGATTTGTGTCTTAAGCTCGCGTGCGTTCCGAAACTTGGAGGCATCTTGGGGCTCTCCTGGGGCTCTTTCTTGGGGCTCTCTTGGGGCCTCCGGGGGCTCTTTCCTGAGGTTCTCTTAGGGCCTTCTTGGGGCTTCTTGGGGCTCTTTTGGGGCGTCTTGGGGCCCTCTTGGGGCTCTTTGGGGGGACTGGGGGCCTTCTTGGGGCTCTTTTGGGATCACTGAGGGGCCTCTTGGGGCCGTCTTGGTTCTGATGGCTAAAGAGGGGGGGGGGCTCAATTCTTGCCCCCCCTCGGAGGCTCAAACATGCCGTCTTGTGACCCTTGGCCCGCTCTTGGAGCGCTCTTGGGCGCTCTTGGGGCCGTCTTGGGGATCTCTTGGGCCCCTCTTAGATCTTGGGGCTGTCTCGGGCCATCTTGGGGCCATCTTCAAGAGCCCTTCGCAGGCGAAAAAACGAGAAGGCAAAAAACATGGATGTTCCTCAGGTTTTGAATACTTTTGGCCTCTTGGTGTGGTCCTTGGAGGCCTCGGAGGGCATTTGAAACCGTCGTGGGGCCGTCTTGAGGCCTCTCGGACGCGTGTCGGAAGCTATCTTGACCCGTCTACCGCTATCTCGGGCCATCTTGGAAACCACCTTGCGCTCTCGGGGGCCCTCTTGGAGCCATCTTGGGCCATCTTGGACGCTGCGATGGGTCCGCTCCCACCCCCCCTGTCCAAGCGCAGGGAGGGGGGGAGGACGTAAACCTCCCGAGCAGGGAACACCATGAGGTTGGAAAGGGAAACGCCCTAGACTTAGACCACCCGCGCCCAGAGGGCTGGTGGGACTCCTACATCCCACCTTTTAACATCCCCACCTGTGTCCTCCCCCTCTACTTTCTGCCCCCTGCCCGCGCCCTCCCTCCGCCATCTCCGCCCTCCGATGGCATCGGAGGGTCCCAGATACCGAGACGAACTGGCCGACAGGATACCGAGACTAACTGGCTGCGCAAGCGCCGGCTCGACGTCGCGAGCCAGATGGACGAGGCACGGACGCCTCGCCCTCCTCGCCATAATTAATGTTCTCGTCGGCACGGCTGGGCTCGGCTCGATTTTCCTGGGGGCCCCCCCTTAGACTTCAGTCAGGGTCGGCGGGGCCAGCTAAAGCCACAATCAACAAAAATCCCACTGGTAGGTTTGTCTTGAAGACAAACTTACCAGTCTGTTAGGTCGGTAGGGGCAACGTGGACCGAAGGGCCCTTTATAGGCCCGTGAAAGCTTCTTCAGCGCCACTACTATCCTGAAGTCCTCGATTCCGCTTGTTGCCTCCACCGGCCGCCCGATTGCCCCCTCCTCCTTTTTATTTGTCTCTCTCCAAGGTGACCAAGCGGTCACGTTCTGAGACACTGGCTGCTGCCGAGCTGGCGTCGGCACCCAAGTGGACGCCGAAAATGGAGGGTGAGGTTGTCAAGCAACATGCTAAATCATTCAACAAACGGTGCGCTGCTGCAGACAACGGCACGCTGCTTGATCATGAGATGGACGATGACATGCGATCCGACTTGGACATATATCGAGCTCGCCAGAAACAAAACGACAAAAAAGCAGCAGCAACGGCACGAACGCTCGCCCATAATAATGCAAGGTTCCGCCACAGCTTCGACATGTCAGGGTGTCACTGTCACGTCGATGACGCTTGCAAGACCGACTCAGTGCTGATGCGTGCCGTCGCCGTGCGAGGTTTGCGAGTCGTGCCCACGCCATCTGTGCGCATAGGAGTGTTCGTTGTGGCCGACCCGTCGAAACCAGGGCAGCGGGCCGCGTGGATATCTGCACTGACATCTGCGCGATTGGTTGTTCCCGAGTTTGTCCAGACCGACGGCCGGAGTGGTGCTTGCGTTGTTCACAAACCAGCTGCCATCACTCAGCGTCGCAAGGTGTGGATATCAGACGCGTTCGTGGCTGCTCATCCGAGGATCGGTGTAATCATTGATGAGGCCAGGCGGCTGCCGCAGAGCAAGTGGATTGACTTGCGAACACGTGGTAGCTTTTTAGCTGCCAGGCCGGAGAATAGTTTCAATCAGATTGCCTTTGTCACGATTGCAGAGAAGAATACGGATGATGAGTTCCAGCGGAGGCGCAACGTCTTTACTGTACAGTCGTATTTGCCTTGGATTGCTAAGCACAGGGGCGGCCACGCGCCCGACTTCGCCGTGGGAGACTGTGGCGGTTGAAGCCGCAGTGCGTTTGGCACGTCGGGACAATCGCTATGCCACTTAGCAATGTATCCCTCATTCTAGTCATCATCATCAGCACCAGCAACATCAGCAACACACGCATCATGATGACCTATGTCATCACCATCATCACCAGCCTCATCGACATCATCATCAGCACCCTCGCCATGATAGATCAAATTTCGGCGCACCCCTTGCGCGCTTCGTGGCCCAATAAGGAATTAGCTTAACAATGCCCATGTCAACGCCCTACCACAATCGCCACCCTCCCTCTTGCGCATTGTCCGTCCCTGCCGCTGTTCCAGTCCACTCCAAAACTTCCTCTCCTCCCCTTCCCCATCCCGCACCCACAATCCTTTCGAGTCCTCGTCGCCCCGCGGGCGTGGCATGTCCGCAACGGGGGTGGCGCTCAAGATCATTCGGGAAAAGGGACCGCCTTCCGGCGCTTGGGATAATTCACAGAAGCCCCACTGTCACTGTCCATAATTCCCTACCTAGGCTCTGCCTAGAAGGGTTCTTACTCTCTTGGTTTAAAGGGCCAGTATCCGCCCCGCGGTTCCCCTGATACGTCCCATTAGCTTAGCGTTGCTGATCTCATCTTAGCTTAGTTTATTTCATCTTAGCTTAGCTTAGCTTCATCTTAGCTTATCTTAGCGCAGCATAGCATATCATAGCATATGCTAGCATAGCATATCATAGCATAGCATAGCGCGGCTTAGCAACGCATAGCATATCATAGCAAACCTTAGCATAGTACAGCGCATAATGACATACCATAGCTTAGCATAACGTAGCATAGCATATAGCAGCATGGCATAACATACCATAGCATAGCATAGCGCAGCATAGCATGGCACAGCATAGCATATCATAGGAACTAATGCTGCTTTCCTAGGGGCTCCAACTTCTAGGTAGGGTCGCACTGTGGTATTTACTAATGTCCTGGAGAGTCCAGCTGCGCCGGTAGGCCCTCGTTTCGACTCCGATGGACGGTCATCTCGACCCCCCCAAAAAAAAGGTCGTGAGCCTACTGGTCATTTTGACCAGTAGGCTCACGAGCCGGGGACGTCCCCGACGCGTGAGTCGACTGGTCTTGGGGTCGTGAGTCGACTGGTCGGCCTCGGGAATTTCCGAGACCAGTCGACTCACGACCCCTAGACCAGTCGCCTCACGCGCCGGGGACGTCCCCGAGGCGTGAGCCCACTGGTCATTTTGACCAGTAGGCTCACGACCAAATCGCTGATAGGCAATCGGGCTGAGAGGACCAGTCGGCTCACGCGCCGGGGACGTCCCCGATGCGCGAGTCGGCTGAGATGACCAGTCGGCTCACGCGCCGGGGACGTCCCCGACGCGTGAGTCGGCATACGACGATGACCAGTCGGCTCACGCGCCGGGGACGTCCCCTCGGCGCGAGTCGGTTGAGATGACCAGTCGGCTCACGCGCCGGGGACGTCCCCGAGGCGTGAGTCGACTGGTCTTGGGGTCGTGAGTCGACTGGTCAGCCTCAGGAATTCCCGAGACCACTCGACTCACGACCCCGCGACCAGTCGGCTCACGCGCCGGGGACGTCCCCGAGGCGTGAGTCGGCATACGACGATGACCAGTCGGCTCACGCGCCGGGGACGTCCCCTCGGCGCGAGTCGGTTGATATGACCAGTCGGCTCACGCGCCGGGGACGTCCCCGAGGCGTGAGTCGACTGGTCTTGGGGTCGTGAGTCGACTGGTCAGCCTCAGGAATTCCCGAGACCACTCGACTCACGACCCCGCGACCAGTCGGCTCACGCGCCGGGGACGTCCCCGAGGCGTGAGTCGGCATACGACGATGACCAGTCGGCTCACGCGCCGGGGACGTCCCCTCGGCGCGAGTCGGTTGATATGACCAGTCGGCTCACGCGCCGGGGACGTCCCCGAGGCGTGAGTCGACTGGTCTTGGGGTCGTGAGTCGACTGGTCAGCCTCAGGAATTCTAGTCGCTTCGCGTATCCCCATCAACCCATCAAGAAACACTGTCCAGGCGAATTGAGCGTTGAGGGACGGCCGAACCGTGTGAATGAGAGAGGGAGTGAATGGGACAATTGGATGGACGTATGATGGAGTATGGATAAGGATTAACCCAGCGCGACCCTACCTAGAAGGTGGAGCCCCTAGGAACGCAGCATTAGTTGCTATGCTATGCTATGCTATGATATGTTGCGCTATGGTGTGCTATGCTATGCTGTGCTGCGCTATGATATGCTATGCTATGCTAAGCGATGCTATGTCATGCTGCGCTGTGCTATGCTAAGCTATGCTATGCTATGCTGCGCTATGCTATGCTATGCTATGCTGAGCTAAGATGAAGCTACGCTAAGCTAAGATGAAATAAGCTAAGCTAAGATGGGATAAGCAACGCTACGCTAAGGGGACGTAACTGGGGGAACCGCGGGGCGGATACTGGGGGAACCGCCTGGGCAGGTCCCCACTGCCCGGCCCTTTAAGCCAAACGCGTAAGAACCCTTCTAGGCAGATCATAGGTAGGGAATGATGAATAGGATGAGGCGGAGGATGAGGCGGAGGATGAGGCGGAGAGGGATGGTGCATGCTATCGGCCACGCGGCGGGGACCTATGCTTGCCGCTCCGATGTGATCCTTGCCGCCCCGCCTGGTGGATCTAGAGGCAGGAGGGGGATGAGAAAGGATATGAGGGGGTAGGATGAGGAGAGCAAGCACACGGGTCATATGTAGGGCTCTTGGATGCTTCATCTCCTGTGCGTCTTGGAGTGTCTTGGGGGGTCTCTTGGCGGTCGTGGGGGGCTCTTCGGCGTCTTGGGTGCCTCGGGAATGCCTCTTGGGCCCGCTTGGGATCCTTTTGGGGGCCTCCTGGGTGCCTTTTGGAGGCCTCTTCGGGCCATAGTCTTGAGACCTCCTGGGGCCTCCAAGGCGCTTCTTGGGGCCATCTTGGAGGAGATGGATCAACCAAGCGAGGGGCTTTAATCCCACCAGCCCTCTGGGCGCAGGTGGTCTAGGGCGTTTCTCTTTCCAACCTCCTGCCTTTCCCTGCTCGGGATGTTCACCCCCCCCCCCCCCTGCGTTTGGACGGGGGGGGACGGACCCATAGCAGCGTCCAAGATGGCCCAAGATGGCTCCAAGAGGGCCTCCGACGAGCGCAAGATAGCCTCCAAGCTGGTCCAAGATAGCGGTAGACGGGTCAATATAGCCTCAGACACGCGTCCAATATGCCTCAAAACGGCCCCAAGACGGTTTTAAGTGCCCTCCGAGGCCTCCAAGAAAACCCCCAAGAGGCCAAACTCCTTCAAACACCTACGGACAATCAATGTTTTTTTGCTTATCGCTTTTTCGCCTCCGAAGGGCTCTTGAGGCCTCAAGATGGCCCCAATATGGCCCAATATGGGCCCACGATCGCCCCAATACGGCCCCAAGAGCGCCCAAGAGCGCTCCAAGAGCGGGCCAAGAGGGTCCCAAAACTGCATGTTTGAGCCTCCGATGGGGGGGACACAATAATTGAGGCCCCCCCCCCTAATGACCAAGATGGCCCCAGGAGGCCCCTCAGGCATCCTAAAAGAGTCCCACGAAGGCCCCCAGACCCCCCCAAAGAGCCCCAAGAGGGCCCCAAGACGCCCCAAAAGAGCCCCACGAAGCCCAAAAGGCCCTAAGAGAAGCTCAGGAGAGCCCCAAGAAAGAGCCCCAGGAGGCCCCACGAGGGGCCCAAGAGAATCCCAAGAGAGCCCCACGATGCCTCCAAGTTTCGGAGCGCACGCGAGTTTAATATACAAATCAGTGCAACATCCATTACGAGTCGTCGAAACACCCATCACCCCCCATCGAAGCACCATCGTAGTTTGCACTGATTCCCATCTTAAACTTCAATGCGGGAAGCTATGTGTGATCCTTGTTTTCTCGAAGACGGCTGCGCGACTGCATGCGCCCTGCCGCCCCTGATTCACCAACTCCCCTGCTGATCATTTCTGGATGGGCTGGTGGGGATACGCGAATCGCCAAGAATTAACGTCCCCCCAAGAGGCCAAACTGGGGCCAAAACCATACTAAAACCAATGATTTTGGCTTCCTCGACACCTCGCGGAACCCCCTGTCCAGGTCCAGGGGGGGGGGCATGGGGAGGGGCACCCCCCCCCCCCGAAGGGGAAGAAGAAGGAGGGGTGGAAGAGGAAACTCCCTAAACACCGACGCCCTCAGAGGGCTGGTGGGGTTCTCGATGCCGTCGTGTAGCCGGTTTGGCTCGAATGATTCATTGAGTGATCTTCGCGGGCACCGCATCCGCCATTATTTTATTATGGCCCCCAAGAAGTCTCCAGTTTCGGCCAAGGCTGCCACCAAGCCTGGCAAAGTTGCCAAGCGCTCCTCCGATGCCGCTGTCGCCGATGGCACTCATCCCAAGGACGACGTAGACACCCATGCTGCGAATATGAATGCTGCGTATTACTCCAAGCTGCAGACCGCCTATGACACGATCCTGTCGTGCGATGATTTCGGCGCTGCGTTCTTGAAAGAGGACCCCTGGGGCCTGGAATGAAACCTCGATCGCTACTTATCCTTCTCCTCATTCTCCTCCCTTCGGACAATTTGTCATCCTCCTCCCCTCCATCGTCGACCTCCTCCTCCTGGACCTCCTCCTCCTCCTCCTCTTTTTCTTTCTCCTGTTCCTCCTCCTCCTCCTCCTCCTCCTTCTTCCCCTCCTCCTCCTCCTCCTCTTCCTCCTCCTCTTGCTCGGACTCATCGCCCTCGCGAGTTTGTCAAGTTCTGCCCTGCCACCGTCTTTCCCTCGTCGCCCAAGGACCCGCTGCCGCTCACGAAGAATGCTGATGAACACTGCGGGATCATGGCTCCGTTTAGTATGGATGATTTCCAAGTGTCTATGGAGACGAAGGGTGAATATATATGTGGTGGCAATGCTGCGTGGGTCAACCCTTTCTGGTCCTATTCAGGCGGCATGCCACTCGACGTTGCAGCATGGGATGTCATCATCAAAGATAATTTTCACGATGCCCACACAGCCCGCTACCCAGGACTTCTAGTGGTGGCCGTACTAGGCGAACGTACTCCGGCGAACCCGCAGATGCGCGGGTACCTCCGGATGATCAGCCCCGAAGAGACCCTCCATGCCCTCTATATCAAAGTCGCGCAAGAGATCGACCGCAACGCTACATCGACGGAGCTAAAGAAATGGGGCGCGGCCTATCTAAGTGTGCCTATGAAATTCGTGAATTTGAAGAACCACTGGGACGGCTTCTGGAAGGCCGGTGAAATGCGGGAGAAGATTGGCAATGACTACGAACTTCTGTATCCAACGCCGACGCAGCGCGCCGTGCAGATCGCTAACTTCAAGGCCAAGATCCTCAAAGAGCAGAGGCTGGACCTCACGCACGCGCAAGTTTTCGAACACTACAAGAAGAACTTGACTTTCTCCAAGGCGTCGTCGGACAAGATGTCCGTGAGCTACGTCGACAGCGCCTTGACTGTGTGCAAAGGACTACTGTCGTACCCAGTCGCGCTGGACCTCGTCACTGAGATGAAGAATCATGCAGGGAAGAAGACGCCCTACGACTCTATCTACAAGATGGAGCTCTACACGCGGAAAGCGAACGATATCCCTAGGATGCTGTGGATGCTTCGGTACACTAACGAGGTCATCATCGAGGGCACCGTCGGGCCGGGGGAGCTGACTTTCAACAATCTGAGTGGAAAAAACCAAGTGGGAGGCAAAGGGTTGCCGGACCTGTTCTCCATGAAGGAGGATCTGCGAGTCAGTTTGATCGGCCCGACCCTGGATGGCATTAACTTGGAGTTCAATGGAAAGGAAGCTATTCGGGCGACCTTCGCG
This sequence comes from Prorocentrum cordatum, assembly GCA_963575745.1. Lineage (NCBI taxonomy): Eukaryota > Dinophyceae > Prorocentrales > Prorocentraceae > Prorocentrum > Prorocentrum cordatum. The sequence continues at coordinate 58,458 of CAUYUJ010014592.1, forward strand.
TCTTGGGACTCGTATCGGAAGGGCTTCGGCGGGGGCTCAGCTGGGACTGTCGACGCGACGTGGCTGACCGTGGAGAAGAAGAGCACGCAGTATTACATCGCCCTGGTCAAGGATATCGTCTTCGACAAGAAATACGACTGGATCATAAAAGGCGTCTTGCGGAACAGACGGGGCATCGCGGATGTGCTCGATCACGAAACCATCGCATCGAGGATACATCATATCAATGCGCTTGTTAAGGAGGCAGATCATGGAACGGTGTCGCCTCAGCAGGATGGCGTCGATCGCAAGACGGACGCCGTCCCGATCGATGACGACGTCGACTGCGTCATGACCGCGTTTCGCACTGCGCTCGGCAATATCGACATCAACACTGGCAAACCTATACTGGGGACTGACACCATCACCAAGCTGGAAGATGATAAGCGCAACCTCATCAAAGACTACGCCGCCAAAGCGAAGGAGGACACGAGGAACAAGGTCAAGCTCATCAGCATCGACGGCAAGTCAGTGCATACAATCGCCAGCCTCATCAAGGACACGCCATTTGGGAAGCTGCGCGCCAACAAAGACGGGCCCAGCCATTGCCTGATCGTGGTTGACGCCAAACTCCATGGCGTCTGCAAGGGGATGGAACAGAGCCGGCATCCCGCCTTGAGGACTGGCGAGCTCGGTGCTGTCGTGTCGGCGTTCCTGAAGTCCAGGATGCCATCGGCTGATGACACGATTCAGATCATGCCCGGCGACATGTATGCCTTCTTCGACGGCGGCAAGAACTACGAGACCAAGATGCTGAGCATGCTCGTCACGGCAGATGGCAAGAAGATCACGGAGAAGCACACTCGGCAGCTGAATGTCATCTACTCGGAGGCTGCACTGGAGCAGCGGAAAGAGCTTACCCGAGGCTTCATGACTGTCGCTCAAGTGGAACGTGTCTTTCTTGTCACCAAAGACAACACGAACCTCGATAAGCAGCCCAACCTGCACTTCCCTGGCACGACGAGCGGTGACAGCCTCTACGGCGTCGGACTCCCCAGCCTGTCCGACCTCTGGGTCCTGCAATACGGCGACAAGAAGAGAATTCTCGGAGACGCTGGCATGCCGCTCCCAGGTGGCAAGACTGAGGGCCTCCCGTCGAAAGACGATGGCGTTATCAAGAAGATGAAGAAGACCGACAAGACATGGGAACCCATCACATTCCACTGCAACCACAAGCACCTCTACGAGGAGATCCTTCATCGGACGCACTCGAACGTTTGCGTGTATGACCTGACATGCCTGAATGGCATCCTCGCGAAGGTTTGCATCGAATCTGGAATCCCGTACTTGGGCCTGGTCTGGACCGACGAGTTCCGCGAGGCGCTGCTCAATCACCTGGAGACGCAGATGTTCCAGCGCTACTTGGATCCGGACAGCGACCACTACAAGGCCGACCTCGCTGCTGCGATGGGCGACAAGAAGACTGACGGTGACCACCTCGAGACGCCGCTGACTAAGAAGCGCATCTCCGGGGGCTCTCGAGGCACGGCGGCAAAGCGCAGGAGGCAGGCCTGCAAGGGGCAGCAGACCAAGCACGGCAACGGTTCAGCCATCGCCAAGGCCGCAGCGGAGCAGCAGGATGACGAGGACGGTGTTGGCGGGGATGGTGGAGCTGATGATGGCGGCCTCGGTGACGACGACGAGCCAGCGGACTCGGGGAACGATGATTTCTGAGGGGCAGTGGTGTTTGACTCCATTGATTTCGGGGAGCCTTAGGCTTGCCGCTGAGGTTGGCGGTGAGGCGCACTCGGCGAGAGTGCAGCGGTGCTCTGACTGTGCGTGCCTGGCGGAAGCAGCAAGGCGTTGCCACAGATTCAATCGACGATCCAGCTCGCGAAGCTGGCGGATCCACGCATGAAAAATGAGTTTGTTTCGAGTGATCCCCACCGGTCACATGCTATGCTATGATATGCGTTGTTATGCTATGGCTTTATGGCGTACTCTGTCGTGCTATGCTATACTGCTACGCCACGCTCTGTTATGGTATGATTCATTGACTGCGAGGTGTTGACGCTGCTACGGTGCGATATGTTATGCCATGGTATGTTGGGGTATGGCAGATCATGTCATGATGCGTCAGAGTATGTTATTGTATGTTACGGTGTGAGGTGTGATGTCATGCTACGTTCCATGTGGCAACGTATGACTTAGCTTTTATGGTGTTTTGCGATGCTACTTTCGCTATGCTATAACAATTTACGCCGCGCTCTGTCATGGTACGCTTTGTCATTGTATGGAACGGTATGTGCTGTGATGCTGTATTGTACAATGTTTTGTGTTGTCGTGGTGTAGTATGGCATTGCGTGCGTTATTATGGTGTTGTGCCATGCTTTGCTATTTCATGTTATGTGACTGTGTGACGTGTTATGCGTTGGTACGTTCAGTTATGCGTTGATGTGTTATGCTATGGTCGGTGTGTTTGTCATGCTATGTAATGGCGTGTGCTGTGATGATGCGCTATGGTATGCACTGCTCTGCCATGGTGTGTTATCTTACGCTATGGCCTGTCATCATATGGTATGCTATGCTCGGATATGTTTTGTTCGGTGGTGTGGTGTCATGTTCTGTTCTTTGGGGGGCCTGGGATCTGTCGCCCGCGGCATGCAGACTGAATGGGCGAGTCGGCGCGGGGGGCGGGACCCTCCGGGATTGTCGGGGGGGTCTTGGAGTCTGGCGGCTACGCAGAGTCGGCTAGTCGGTGCGGGGGGTGGGGCCACCAGAGATCGGGAGCCTGGCATTCTGGCGGCAGCGGTACGCAAGGCGGGGGCAGGGATTGCCGGGGGCCTGGGAATCTGGCGGCCGCGGCATGCAGGGCCCAGGCGCGGGGGGGGCGGGTCGGCCGCGGTATGCAGGGCGGGCGGGCCAGGATGTCTGTTCTTAAAATCTAACGACCCCAACCTGTCGGGTGGGGAACAACTTACCATCCCCCTCTTCTGACTCTCTACTCCTCCTCCGTGTTCCCCCCTTCCCATCCTTCCTCCCTCTGCCCGCCCCCATCCCTCAAGCGTCGTTGTCGTCGTCAGTGTCAACGGCAACGCCATCGACATCGCCATGTGTCATCGGCATCAAGAAACATCGAATTTGGCCACCATCGCCATTGTAATTCTGCTCCATCGGTTTCGCAGAACACTGCTAAACTACAAATGACCCCAGTGCGACCCTACCTAGAAGTTGGAGCCCTGGGAACGCAGCTTTTGTTGTTATGCTATGCTATGTTATGCTATGCTGCGCTATGCTATGCTATGCTATGCTATGCTATGCTGCGCTGTGCTATGTTATGCTAAGCTAAGCTATGTTATGTCATGCTGCGATGCGCTATGCTAAGCTATGCTATGCTATGATATGCTATGCTAAGCTGCGCTATGCTATGTTATGCTGTGCTGTGCTGCGCTATGCTATGATATGATATGCTTGGCTATGCTATGCTATGCTAAGCATGCTATGCTAATGCAGCGCTGCGCTATGCTAAGCTAAGCTAAGCTCACCCTCTAGGCAGAGCCTAGATAGAGAATTACACCCATGTTAATGAGATAAGCAACGCTAAGCTAAATGGACGTAACTGGGGGACCGCGGGGCGGATGCCGGGGGAACCGCCCTTGGCGAGCGCCACTGCCCGGCCCTTTTAAGCTTAGACTGTAAGAACCCTTCTAGGCAGAGCCCAGGTAGGAAACAAACCAACAAAACAAACACCAACTACAAACAACACAACAATACGGGACAAACAGCAAAACAACATGGAACAATACAACTACAAACAAACACAACAAACAACACGGAACAACAAATACAAACAAAACAACACAACAAAACGGCATGCCGAATGCATGGTAACCAGAAGTGCCATTTTGGCTGAAGGAACTTGCTGAGGTTTTGCACCCGAGTAGTATCCATCAATGCACAATGTCCTCTTACGCCGACATGGATGATGACATGATGCCTAATGTACGCCGTTTGCCTACTGTCCGCCAGAGGCCTGCCATGGTCGAGACCGCGACTCCACGCAGGCCGCCAGCTGCTAAGTCTACGCCCAAGCCGCGGGCAGAGAAGCGCGGTCGCCGAGGCTCTCGCGGGCCGTCGCAGCAGCCTGCTGCTAAAGCCAGCAAGGCTGCACCGACCAGGACGATGAGCACTCCGTCAGCAGCTGTCGGCGGGTTGCGCTCGCATCTCTTCAAGCAGAAGCACCCGGATGACATCCTTGGCGCAGACATCCTCAACCCGAAGGGTTTGACGATGGACAAGTCGTTCAGGAGTAAAGCCCACCAGATTCTCAAAATTTATCCGTACGATGGTACGCTGACTATGGGAAGCGCATGTACTGGCTGGGCAGTCGGCGTGCAAGCCGCTATGCGGATGCCTACCATCGACCACAAGCTCAAATTTGGATGCGACATCAACAAGAATGTCCAGAAGCTCGTTCGTAAGAACTTCTGCTGTGAGAGGTGGTACGATGACGTCTGCGACCCAGCCTTCAAGTGGGCAGGCCACGTCGACATGTTCGAGTTCGGGATGCCTTGCCAACCTTGGAGCAGAAGCAACGTGAAACCATCCGACGAGAAGGGCGTGCATGACAGTCGGGCGCATGTTGCGGAGCCTATCAAGGAGTACATCATCGAGAACCTTCCAAAGTATTGGTTCCTGGAGCAGGTGCCTCAGATTCTATCTGGGGAAGGCTTGGTATTCCTGCAAAATTTCTTGAAATCCCTTCACGACAAGACTTACGGGGCCTACCACGTCCAGGCCGCTCTGATCAACTCCATGGACTGCGGGTGCCCAGAGGACCGCCTTCGCCTCATCATTGTGGGCGAGTTGACGTTGGCCGTGAACGGCCCCAGATTTGAGATGCCATTGTTCAAAATGCCCAGTGCCAAAGTCAGCGTGCGTTCCACCTACAATGAGTCAGCGTTGCAAGACTCGAGGGGCAAGTTGCTCGAGGACGCCATCGTGTCTGAGGGCCTGAACGCCGGCGAGGCGCAGCGCCTCAATGTAGCGTACGAGTTAATCAGGAAGGGCGGTGTCCACCCAAAGAAGTCCCCTTTCGTGATCGACACCGGCGGAAGCAAGGTACTCATCAAGCTGGACTGTTTCCCCACGATGACGGCAAACAGGTACTCGAGCTTATCGTATTGGAGTACGGAGCTCACGAGGAAATTCAAGATCGAGGAGTTGGTACGAGGCCAAGGTGGCGACCCATCGAGACTCGACCTCACTGTGATCAGTCCGAGGGCCATGAGCCAGATCGTGGGCAATGCGATATCCGTGCCGTTGTTTCGTAAGGTCCTAGACAATATTGTGGACAGTTTCGCTGCTTCTAATTCTTGAGTCGGTGCCGCGTCGCTGCGCTTTGGGGTGATATGTAGACGGAGAGTCGTCTACAAGGACGAGTCCAACACGTTGAACATCATCTCCATCACCATCATAATTATGACACTCACCGTCATCAGCACCATCCCCACCACGATCGCAATCATCATCAGCATCGCCATCACCGCCAGCACCACAACCATCACCATCACCATCAGCATCATCATCACCATCACCATCATCACCATCATCATCAGCATCATCATCACATCATCATCAGCATCATCATACTCATCATCAGCATCATCACCAGCACCAGCATTAGCACCAGCATACTGATCATCAGCATTATCACCATCAGCATCACCATCATCACCGTCATCATCGTCATCATCGTCGCCCTCGTCATCCTCATTCTTAACCTCATCCTGAACCTCATCACCAGCCTCATGCTGATCACCTCCATCATCCTCATCACCACCATCACCGTCATCACCATCGCCACCATCATCGCCAACGCCGTCGCCATCGTCAGCGCCGTCGTCGCCGTCGTCAGCATCATCTTCGCCATAAACTACAAACACCATCATTATAAAAACGCAACCACGGCCATCCCCGTAAACGGTCCCTCCTAAAAGGGCAAATGATACACCCGATCCAACATTTCGAGCCCTCAGCCCCGGGGGGTCTTCTCCAAGAGGCCCCAACGAGGTTCCACGAGGCCCCCAAGAGGCCCCACCTCCTCCCTTCCCCTCTCCTCATTTCCCCCGTGACCGAACGGATTGTGATGTGTGAGCTCGTTTTTCATTCCTTTTCTGATCCTCTTCCTCATCGCCGTATTCCTCGTCGCTCGCCGTTCCTTCCACTCTTTCTTCCTCCTCCTCCTTCCCTTCCTCCTCCAACCTGCGCGTGGCCTGAGGGACGGGGGGCGCAGGGGCTGGGCCTCGAGTCGAGGAGGGGGAGGAGGGGAAGGAGGAGGAGGAGAAGCGCCCAAGCTTCGGCCCCGCCCGCCTCCCGGAGAGGCGAGAGGGAGGAGAGAGAGAGAGAGAGAGAGAGAGAGAGAGAGAGAGAGAGAGAGAGAGAGAGAGGGAGGGAAAGGAGGGAAGGACGCGACGGCGGCGCCGACGACGCCGACGGCTCCCTGGTCCGAAGCAGCGGCGGCTTCGAGCATCCGCGCTGCAGGCTGACACTGAGGCGCAGCATGTTGCTGGGTATTCGGCCCATCCCGCCACCGTGCCTGGGTTGCGGGGCAGAGTTTCCAGGTGTGTGTCTTCGGGTCTCTTCGGGGCGCTTTCGGAGAAGGATGATAACATGGATTGATAAGGAACGATGGAGCATGATGACACATAAGATGAGGATGAGGAGGATATGGAGGATGCAGGAGGAGGGCGAGCACTAGAGTCCTCTTGGATGCCTCTCGGAACATTTGTTGGTGAATAGTGGATTCCCATTGGGGCGTTCTTGAGGGTGCCTTGGTTGCCCAATGGGGCTCTTGGGTGTCTTGGGGCCATATGAGGGTATCCTGGGACTTTCTGGGGGCCACTTTTTGAGATATCCTTTGAGGGCCTCTTGGGGCCATCGTGGGTGTGCGCGCGGCGACTTTTGCATGTTGTCCACTGTGGACAAGTCGCCATGTTGGACTGGAAACCCAAGTGAACCCTTAACACTGGCCGGTCGCATTTTGAAATTCGCATGCGTTGTGTGACACGCCCACGCGTGGGTCACCAAATCGCGCGCGCGTGGACGCGCGCGTGGCGAAGTTTGGATTGTCCGCAATGGAAAAGTCACCATGTTGGTCTGGAAACTAAAGTGAACCCTTAACGATGACTGATTGGATTTTGAATTTAACATGCTCTTTCAACGTAGCGGCCCAGGCAAGATGAATATCTTGCTGCTGGAATGGGAAACGGGGGAGGATGCCCTGGCGGCGGTCCTACCGACTGAGCCGCCAGGGCTTCCCCCCCCCTCCCAGCTGGGCTGTCCCCCCCCGTCCGCCCATTAATTTTTTGGACCTCCCCGCCCTGGGGTTGCCCGCCGCGCGCCCGCCATGGGCGGCGCGGCGCGTGTGCGTGCGTGGGCTCGGGCCGTGGCCCCTGTGGTGGTTCTACCCGCCTGGGGGGCCGCGGCCGCCTCACTGGTGGCTGCCGCCGCCAGAAGACCTCGAGTCCTCGTGGCCCCCTGCCCCCTACTGGGGGCAGATTGGTACGCCCCACGCGTTCGCGCTTGTGTGGTTCGAGGCTGGCGCGTGCTCCCGGGCAAATCAAGCGCCCCATTTTTTTATATATATATATATATGTTTTCTTTAAACAAATGTTTTTTATTGTGTTATTATGATTATTTATGTTTTTTTGTTTGTTCTTATTTCCCTTTTTGTTTGCATCCCAGGTACCACTACACGTGGTACGACCAGCACGAGGACTACGCAGTCCTCGCCGCAGCGTGAAGGCTTTCCCACGGGGGGGGGTGCTGCTTTTGCGTTTCCCTTTATCTCCCTCCCTCTCTGTTTCCCCCCCCCCCTCCTTCTCCGTCGTTGCCAATTTGGCTCGGCCCATGTTTTGCTCGAGCGGAACGCAGAGCCCAAATCGGTTTCGGTTTCGTGTTCGTGCGTGCCGTGCGTCGCGAGGCGAAGCTGCGTGGGCGGGCGATAGATTTGCCGCCTCTGGCTGACTGAGGCGCGGCCGGACCAACAGTCTCCCTTCCGGCAGCCGGTGTGCCGCGCGGTGTCCTGCTGGTAGCCCGCCGGTGTCCCGTCGGTGTCATGGTGATGATGATGATGATGACGCTGTTGATGTTGTTGTTGATGATGGTGATGATGGGCATGGTGGTGATAATGATGGTGCCCCGATAATGGTGATGTTGATGATGATGCTGAAAATGACGATGGTGTCCAGATGATGATGACGAAGATGATGCTGGCCCTGATGATGTTGATGATGATATGATAAGGTGATGGTGATAATGAATATGATGCTGGTGATGGTGATGGTGTCCCGATGATAATGCTACTAAGGTTAATAATGATGATGTTGCCAATGGAGATGGTGAGAATGATGATGGTGTCCTGGTGATGATGATGATGCTGACGATGAGGGTGTCCCGATGGTGATGATGTTGCTGATGATGATGATGAGGTGATGGACATTAACTTTATGGTGGCACACATGTATACAATTTTATGTATATACAGATGTGTGCGTGTGTATGTAAGGGTGCACATGCATATCCAGATGTGCATACATGTGTTGTTTGCATACGCGTGTGCATACTGTATATGTACAAATGTATGCATATACGTTGATGGGGGCCTCTAATCAAATACATGTGGGTGTATGCTTATATATGTATGTTCACTTACGCTACAAAAGCCGCCATGCGCGCGATCGCGCGCGCGCGAGAAGCGCGCGCTGCGAGTTCTGTAGTGTCCTCAATGGAAAAGTCGCCATGTTGGCTTGGAACTGAAGTGAACCCTTCACGGTGACCAACGGGATTTCGGGTGACCCGCCCGCGCGTGGGTCACCCGATCGCGCGCGCTCGCGGGCGCGCGCGGCGAGTTCTGCATTGTCCACAATGAAAAAGTCGCCATGTTGGCTTGGAACTAAAGTGAACGCTTAACGGTGGCCAACGGGATTTCGGGT
>CAUYUJ010014592.1:67532-295032 GCA_963575745.1 Prorocentrum cordatum
AGCTGTCTGGATCAAGAGAATGCGGAGAGGAAGGAGTGAAGCCAAGGACGCAGATGACTTCCTTGTCACCATCACTGAGGAGGACTGCCTACTGCTATCTATGATGTCCGATGCAGCCGGCGAGGTGAACCAGGTGACAGTATTTGCGGATAAATCCAGTTACGGCGTGACGGAGTTTGCCAGCAGACTGAGTATGCTCATACGGCGGTGCGACGCGTTATTTTTACGGAGATGTGCACTCACGTCAGGTTACACGAAGCACATGATTGACACGATGAGTCTATCACCACTGATTTTTTATATTGGCACGGACAATGGCGTGCGATCTCTTGGTGGCCCAGGCAAATTGACCCAGGACGGCTCTCAGGTGGGAAATGGAGTGAATTCTACACGCTTCGCGTATCCACACAGCCCATCCAGAAACGATGTCCAGGCGAATTGAGAGGCGATCAGGGAAGCAAGTGCCGGGGCAAAGAGGGGGGCGGCCGAGCCGTGTGAAGGAGAGAGGAGGCGAAGGAGACAACTGAATGGATGTATGGTGGGAGTCGGGAGAAGGAGGAGAGTAGGATGAGGAGGAGGAGGAGGCGAAGAGGGAGGGGGCAGGCTATCGGCCACGCGGCGGGGAAAAATGCCTGCCGCTCCAATGCGATCCTTGCCGCCCCGCCCGGTGGATCTAGAGGGGGAGGAGGATGAGAAGGGATAGGAGGAGGATCGAAGAGGAGGAGAACAAGCAAAAGGGCCAGAGGTCTCTTGGATACTTCTCGGAGCCTCTTGGGGTATCTCTTCGGCGTCTTGGGGCGTCTTGGGGGTCTCTTGGCGGTCGTGGGGGGCTCTTCGGCGTCATGGGCGCCGCTGAGGGGGGCCTCTTGGGCCCGCTTGGGATCCTTTTGGGGGTCTCTTGGGGTTCTTGTGGGCCCATCTTGGGGCCATCTTGGGACCTCTTGGGGCCCCCTGGGCGCTTCTGGGGCCATCTTGGAGGAGATGGATCAAACAAGAGGGGAGCTTTAATTAGCGCCCCTCCCCCCAAGATGCCAAAATGGGACCAACACCCTAGTGCAACCAATGATTGTGGCTTCCTCGACACCTCGCGGAACCCCCTCTCCAGGTCCAGGGGAGGCAGGGGGAGGGGTAAACCCCTCCCCGAAGGGGAAGATGGAGGGGTGGAAGAGGACACTCCCTAAAACACCGACGCCCAGAGGTCTGGTGGGACTTGGGACCCCCCTTCCCGACTCATTGTAATATCTCATGTAGGCGTCGTTTGAGGCCATGGGCCATTGCTTTACTAGCGCCCCTGCTAGAACATGAATTGGAACTCATCTGATCTCTCCTAGGTCTTTGATCCAGTTGCGCTGCCGCGCGATTCCGCCATCGTGCTCGGTCGGGCTGCCGCCAGAGGGAGGGCCTGCTGGGGGCCTCTTAGGGGTTTATCGGGTCTCCTGCTTAGAGCCTCAACTGGATTTCCTCTTTCTGGGTCTCGCTGGACCTCAGGAGGCCTGCATTTGAAGAGCTGCCGCCGTGATTCCTAGTATTGTCTGTACCTGTTCACAGATGGCATGCCTACTGCGGCCTCTCCTACTTGACATTGACCGCTGGGTCACGTTTCTACGATGACCCTTCGACTCTAGATTATCAGCAACACATTTGCTTCAAACATGTACGGAATACGTCGCCACTATGACTCCGTGCTGAGGCTCCCTGGGAGTCGACCGGGGGGAAGTGGGTCGTTAACCCAAGGCCCATCCGGCAGAGAGTGAGCGGCCCCCGCGAGAGGAGCGATGAGAGTCCGCGCCGCCACGCACACACACACGCACACACGCACACACACACAGAACATCCACTTGCATCCGACAAGTCTGGCAAAGTGTTCCGATGGAGCCGCGATCTGATGCTCATCCGTCCTCCCGCCACTCCTTCTGCTCATGCCCATTGTCCTCCCTTTTCGCGTCGTCATCCTGAACCGTCTGCCCGTCGTCCTCCTTTTCATCATTCTCCTCATCGTACTCCGCGCTCTCCGACCCTTCCTAAATGTCCTCACCTCCCACCCTCCCCCACTGTCCTTTCTCTCTCGCTACGCCTTCCTGCGGCAAGACAACTAGCTTCAAGGATCGGCCCCATCCTCCGTCATTTCCTGCTCATCATCGTTACTTCTACCCCACCCCACCCCGCCCCGCCGTGCACGCCGCGGCCGCCCCAGGCACCCGATAATCCCTGGTGGTCCCGCACCCGCCCCCCCGCCCTGTATGCCGCGGCCGCCAGATCCCCAGGCTCCCGATAATCCCCGGTGGCCCCGCGCCACGCGCCGACTCGCGCACTCTGCGTGCTGCGGCCGCCAGACCCCCAAGTTCCTTGATAATCCCTGAGGGCCCCACCCCGCGCGCCGACTCGCCCACTCTACGAGCCGCGGCCGCCACATCCCCAGGTCACCCACAGAACATAACATAACATAACATCCCCGAGCATACCATAACAGAACTCGCCATGGCAGAGCAGTACATACCATAGCACAGCATCACAACACAGTTCTTTACACAACAGGACAAGCAAACCAATCATATTATATCAAACCAGTTGAACATACTAAAACATAACGCGTCATATCGCGACATAGCGTGACTAAACATGTCATAACACAACGCGGCATGCCAACGCATGCTCTGACACATCGGAACAGGCATAACATATCATAGCATAACAAATCATGCCATGCCATGTAACACCACAGTGACACATGCGATACCCGCACATAACAAACACAATGATTACACAACATCACAACGCATATCACCCCAAATCATCACACATCGTAGCATGATTTGATCCGGGCATAATGTGGCATAGTATAGCAAAACGTATCATAGCATGGAACCGTACGCTATGACAGAATTGGTCGCACAACCTACCGCATCACACCACACCTTACACCACAACACGACAGCGCATAACATGCCCCACTATATCATAATATGTCATATCCACATACAATGGCAGAACAAAGCGCACCGTAGCACTGCATCGCAGCATATAGCAACCCATGCCATGACACATCGTACCATGACAGAGTGCGTCATAACACAATAGAACATAGCATGGCGTAGCAACTCATATCACGTTAGCGCAGGTTTCGGTGGGGATCGTTCGAAGCAACATATGTTCCTTTGCCCGTGAGGAGCACTTGGATGCCTGCTTCGTGCACATGGCTGCATGGGTTCGCATGCTCATCCACACGGTGGACGCAGAGTTCCCGCAGTTCAGTCTGATCAACTCAATGGGTGTGTTCAATGTATCTGAGATCGATGAGAATGCTCATGATAACGAACTGTCGCTGCGGAGGTGTGCCAACAAATATGGGGTCGTGGCCGATGATCTGATGTACGAATACGGAGATTTGCTGCCATATGCCCAGAAATTTTACCAGGCTGCCCCAACAAAGGGCAGCACAGAAGCATGGAAACGAAAGATTGTGGACCAGGCAGTATATTTTCGTGTGTCGCCGGGCCAGCACCCCGGCCAGCCTTGGACAGTGGTGGTACGTGTTGCATGCTTCCTGGGGTTGCAGCTCTTCATTTGTAGAGCGGATAGTTGCGTGCATGGCTGGAGACGGGTGTCCAGGGTTTTGTGATTTGCATATTGTTTTTATGGCTTGTCTTTTTTAGTTCATTGACTTGTTTCTAGTGTTCTTGTTATTTTTTACTTCTATTATATTTTTTTTTATTTTTTTCACATTTTGTATATTATTTTTGCGTTTACTTGTAGTTTTTTCTTCCGATCACAGATGGGAACCGAGTGGCTGACAAGCACGAGACTACCGAGGTGGCCGAGATAAAAATAAAGCACGATCTCCTGGACGCAGACATCGACCGAGTCATCGAACTGGCACAAAAGAAATGGATGCAATATCGAGGGCCCCGGAGGGCCTCTGGATCTGAGTATCGCGAGCCGTGCCTCGGCAAGGGCATCAAGACTTTTCGGGGCGTCGACAAGGGCCCGCATGGGTCAGGAAAGGAGGTGCAGGACGAGGAAGAGGAGATGCAGGAGGACGGCAGACGGGGGCACGCACGCACACGCACGCACACGCACACACGCACACAGAGTGAGTGAGGGACACCAGTCGCAAAACGAGTGATCGAGGACAACGCTCTGACTGTCGCTGTCCGCCCGCCGCCCAGCCTCGAAGCTCAGACGAAGAGGAGGGCGGCGGACGGGCCCTCGTTGATCTTGACGCACGGCCTGGGGCCCACCTCACCGTCCATGAAGTAGTGATAACACCACAACCGCCATGCTATAACAGATGCAGCTCCGCCAAACTATTGATTTGAACACCGACTATCGCAGCTAACGGGCGAAACGCCCGCGTGCACACGCCGAGAGCCAGCATAATACGCACCGTTGAATTCGAACAGACATACTGATTCTGACCACCAGAGCCTTCACCTACCAAGAAACATGCCCCAGAGAACAAGGTCGAAAGACATGAGCGACAACAACAAGATAAAGACATCCGCGCCCGCGTTGCCTTCAGCAACCAGGGCAGAAATCCCAGACCGCAGTTGTCAAACACGCAAACCTTGCATATGATGAATTCCGACTGGCAGCACTGAAAACTGATTCCAAAAGCACCCAATTGCACATCAGAAATTACACAGTTGGCCGCGCCACCGACCAAATTATGCCGTAAATGAATACAATTCCACTTTCATAGCAGCACCGCGCCCTGCCACGCCAGCCGACTGCGAACGCCACTATAGTGCTTGAACTGGAAAACCTGGGGCCCGAATCGCAACCTCAGCGAAGAACCGCATGACCGCCGCGTTGACCGACACATGAGGCTGTAGTAGATCACGCGGAAAGCCCGCTTCTGTGAATAATGTGCCGTCGGCCCCCGATGCGAGATATGCGTTCATGATCTGCTGGATCTTCCGATCTGTGGCATACGTGTAGTATTCGTCGTAGCTGTACGCTTGGTTCTGGCCCCCCATGAACTTGGTGGCAAAAATACGGAGCGCGGGTTCCACCAGCGGCTGCGACGGGCGACTCGCCACTTGATGAAGGCGATTCCGCACCTGCACCCCGCAAGTTAAACTGAGAGCGCCATCCCATTCGCCAACGAACAGCACCTGAATGCCGTGAACTGTCGCCGTCGTCAATAGGCCGATCAGGTCGAGAAACCCGCGCACGTCGACGTGCGCGGGTTTCTCGACCTGATCGGCCTATTGACGACGGCGACAGTTCACGGCATGCAGGTGCTGTTCGTTGGCGAATGGGATGGCGCTCTCTGTTTAACTTGCGGGGTGCAGGTGCGGAATCGCCTTCATCAAGTGGCGAGTTGCCCGTCGCAGCCGCACCTGCACCCCGCAAGTTAAACTGAGAGCGCCATCCCATTCGCCAACGAACAGCACCTGCATGCCGTGAACTGTCGCCGTCGTCAATAGGCCGATCAGGTCGAGAAGCCCGCGCACGTCGACGTGCGCGTCGATTGAGATGGGTCCTCCTCGAAGCCCTCGTGCAATGAGTCGGTCTCCACCTGCTAGGCACTGCAGCTGACCACCCTCGTCCAGGTAGCACTGCTTCGGACGAAAACCCACGATAGGACAGACCGGCGACACCGTCGAAGGAGAATCGCCCAACTTCAGAAGATCAGTCTGCCTGCAAAGGGTAATCACAGTAGCCCACGGCAACTGGCCCACCATGGCCTCGTACGCGATGGCCTCGAAATAGCTCCTCCGCTCACTGGGCGAAGGCGAGAACTTGGCATACTTGCGAAGAAGGTCACATAGAGGCTGCACTGCTGCCGGTGATGGGCACAAACATGATGCAATCACGACCGTCGGAGCTTCGACCAATTGCTGGCACTCGAAAAGTTTGAATAAATTCAGCTCGAGAATACTAACTCCCAATTCGACCAACGATGGCCCGCAGTGCTGCTGCAGCGTCGTCAACTCAATGTCCGACGAGAACCACCGTCGGAAAAGGGTACGCCGAGATACTTCATCAGCACCAGAATCCAGCTCCATCGAAACTCACGACCAAATCACTAAATCCCAAACAAACTCTGAGTGCCGCAGCGCCGCGAGGAGAAAGGAAGCGCGGTCGCCGCAAACTGGCTTGTGCCAACATGCACTCGCGCAGGAGGACAATGACGAGGATAATACAAATTACCCCAGTGCGACCCTACCTAGAAGTTGGAGCCCCTAGGAAAGCAGCATTAATTGTTATGATGTACTATCTTATGCCGTGCTATGCTGTGCTATGCTATGCGATGCTAATGCTATACTGCGCTATGCTATGCTATGCTATGCTATGATATGTCATGCTGCGCTGTGCTATGCTATGCTATGATATGCTGCACTATGCTATACTATGCTGTGATGTGTTGAGCTGCTGTGCTATGCTCTGCTACGCTATGCTATGTTATGGTATGCTGCGCGGTGCTATGCTGTGCTGTACTGTGCTGCGCTATGCTATGCTTTGCTGTGGTATGCTACGCTTTGCTGCACTATGCTGGGCTAGGATATGATATGCTGTACTGCGCTATGCTATGCTACGCTCTGCTATGTTCTGCTGTGCTCTGCTATGCGAATGCCCGGCGAAGCTAATATGATGGTAAGCTAAGCTAGGAGAAGCCTGAGCTAATATGAAGCTAAGCTAAGATGAAAGAAGCTAATCTACAATGAGATAAGCAATGCTAAGCTAAGGGGGCGCAACTGGGGGAACCGCGGTGCGGATCCTGGGGTAACCGCCCGGGGCGGGCAATACTGCCTGGTCCCCTTTAAGAAAGAGGGTGATAACCCTACTAGGCAGAGCCTAGGTCGGGAACAGCGGGGGGAGATAAACGGAGGAGGTGGGATGTAGGATGAGACAGATAGTACCCGTCGTCCTTGTCGCCCTCCCCGTTCCCGCCCAGCTCTTTCTCTTCCTCCTCCTCCTCCTCTTCCTCGTCCTGGTCCTCCTCTTCCTCCTGATGCCCCAGCGTCCTT
Source organism: Prorocentrum cordatum (assembly GCA_963575745.1). NCBI lineage: Eukaryota > Dinophyceae > Prorocentrales > Prorocentraceae > Prorocentrum > Prorocentrum cordatum. The sequence goes on from CAUYUJ010014592.1 coordinate 74,507, forward strand.
TCCTTCCCCTCCCCCTCCTTACTTCCTCCTGTCTGGCAAATTCTTGACGCTTCGCGTATCCCCACCAGCCCATCCAGAAACGATCAACAGGGGAGTTGGTGAATCAGGGGCGGCAGGACGCATGCAGTCGCGCGGCCGTCTTCGAGAAAACAATGATCACACATAGCTTCCCGCATTGAAGTTTAAGATAGGAATCGGTGCAAGCTACGATGGTGCTTCGATGAGGGGCGAAGGGTGTTTCGATGACTCGTAATGGCTGTTGCGCTGATTTGTGTCTTAAGCTCGCGTGCGTTCCGAAACTTGGAGGCATCTTGGGGCTCTCCTGGGGCTCTTTCTTGGGGCTCTCTTGGGGCCTCCGGGGGCTCTTTCCTGAGGTTCTCTTAGGGCCTTCTTGGGGCTTCTTGGGGCTCTTTTGGGGCGTCTTGGGGCCCTCTTGGGGCTCTTTGGGGGGACTGGGGGCCTTCTTGGGGCTCTTTTGGGATCACTGAGGGGCCTCTTGGGGCCGTCTTGGTTCTTATGGCTGAAGAGGGGGGGGGGCTCAATTCTTGCCCCCCCTCGGAGGCTCAAACATGCCGTCTTGTGACCCTTGGCCCGCTCTTGGAGCGCTCTTGGCGCTCTTGGGGCCGTCTTGGGGATCTCTTGGGCCCCTCTTAGATCTTGGGGCTGTCTCGGGCCATCTTGGGGCCATCTTCAAGAGCCCTTCGGAGGCGAAAAAGCGAGAAGGCAAAAAACATGGATGTTCCTCAGGTTTTGAATAATTTTGGCCTCTTGGTGTGGTCCTTGGAGGCCTCGGAGGGCATTTGAAACCGTCGTGGGGCCGTCTTGAGGCCTCTCGGACGCGTGTCGGAAGCTATCTTGACCCGTCTACCGCTATCTCGGGCCATCTTGGAAGCCACCTTGCGCTCTCGGGGGCCCTCTTGGAGCCATCTTGGGCCATCTTGGACGCTGCTATGGGTCCGCTCCCACCCCCCCTGTCCAAGCGCAGGGAGGGGGGGAGGACGTAAACCTCTCGCGCAGGGAACACCATGAGGTTGGAAAGGGAAACGCCCTAGACTTAGACCACCCGCGCCCAGAGGGCTGGTGGGACTCCTACATCCCACCTTTTAACATCCCCACCAGTGTCCTCCCCCTCTACTTTCTGCCCCCTGCCCGCGCCCTCCCTCCGCCATCTCCGCCCTCCGATGGCATCGGAGGGTCCCAGATACCGAGACGAACTGGCCGACAGGATACCGAGACTAACTGGCTGCGCAAGCGCCGGCTCGACGTCGCGAGCCAGATGGACGAGGCACGGACGCCTCGCCCTCCTCGCCATAATTAATGTTCTCGTCGGCACGGCTGGGCTCGGCTCGATTTTCCTGGGGGCCCCCCCTTAGACTTCAGTCAGGGTCGGCGGGGCCAGCTAAAGCCACAATCAACAAAAATCCCACTGGTAGGTTTGTCTTGAAGACAAACTTACCAGTCTGTTAGGTCGGTAGGGGCAACGTGGACCGAAGGGCCCTTTATAGGCCCGTGAAAGCTTCTTCAGCGCCACTACTATCCTGAAGTCCTCGATTCCGCTTGTTGCCTCCACCGGCCGCCCGATTGCCCCCTCCTCCTTTTTATTTGTCTCTCTCCAAGGTGACCAAGCGGTCACGTTCTGAGACACTGGCTGCTGCCGAGCTGGCGTCGGCACCCAAGTGGACGCCGAAAATGGAGGGTGAGGTTGTCAAGCAACATGCTAAATCATTCAACAAACGGTGCGCTGCTGCAGACAACGGCACGCTGCTTGATCATGAGATGGACGATGACATGCGATCCGACTTGGACATATATCGAGCTCGCCAGAAACAAAACGACAAAAAAGCAGCAGCAACGGCACGAACGCTCGCCCATAATAATGCAAGGTTCCGCCACAGCTTCGACATGTCAGGGTGTCACTGTCACGTCGATGACGCTTGCAAGACCGACTCAGTGCTGATGCGTGCCGTCGCCGTGCGAGGTTTGCGAGTCGTGCCCACGCCATCTGTGCGCATAGGAGTGTTCGTTGTGGCCGACCCGTCGAAACCAGGGCAGCGGGCCGCGTGGATATCTGCACTGACATCTGCGCGATTGGTTGTTCCCGAGTTTGTCCAGACCGACGGCCGGAGTGGTGCTTGCGTTGTTCACAAACCAGCTGCCATCACTCAGCGTCGCAAGGTGTGGATATCAGACGCGTTCGTGGCTGCTCATCCGAGGATCGGTGTAATCATTGATGAGGCCAGGCGGCTGCCGCAGAGCAAGTGGATTGACTTGCGAACACGTGGTAGCTTTTTAGCTGCCAGGCCGGAGAATAGTTTCAATCAGATTGCCTTTGTCACGATTGCAGAGAAGAATACGGATGATGAGTTCCAGCGGAGGCGCAACGTCTTTACTGTACAGTCGTATTTGCCTTGGATTGCTAAGCACAGGGGCGGCCACGCGCCCGACTTCGCCGTGGGAGACTGTGGCGGTTGAAGCCGCAGTGCGTTTGGCACGTCGGGACAATCGCTATGCCACTTAGCAATGTATCCCTCATTCTAGTCATCATCATCAGCACCAGCAACATCAGCAACACACGCATCATGATGACCTATGTCATCACCATCATCACCAGCCTCATCGACATCATCATCAGCACCCTCGCCATGATAGATCAAATTTCGGCGCACCCCTTGCGCGCTTCGTGGCCCAATAAGGAATTAGCTTAACAATGCCCATGTCAACGCCCTACCACAATCGCCACCCTCCCTCTTGCGCATTGTCCGTCCCTGCCGCTGTTCCAGTCCACTCCAAAACTTCCTCTCCTCCCCTTCCCCATCCCGCACCCACAATCCTTTCGAGTCCTCGTCGCCCCGCGGGCGTGGCATGTCCGCAACGGGGGTGGCGCTCAAGATCATTCGGGAAAAGGGACCGCCTTCCGGCGCTTGGGATAATTCACAGAAGCCCCACTGTCACTGTCCATAATTCCCTACCTAGGCTCTGCCTAGAAGGGTTCTTACTCTCTTGGTTTAAAGGGCCAGTATCCGCCCCGCGGTTCCCCTGATACGTCCCATTAGCTTAGCGTTGCTGATCTCATCTTAGCTTAGTTTATTTCATCTTAGCTTAGCTTAGCTTCATCTTAGCTTATCTTAGCGCAGCATAGCATATCATAGCATATGCTAGCATAGCATATCATAGCATAGCATAGCGCGGCTTAGCAACGCATAGCATATCATAGCAAACCTTAGCATAGTACAGCGCATAATGACATACCATAGCTTAGCATAACGTAGCATAGCATATAGCAGCATGGCATAACATACCATAGCATAGCATAGCGCAGCATAGCATGGCACAGCATAGCATATCATAGGAACTAATGCTGCTTTCCTAGGGGCTCCAACTTCTAGGTAGGGTCGCACTGTGGTATTTACTAATGTCCTGGAGAGTCCAGCTGCGCCGGTAGGCCCTCGTTTCGACTCCGATGGACGGTCATCTCGACCCCCCCCAAAAAAAAGGTCGTGAGCCTACTGGTCATTTTGACCAGTAGGCTCACGAGCCGGGGACGTCCCCGAGGCGTGAGTCGGACTGGTTCTTGGGTCGTGAGTTTCGATGGTCGACTCGGAATTTTCCGGACCAGTGACTCACGACCACTTCTGGCTATATATTATTTTTGTATCTATTTTTTTTGTTTATTTTATTAATGTTGTCAGTTAGGTTTGTTTTTTTATTTTTATTGGACCATTCTTTATTTTTTTTTTTATTTTTATTATTTTTGTTTTTTTTATATATTATTTTTTTATTTTTCTTATTTAGTATTGTTTTATTTTTTCTTATTGAGACCAGTCGGGCTCACGCGCTGGGGACGTCCCCGAGGCGTGAGCCCACTGGTCATTTTGACCAGTAGGCTCACGACCAAATCGCTGATAGGCAATCGGGCTGAGAGGACCAGTCGGCTCACGCGCCGGGGACGTCCCCGATGCGCGAGTCGGCTGAGATGACCAGTCGGCTCACGCGCCGGGGACGTCCCCGACGCGTGAGTCGGCATACGACGATGACCAGTCGGCTCACGCGCCGGGGACGTCCCCTCGGCGCGAGTCGGTTGAGATGACCAGTCGGCTCACGCGCCGGGGACGTCCCCGAGGCGTGAGTCGACTGGTCTTGGGGTCGTGAGTCGACTGGTCAGCCTCAGGAATTCCCGAGACCACTCGACTCACGACCCCGCGACCAGTCGGCTCACGCGCCGGGGACGTCCCCGAGGCGTGAGTCGGCATACGACGATGACCAGTCGGCTCACGCGCCGGGGACGTCCCCTCGGCGCGAGTCGGTTGATATGACCAGTCGGCTCACGCGCCGGGGACGTCCCCGAGGCGTGAGTTCGACTGGATTTTTTTTTTTTCCTTGGGGTGCGTGAGACGGACTGGTCAGCACTCAGGAATTCCCGAGGAACATTCGACTCACGACCCGCGTACGTCGGCTCACGCGCCGGGGACGTCCCCGAGGCGTGAGTCGGCATACGACGATGACCAGTCGGCTCACGCGCCGGGGACGTCCCCGATGCGCGAGTCGGCTGAGATGACCAGTCGGCTCACGCGCCGGGGACGTCCCCGACGCGTGAGTCGACTGGTCTTGGGGTCGTGAGTCGACTGGTCAGCCTCAGGAATTCTAGTCGCTTCGCGTATCCCCATCAACCCATCAAGAAACACTGTCCAGGCGAATTGAGCGTTGAGGGACGGCCGAACCGTGTGAATGAGAGAGGGAGTGAATGGGACAATTGGATGGACGTATGATGGAGTATGGATAAGGATTAACCCAGCGCGACCCTACCTAGAAGGTGGAGCCCCTAGGAACGCAGCATTAGTTGCTATGCTATGCTATGCTATGATATGTTGCGCTATGTTGTGCTATGCTATGCTGTGCTGCGCTATGATATGCTATGCTATGCTAAGCGATGCTATGTCATGCTGCGCTGTGCTATGCTAAGCTATGCTATGCTATGCTATGCTGCGCTATGCTATGCTATGCTATGCTATGCTGAGCTAAGATGAAGCTACGCTAAGCTAAGATGAAATAAGCTAAGCTAAGATGGGATAAGCAACGCTACGCTAAGGGGACGTAGCTGGGGGAACCGCGGGGCGGATACTGGGGGAACCGCCTGGGCAGGCCCCCACTGCCCGGCCCTTTAAGCCAAACGCGTAAGAACCCTTCTAGGCAGATCATAGGTAGGGAATGATGAATAGGATGAGGCGGAGGATGAGGCGGAGGATGAGGCGGAGAGGGATGGTGCATGCTATCGGCCACGCGGCGGGGACCTATGCTTGCCGCTCCGATGTGATCCTTGCCGCCCCGCCTGGTGGATCTAGAGGCAGGAGGGGGATGAGAAAGGATATGAGGGGGTAGGATGAGGAGAGCAAGCACACGGGTCATATGTAGGGCTCTTGGATGCTTCATCTCCTGTGCGTCTTGGAGTGTCTTGGGGGGTCTCTTGGCGGTCGTGGGGGGCTCTTCGGCGTCTTGGGTGCCTCGGGAATGCCTCTTGGGCCCGCTTGGGATCCTTTTGGGGGCCTCCTGGGTGCCTTTTGGAGGCCTCTTCGGGCCATAGTCTTGAGACCTCCTGGGGCCTCCAAGGCGCTTCTTGGGGCCATCTTGGAGGAGATGGATCAACCAAGCGAGGGGCTTTAATCCCACCAGCCCTCTGGGCGCAGGTGGTCTAGGGCGTTTCTCTTTCCAACCTCCTGCCTTTCCCTGCTCGGGATGTTCACCTCCCCCCCCCCTGCGTTTGGACGGGGGGGGACGGACCCATAGCAGCGTCCAAGATGGCCCAAGATGGCTCCAAGAGGGCCTCCGACGAGCGCAAGATAGCCTCCAAGCTGGTCCAAGATAGCGGTAGACGGGTCAATATAGCCTCAGACACGCGTCCAATATGCCTCAAAACGGCCCCAAGACGGTTTTAAGTGCCCTCCGAGGCCTCCAAGAAAACCCCCAAGAGGCCAAACTCCTTCAAACACCTACGGACAATCAATGTTTTTTTGCTTATCGCTTTTTCGCCTCCGAAGGGCTCTTGAGGCCTCAAGATGGCCCCAATATGGCCCAATATGGGCCCACGATCGCCCCAATACGGCCCCAAGAGCGCCCAAGAGCGCTCCAAGAGCGGGCCAAGAGGGTCCCAAAACTGCATGTTTGAGCCTCCGATGGGGGGGACACAATAATTGAGGCCCCCCCCCCCCCCCCCCCCCCCCCCTTTATGACAAGATGCCCAGTGAGGCCTAGCATCTAAAAGAAGTCCAAGAAGGCCCCCAGACCCCCCAAAGAGCACCATAGAGGGCCCTAGGACGCCCCAAAAAATGGCCCACGAAGCCCCAACAATGCCTCTCTCTTTTCTTTTCTCTTCCTTCTTCTTTCTTTTCTTTCTTCCTTTAATTTCCCTTTTTCTTTTAAGATGAAGCTCAGGAGGCCCCAAGGTGAAAGGAAAAAGGAAAAGAAGGGAAGAGAGAGGGAAGGGAACGAGGCAGGGAATAGAGGAAAAAAAGGAAGGGTAGGGAAAGGAAAGGGGGGAGAAGAGGGGGGGAAAGGAAAGGAAGAAGGATGGAGGGAAGGGGGATCGTAAGGGTGAAGAAGGGGGATAAGTGATAGGAATAGGAAAGAAGGGAAGGAAAAAAGAGCCCCAGGAGGCCCCACGAGGGGCCCAAGAGAATCCCAAGAGAGCCCCACGATGCCTCCAAGTTTCGGAGCGCACGCGAGTTTAATATACAAATCAGTGCAACATCCATTACGAGTCGTCGAAACACCCATCACCCCCCATCGAAGCACCATCGTAGTTTGCACTGATTCCCATCTTAAACTTCAATGCGGGAAGCTATGTGTGATCCTTGTTTTCTCGAAGACGGCTGCGCGACTGCATGCGCCCTGCCGCCCCTGATTCACCAACTCCCCTGCTGATCATTTCTGGATGGGCTGGTGGGGATACGCGAATCGCCAAGAATTAACGTCCCCCCAAGAGGCCAAACTGGGGCCAAAACCATACTAAAACCAATGATTTTGGCTTCCTCGACACCTCGCGGAACCCCCTGTCCAGGTCCAGGGGGGGGGGCATGGGGAGGGGCACCCCCCCCCCCCGAAGGGGAAGAAGAAGGAGGGGTGGAAGAGGAAACTCCCTAAACACCGACGCCCTCAGAGGGCTGGTGGGGTTCTCGATGCCGTCGTGTAGCCGGTTTGGCTCGAATGATTCATTGAGTGATCTTCGCGGGCACCGCATCCGCCATTATTTTATTATGGCCCCCAAGAAGTCTCCAGTTTCGGCCAAGGCTGCCACCAAGCCTGGCAAAGTTGCCAAGCGCTCCTCCGATGCCGCTGTCGCCGATGGCACTCATCCCAAGGACGACGTAGACACCCATGCTGCGAATATGAATGCTGCGTATTACTCCAAGCTGCAGACCGCCTATGACACGATCCTGTCGTGCGATGATTTCGGCGCTGCGTTCTTGAAAGAGGACCCCTGGGGCCTGGAATGAAACCTCGATCGCTACTTATCCTTCTCCTCATTCTCCTCCCTTCGGACAATTTGTCATCCTCCTCCCCTCCATCGTCGACCTCCTCCTCCTGGACCTCCTCCTCCTCCTCCTCTTTTTCTTTCTCCTGTTCCTCCTCCTCCTCCTCCTCCTCCTTCTTCCCCTCCTCCTCCTCCTCCTCTTCCTCCTCCTCTTGCTCGGACTCATCGCCCTCGCGAGTTTGTCAAGTTCTGCCCTGCCACCGTCTTTCCCTCGTCGCCCAAGGACCCGCTGCCGCTCACGAAGAATGCTGATGAACACTGCGGGATCATGGCTCCGTTTAGTATGGATGATTTCCAAGTGTCTATGGAGACGAAGGGTGAATATATATGTGGTGGCAATGCTGCGTGGGTCAACCCTTTCTGGTCCTATTCAGGCGGCATGCCACTCGACGTTGCAGCATGGGATGTCATCATCAAAGATAATTTTCACGATGCCCACACAGCCCGCTACCCAGGACTTCTAGTGGTGGCCGTACTAGGCGAACGTACTCCGGCGAACCCGCAGATGCGCGGGTACCTCCGGATGATCAGCCCCGAAGAGACCCTCCATGCCCTCTATATCAAAGTCGCGCAAGAGATCGACCGCAACGCTACATCGACGGAGCTAAAGAAATGGGGCGCGGCCTATCTAAGTGTGCCTATGAAATTCGTGAATTTGAAGAACCACTGGGACGGCTTCTGGAAGGCCGGTGAAATGCGGGAGAAGATTGGCAATGACTACGAACTTCTGTATCCAACGCCGACGCAGCGCGCCGTGCAGATCGCTAACTTCAAGGCCAAGATCCTCAAAGAGCAGAGGCTGGACCTCACGCACGCGCAAGTTTTCGAACACTACAAGAAGAACTTGACTTTCTCCAAGGCGTCGTCGGACAAGATGTCCGTGAGCTACGTCGACAGCGCCTTGACTGTGTGCAAAGGACTACTGTCGTACCCAGTCGCGCTGGACCTCGTCACTGAGATGAAGAATCATGCAGGGAAGAAGACGCCCTACGACTCTATCTACAAGATGGAGCTCTACACGCGGAAAGCGAACGATATCCCTAGGATGCTGTGGATGCTTCGGTACACTAACGAGGTCATCATCGAGGGCACCGTCGGGCCGGGGGAGCTGACTTTCAACAATCTGAGTGGAAAAAACCAAGTGGGAGGCAAAGGGTTGCCGGACCTGTTCTCCATGAAGGAGGATCTGCGAGTCAGTTTGATCGGCCCGACCCTGGATGGCATTAACTTGGAGTTCAATGGAAAGGAAGCTATTCGGGCGACCTTCGCGTCTTGGGACTCGTATCGGAAGGGCTTCGGCGGGGGCTCAGCTGGGACTGTCGACGCGACGTGGCTGACCGTGGAGAAGAAGAGCACGCAGTATTACATCGCCCTGGTCAAGGATATCGTCTTCGACAAGAAATACGACTGGATCATAAAAGGCGTCTTGCGGAACAGACGGGGCATCGCGGATGTGCTCGATCACGAAACCATCGCATCGAGGATACATCATATCAATGCGCTTGTTAAGGAGGCAGATCATGGAACGGTGTCGCCTCAGCAGGATGGCGTCGATCGCAAGACGGACGCCGTCCCGATCGATGACGACGTCGACTGCGTCATGACCGCGTTTCGCACTGCGCTCGGCAATATCGACATCAACACTGGCAAACCTATACTGGGGACTGACACCATCACCAAGCTGGAAGATGATAAGCGCAACCTCATCAAAGGCTACGCCGCCAAAGCGAAGGAGGACACGAGGAACAAGGTCAAGCTCATCAGCATCGACGGCAAGTCAGTGCATACAATCGCCAGCCTCATCAAGGACACGCCATTTGGGAAGCTGCGCGCCAACAAAGACGGGCCCAGCCATTGCCTGATCGTGGTTGACGCCAAACTCCATGGCGTCTGCAAGGGGATGGAACAGAGCCGGCATCCCGCCTTGAGGACTGGCGAGCTCGGTGCTGTCGTGTCGGCGTTCCTGAAGTCCAGGATGCCATCGGCTGATGACACGATTCAGATCATGCCCGGCGACATGTATGCCTTCTTCGACGGCGGCAAGAACTACGAGACCAAGATGCTGAGCATGCTCGTCACGGCAGATGGCAAGAAGATCACGGAGAAGCACACTCGGCAGCTGAATGTCATCTACTCGGAGGCTGCACTGGAGCAGCGGAAAGAGCTTACCCGAGGCTTCATGACTGTCGCTCAAGTGGAACGTGTCTTTCTTGTCACCAAAGACAACACGAACCTCGATAAGCAGCCCAACCTGCACTTCCCTGGCACGACGAGCGGTGACAGCCTCTACGGCGTCGGACTCCCCAGCCTGTCCGACCTCTGGGTCCTGCAATACGGCGACAAGAAGAGAATTCTCGGAGACGCTGGCATGCCGCTCCCAGGTGGCAAGACTGAGGGCCTCCCGTCGAAAGACGATGGCGTTATCAAGAAGATGAAGAAGACCGACAAGACATGGGAACCCATCACATTCCACTGCAACCACAAGCACCTCTACGAGGAGATCCTTCATCGGACGCACTCGAACGTTTGCGTGTATGACCTGACATGCCTGAATGGCATCCTCGCGAAGGTTTGCATCGAATCTGGAATCCCGTACTTGGGCCTGGTCTGGACCGACGAGTTCCGCGAGGCGCTGCTCAATCACCTGGAGACGCAGATGTTCCAGCGCTACTTGGATCCGGACAGCGACCACTACAAGGCCGACCTCGCTGCTGCGATGGGCGACAAGAAGACTGACGGTGACCACCTCGAGACGCCGCTGACTAAGAAGCGCATCTCCGGGGGCTCTCGAGGCACGGCGGCAAAGCGCAGGAGGCAGGCCTGCAAGGGGCAGCAGACCAAGCACGGCAACGGTTCAGCCATCGCCAAGGCCGCAGCGGAGCAGCAGGATGACGAGGACGGTGTTGGCGGGGATGGTGGAGCTGATGATGGCGGCCTCGGTGACGACGACGAGCCAGCGGACTCGGGGAACGATGATTTCTGAGGGGCAGTGGTGTTTGACTCCATTGATTTCGGGGAGCCTTAGGCTTGCCGCTGAGGTTGGCGGTGAGGCGCACTCGGCGAGAGTGCAGCGGTGCTCTGACTGTGCGTGCCTGGCGGAAGCAGCAAGGCGTTGCCACAGATTCAATCGACGATCCAGCTCGCGAAGCTGGCGGATCCACGCATGAAAAATGAGTTTGTTTCGAGTGATCCCCACCGGTCACATGCTATGCTATGATATGCGTTGTTATGCTATGGCTTTATGGCGTACTCTGTCGTGCTATGCTATACTGCTACGCCACGCTCTGTTATGGTATGATTCATTGACTGCGAGGTGTTGACGCTGCTACGGTGCGATATGTTATGCCATGGTATGTTGGGGTATGGCAGATCATGTCATGATGCGTCAGAGTATGTTATTGTATGTTACGGTGTGAGGTGTGATGTCATGCTACGTTCCATGTGGCAACGTATGACTTAGCTTTTATGGTGTTTTGCGATGCTACTTTCGCTATGCTATAACAATTTACGCCGCGCTCTGTCATGGTACGCTTTGTCATTGTATGGAACGGTATGTGCTGTGATGCTGTATTGTACAATGTTTTGTGTTGTCGTGGTGTAGTATGGCATTGCGTGCGTTATTATGGTGTTGTGCCATGCTTTGCTATTTCATGTTATGTGACTGTGTGACGTGTTATGCGTTGGTACGTTCAGTTATGCGTTGATGTGTTATGCTATGGTCGGTGTGTTTGTCATGCTATGTAATGGCGTGTGCTGTGATGATGCGCTATGGTATGCACTGCTCTGCCATGGTGTGTTATCTTACGCTATGGCCTGTCATCATATGGTATGCTATGCTCGGATATGTTTTGTTCGGTGGTGTGGTGTCATGTTCTGTTCTTTGGGGGGCCTGGGATCTGTCGCCCGCGGCATGCAGACTGAATGGGCGAGTCGGCGCGGGGGGCGGGACCCTCCGGGATTGTCGGGGGGGTCTTGGAGTCTGGCGGCTACGCAGAGTCGGCTAGTCGGTGCGGGGGGTGGGGCCACCAGAGATCGGGAGCCTGGCATTCTGGCGGCAGCGGTACGCAAGGCGGGGGCAGGGATTGCCGGGGGCCTGGGAATCTGGCGGCCGCGGCATGCAGGGCCCAGGCGCGGGGGGGGCGGGTCGGCCGCGGTATGCAGGGCGGGCGGGCCAGGATGTCTGTTCTTAAAATCTAACGACCCCAACCTGTCGGGTGGGGAACAACTTACCATCCCCCTCTTCTGACTCTCTACTCCTCCTCCGTGTTCCCCCCTTCCCATCCTTCCTCCCTCTGCCCGCCCCCATCCCTCAAGCGTCGTTGTCGTCGTCAGTGTCAACGGCAACGCCATCGACATCGCCATGTGTCATCGGCATCAAGAAACATCGAATTTGGCCACCATCGCCATTGTAATTCTGCTCCATCGGTTTCGCAGAACACTGCTAAACTACAAATGACCCCAGTGCGACCCTACCTAGAAGTTGGAGCCCTGGGAACGCAGCTTTTGTTGTTATGCTATGCTATGTTATGCTATGCTGCGCTATGCTATGCTATGCTATGCTATGCTATGCTGCGCTGTGCTATGTTATGCTAAGCTAAGCTATGTTATGTCATGCTGCGATGCGCTATGCTAAGCTATGCTATGCTATGATATGCTATGCTAAGCTGCGCTATGCTATGTTATGCTGTGCTGTGCTGCGCTATGCTATGATATGATATGCTTGGCTATGCTATGCTATGCTAAGCATGCTATGCTAATGCAGCGCTGCGCTATGCTAAGCTAAGCTAAGCTCACCCTCTAGGCAGAGCCTAGATAGAGAATTACACCCATGTTAATGAGATAAGCAACGCTAAGCTAAATGGACGTAACTGGGGGACCGCGGGGCGGATGCCGGGGGAACCGCCCTTGGCGAGCGCCACTGCCCGGCCCTTTTAAGCTTAGACTGTAAGAACCCTTCTAGGCAGAGCCCAGGTAGGAAACAAACCAACAAAACAAACACCAACTACAAACAACACAACAATACGGGACAAACAGCAAAACAACATGGAACAATACAACTACAAACAAACACAACAAACAACACGGAACAACAAATACAAACAAAACAACACAACAAAACGGCATGCCGAATGCATGGTAACCAGAAGTGCCATTTTGGCTGAAGGAACTTGCTGAGGTTTTGCACCCGAGTAGTATCCATCAATGCACAATGTCCTCTTACGCCGACATGGATGATGACATGATGCCTAATGTACGCCGTTTGCCTACTGTCCGCCAGAGGCCTGCCATGGTCGAGACCGCGACTCCACGCAGGCCGCCAGCTGCTAAGTCTACGCCCAAGCCGCGGGCAGAGAAGCGCGGTCGCCGAGGCTCTCGCGGGCCGTCGCAGCAGCCTGCTGCTAAAGCCAGCAAGGCTGCACCGACCAGGACGATGAGCACTCCGTCAGCAGCTGTCGGCGGGTTGCGCTCGCATCTCTTCAAGCAGAAGCACCCGGATGACATCCTTGGCGCAGACATCCTCAACCCGAAGGGTTTGACGATGGACAAGTCGTTCAGGAGTAAAGCCCACCAGATTCTCAAAATTTATCCGTACGATGGTACGCTGACTATGGGAAGCGCATGTACTGGCTGGGCAGTCGGCGTGCAAGCCGCTATGCGGATGCCTACCATCGACCACAAGCTCAAATTTGGATGCGACATCAACAAGAATGTCCAGAAGCTCGTTCGTAAGAACTTCTGCTGTGAGAGGTGGTACGATGACGTCTGCGACCCAGCCTTCAAGTGGGCAGGCCACGTCGACATGTTCGAGTTCGGGATGCCTTGCCAACCTTGGAGCAGAAGCAACGTGAAACCATCCGACGAGAAGGGCGTGCATGACAGTCGGGCGCATGTTGCGGAGCCTATCAAGGAGTACATCATCGAGAACCTTCCAAAGTATTGGTTCCTGGAGCAGGTGCCTCAGATTCTATCTGGGGAAGGCTTGGTATTCCTGCAAAATTTCTTGAAATCCCTTCACGACAAGACTTACGGGGCCTACCACGTCTAGGCCGCTCTGATCAACTCCATGGACTGCGGGTGCCCAGAGGACCGCCTTCGCCTCATCATTGTGGGCGAGTTGACGTTGGCCGTGAACGGCCCCAGATTTGAGATGCCATTGTTCAAAATGCCCAGTGCCAAAGTCAGCGTGCGTTCCACCTACAATGAGTCAGCGTTGCAAGACTCGAGGGGCAAGTTGCTCGAGGACGCCATCGTGTCTGAGGGCCTGAACGCCGGCGAGGCGCAGCGCCTCAATGTAGCGTACGAGTTAATCAGGAAGGGCGGTGTCCACCCAAAGAAGTCCCCTTTCGTGATCGACACCGGCGGAAGCAAGGTACTCATCAAGCTGGACTGTTTCCCCACGATGACGGCAAACAGGTACTCGAGCTTATCGTATTGGAGTACGGAGCTCACGAGGAAATTCAAGATCGAGGAGTTGGTACGAGGCCAAGGTGGCGACCCATCGAGACTCGACCTCACTGTGATCAGTCCGAGGGCCATGAGCCAGATCGTGGGCAATGCGATATCCGTGCCGTTGTTTCGTAAGGTCCTAGACAATATTGTGGACAGTTTCGCTGCTTCTAATTCTTGAGTCGGTGCCGCGTCGCTGCGCTTTGGGGTGATATGTAGACGGAGAGTCGTCTACAAGGACGAGTCCAACACGTTGAACATCATCTCCATCACCATCATAATTATGACACTCACCGTCATCAGCACCATCCCCACCACGATCGCAATCATCATCAGCATCGCCATCACCGCCAGCACCACAACCATCACCATCACCATCAGCATCATCATCACCATCACCATCATCACCATCATCATCAGCATCATCATCACATCATCATCAGCATCATCATACTCATCATCAGCATCATCACCAGCACCAGCATTAGCACCAGCATACTGATCATCAGCATTATCACCATCAGCATCACCATCATCACCGTCATCATCGTCATCATCGTCGCCCTCGTCATCCTCATTCTTAACCTCATCCTGAACCTCATCACCAGCCTCATGCTGATCACCTCCATCATCCTCATCACCACCATCACCGTCATCACCATCGCCACCATCATCGCCAACGCCGTCGCCATCGTCAGCGCCGTCGTCGCCGTCGTCAGCATCATCTTCGCCATAAACTACAAACACCATCATTATAAAAACGCAACCACGGCCATCCCCGTAAACGGTCCCTCCTAAAAGGGCAAATGATACACCCGATCCAACATTTCGAGCCCTCAGCCCCGGGGGGTCTTCTCCAAGAGGCCCCAACGAGGTTCCACGAGGCCCCCAAGAGGCCCCACCTCCTCCCTTCCCCTCTCCTCATTTCCCCCGTGACCGAACGGATTGTGATGTGTGAGCTCGTTTTTCATTCCTTTTCTGATCCTCTTCCTCATCGCCGTATTCCTCGTCGCTCGCCGTTCCTTCCACTCTTTCTTCCTCCTCCTCCTTCCCTTCCTCCTCCAACCTGCGCGTGGCCTGAGGGACGGGGGGCGCAGGGGCTGGGCCTCGAGTCGAGGAGGGGGAGGAGGGGAAGGAGGAGGAGGAGAAGCGCCCAAGCTTCGGCCCCGCCCGCCTCCCGGAGAGGCGAGAGGGAGGAGAGAGAGAGAGAGAGAGAGAGAGAGAGAGAGAGAGAGAGAGAGAGAGAGAGAGGGAGGGAAAGGAGGGAAGGACGCGACGGCGGCGCCGACGACGCCGACGGCTCCCTGGTCCGAAGCAGCGGCGGCTTCGAGCATCCGCGCTGCAGGCTGACACTGAGGCGCAGCATGTTGCTGGGTATTCGGCCCATCCCGCCACCGTGCCTGGGTTGCGGGGCAGAGTTTCCAGGTGTGTGTCTTCGGGTCTCTTCGGGGCGCTTTCGGAGAAGGATGATAACATGGATTGATAAGGAACGATGGAGCATGATGACACATAAGATGAGGATGAGGAGGATATGGAGGATGCAGGAGGAGGGCGAGCACTAGAGTCCTCTTGGATGCCTCTCGGAACATTTGTTGGTGAATAGTGGATTCCCATTGGGGCGTTCTTGAGGGTGCCTTGGTTGCCCAATGGGGCTCTTGGGTGTCTTGGGGCCATATGAGGGTATCCTGGGACTTTCTGGGGGCCACTTTTTGAGATATCCTTTGAGGGCCTCTTGGGGCCATCGTGGGTGTGCGCGCGGCGACTTTTGCATGTTGTCCACTGTGGACAAGTCGCCATGTTGGACTGGAAACCCAAGTGAACCCTTAACACTGGCCGGTCGCATTTTGAAATTCGCATGCGTTGTGTGACACGCCCACGCGTGGGTCACCAAATCGCGCGCGCGTGGACGCGCGCGTGGCGAAGTTTGGATTGTCCGCAATGGAAAAGTCACCATGTTGGTCTGGAAACTAAAGTGAACCCTTAACGATGACTGATTGGATTTTGAATTTAACATGCTCTTTCAACGTAGCGGCCCAGGCAAGATGAATATCTTGCTGCTGGAATGGGAAACGGGGGAGGATGCCCTGGCGGCGGTCCTACCGACTGAGCCGCCAGGGCTTCCCCCCCCCTCCCAGCTGGGCTGTCCCCCCCCGTCCGCCCATTAATTTTTTGGACCTCCCCGCCCTGGGGTTGCCCGCCGCGCGCCCGCCATGGGCGGCGCGGCGCGTGTGCGTGCGTGGGCTCGGGCCGTGGCCCCTGTGGTGGTTCTACCCGCCTGGGGGGCCGCGGCCGCCTCACTGGTGGCTGCCGCCGCCAGAAGACCTCGAGTCCTCGTGGCCCCCTGCCCCCTACTGGGGGCAGATTGGTACGCCCCACGCGTTCGCGCTTGTGTGGTTCGAGGCTGGCGCGTGCTCCCGGGCAAATCAAGCGCCCCATTTTTTTATATATATATATATATGTTTTCTTTAAACAAATGTTTTTTATTGTGTTATTATGATTATTTATGTTTTTTTGTTTGTTCTTATTTCCCTTTTTGTTTGCATCCCAGGTACCACTACACGTGGTACGACCAGCACGAGGACTACGCAGTCCTCGCCGCAGCGTGAAGGCTTTCCCACGGGGGGGGGTGCTGCTTTTGCGTTTCCCTTTATCTCCCTCCCTCTCTGTTTCCCCCCCCCCCTCCTTCTCCGTCGTTGCCAATTTGGCTCGGCCCATGTTTTGCTCGAGCGGAACGCAGAGCCCAAATCGGTTTCGGTTTCGTGTTCGTGCGTGCCGTGCGTCGCGAGGCGAAGCTGCGTGGGCGGGCGATAGATTTGCCGCCTCTGGCTGACTGAGGCGCGGCCGGACCAACAGTCTCCCTTCCGGCAGCCGGTGTGCCGCGCGGTGTCCTGCTGGTAGCCCGCCGGTGTCCCGTCGGTGTCATGGTGATGATGATGATGATGACGCTGTTGATGTTGTTGTTGATGATGGTGATGATGGGCATGGTGGTGATAATGATGGTGCCCCGATAATGGTGATGTTGATGATGATGCTGAAAATGACGATGGTGTCCAGATGATGATGACGAAGATGATGCTGGCCCTGATGATGTTGATGATGATATGATAAGGTGATGGTGATAATGAATATGATGCTGGTGATGGTGATGGTGTCCCGATGATAATGCTACTAAGGTTAATAATGATGATGTTGCCAATGGAGATGGTGAGAATGATGATGGTGTCCTGGTGATGATGATGATGCTGACGATGAGGGTGTCCCGATGGTGATGATGTTGCTGATGATGATGATGAGGTGATGGACATTAACTTTATGGTGGCACACATGTATACAATTTTATGTATATACAGATGTGTGCGTGTGTATGTAAGGGTGCACATGCATATCCAGATGTGCATACATGTGTTGTTTGCATACGCGTGTGCATACTGTATATGTACAAATGTATGCATATACGTTGATGGGGGCCTCTAATCAAATACATGTGGGTGTATGCTTATATATGTATGTTCACTTACGCTACAAAAGCCGCCATGCGCGCGATCGCGCGCGCGCGAGAAGCGCGCGCTGCGAGTTCTGTAGTGTCCTCAATGGAAAAGTCGCCATGTTGGCTTGGAACTGAAGTGAACCCTTCACGGTGACCAACGGGATTTCGGGTGACCCGCCCGCGCGTGGGTCACCCGATCGCGCGCGCTCGCGGGCGCGCGCGCGGCGAGTTCTGCATTGTCCACAATGAAAATGTCGCCATGTTGGCTTGGAACTAAAGTGAACGCTTAACGGTGGCCAACGGGATTTCGGGTGACCCGCCCGCGCGTGGGTCACCCGATCGCGCGCGCGCGGACGCGCGCGTGGCGAAGTTTGGATTGTCCGCAATGGAAAAGCCACCATTCTGGTCTGGAAACTAAAGTGAACCCTTAACGGTGACCGATAGGATTTTGAAGTTAACATGTGTTTTCTTCAACGTTTTCAATAATAGAGAAGTCGTCATGGTGGCCTGGAAATTATGGTCACATATTTGGTTTAATCGTTAAGATGTTATTCGTCTCATAAACAAGAGTTGCCAATATTCACATGGCGAGCGGCGCGCGCAAGTGACGCGCGTCATTCGCGCGCGCGCGTGGAGTTTGGTCGTGTCCACATGCGAAAAGTCGCCATGATGTTGGCTTGGAACATCAAGCGAGCCCTCCACTGTGAATTACTTGAACATCCTGCATGGCATGCTACATCCGTGGGACAATGGTAGCGCATTGTAGCACTGCGCTATTCAACGCACGTTCTTTTGTACAAATACACATTAACTATATATATACACACGCGCACATCTACATGTGTGTATATACATATGTATACATATATGTGTATTGCAATGGCGTGCCATAGATTCTTTGTTGCGTGTGGGAAGCGGGAGAGGGCCGCTGACACGTGTGCTCAAGCCTTTATTCCAGCGAGCTGGGGGCACCTGTCCAGGCAGAGGCGCGGATGGTTAGCAGACCCTTCGTGTGGCTCTTGGGCGCAAGTTCCAGCCTGCTGGCGGCCTGGATATCGCGAGCGCCGACGTGTCCTACGGCGCCTTCGTATCCCTCCTCGCCGGCGAGCCCGTCGGCGTCGTGCCCTGCCCTCTCGTGTGGTGTGGTCCACTGCCAGGCGACCGCTCAGGTCGTGTACGAGGAGCGGTACGGTCAGAGGAGCACAGACATCGTCACCGTGGCCTTCAGCCCGACGCACCAGGCGCTGCGGGGTGTGGACCCGAACCAGATATACGGGTTCAGACGCGTGCCGAGCACGTGGGAGGCGGTCGCCATCCAGGACGCTCTCGTGCAGGGGGCTGACGAGCTGCCCTCGGACCGCGAGCGCGTTGATGGCGGGCCACGCCTGTTCCTCGCTGGCGGCTCCTACCTGGAGTTCGACTTCACCTCGGCCGCCCCTGGACCAGGCGGTCCTGGCGCTGGCCCTGCCGCTCACGGGCCCGCGGGTGGAGCCGCCGCCGGAGCAGCGCCGTCCGCGCCACTGGTGCGCGCGGCCCGGGCCGGCGCCGCCACCGCCCCCGCCGCAGGGCCCCTCGCGGCCGCCGCCGGGCCGGTCGCCGGCGCCCCAGCGGGCGCCGCTGGCGCAGCGCCGCCGGCCGTGGCCGGAGTGGTTGGGCCGCCCGCCGTGCAGGCCCCATTGGGGGTGCCCATCGAGAGCACCGGTGGTGGCAATCGTGGCGACGCTGTCCTGCTCAACGGGGCCGAGCGGACCGAGTGTGACATCGGCCTCCCGAGACTGACCGCAGGCTGGGACGCCATCCGTAGGATCTCGTGGGATCCGTTGGTGTCCCGGTGCGCGGTCGGCGGGGCGGACGTCAGGTTGCTGGGCGTGCCACCTCGACCTGGCGGCTCCTGGCAGCGACTGGGACGGCACGAGGCGGTGCCGACGATGGTGGGGAATCACTTCCCCAGGTGGCTGCTCGACGGGATCGGGACCATGCCATGGTGCGCGGAGTTCATCGACAGGCCGAGGAACGGTCCTGTGGAGCACTACAACAGCTTCGTTGCCTTCTCCGATCTCACGAGGGAGGATTTCGGGGTCGCTCACTGTGCGAGCATAGTGAGGGTGATCGAGCAGCTCGGGTGCTGGGACCAGTGGGGTATCCTCGACCTGGTGGCGGCGGAGCTGACCATTCGTCAGGCGCAGCTTTACGAGTACAGGCCTTCTACGGAGTTCGAGGCGCAGCAGTCGGGAGGCTCGAGGGGCGGCGATGAGGGCAACGGCAGGAAGAAGGGCCGAGGTCGGGGAGGAGGGCTCCCCCGGTACGGCATCGTGGACGAAGCGGCGGTGTTCACAGGAGCGGCCAAGGAGGATGGCCGCTCGAGGATATGCCCGCTGCTGCTGGAGCACGTCTCCAACCAGATGGAGCGCGACGCAGGGAACCTGAAGCAGATCAGGATGGCCCGTGAGGAGCGTCGCGCTCAAACATCATGAGCGACGCGGGCGGCTCTCGGGTGCCCCTCGCCCGAGAGTCAACCAGGCTGATAGAGGGGGTGCCCGTGGGCCTCGCGGGTGCAGCGGATCTACCTGTACATGAGGCTTCCCACTCCAGCGCCGACCTTCGCCAGCGTGATCTCTTTCCTTTACCCTACTTTGGCGCTGGAGCCTCTTCTCCCACTACGACTTCCCCGCCTTCAAGGTCAGTGCGCAGGCGCCTTGAGAAGCGGTCGCACGTTCACGGCATGGTCGAGGAGATGACCGACGCGCTGAACGACCTGTGGGGCTGCCCGCCCGTGGCGCGCCGTCAAGCGCCCGCTGGCATGCCGGCGCCTGCCGCTGGCCACGCCCTCGTCCTCTCGGAGCTCCGACAAGCCGCTGTGAGGTTTGGCCCGTGCCCAGAGGGCTTGGACGGTCCAGGAGCCCTCGAGGAGCTCCGGATATCTCAATCATACGAGGGTGACGCCACGTTGGTTGCCCCGGTGAGTTTCGACCTCGTCGACTCCATCTCCCTGCCTCCTGCCGGCAGCCAGCCCGCCGCCCTGGAGGCTATCGACGAGATGGCAGGCCAGAACATCGCTCGCCGGCTGAAAGAGTTACTCTTGCCCCAACAGCTGGGGATGGAGCGCATCAAGGAGGTGGGTCCGAGACGGCTCTACACGGACCCTGCCCTTCGCAACCCGCGCCTCTATAAAATGGTGGTGCGGCGGCTTATGAGCGCCGGGCTGGTGGACTTCAGCAGCTCGGCGGAGTGTTACGTTGGCATGTTTTTCGTACGCAAGAAGAACGGGTCGCTGCGGATGATCCTCGACGGGAGGCACGCTTCGCTTAGGTTTGCGCCCGCAGACCCCGTGGAGCTGGCGACGGGCTCGGCGTTCGCCCAGATCTCGGTCGACGGCGACGAGCCCATCAGCATCGGGGGGGTCGACATCTGCGACGCGTTCTACCAGATCGAGCTCCCACAGTGGCTGCGCCGCTACTTCGGGCTGCCCAAGGTGAGGGCTGGCGACCTCGGGCTGGTGAACCTGTCCGACGGCACGCCCGTGAGACCCTCGGCCTGGGTGGTACCGTGCTTTCGGTGCCCGCCGATGGGCTGGAGCATCAGCCTATGGATATGCCAGAGCCTGAACGAGGCGGTGACCGCCCGAGCGCTTCCTGGCCATTTTGGCCGTCGACTTGTGGACCGTCGGCCCGCGCCTGACCTGCAGCAGGGAATGGCGCGCACGGTCTACGTCGACAACTTCATCGCCCTGTCCCACAGGCTGCGCGAGGTGCGTGATGCAGCTACTGCAGTACAGGGGGAGCTGACTGTTTCAGACCTTCCCTCGCACCCCGTGGAGGCATCAGTCGGCGGGGACACGCTGGGCTGGCACTTTGACGAGGACAAGCCCGTGATCGGCCTCAGCGTTCGGCTACGCTGGCGGCTTCGCCTCGGCATCGGCGAGCTGCTGGAGCAAGGCTGGTGCAGCGGTCACACCATGATGAAGGTGATATCGCACTTCACTTCGAGGGCGCTAATTCGTCGAGAGCTGCTGAGCTGCCTAGGGGCCGTGTACGGCTTCATGGGCGACGGCGGCCGCGAGAGGCGGCGGCTGACGCCGGCAGTGAGACGGGAACTGGCTTGGTGCCGCGCACTGCTGCCTTTGTGTTTTCGAGACGCCAGGCGGCCCTTGTCGCCTGTCGTGTCCTGTGTGGACGCCTCGTGGTGGGGCGCTGGTGTGACAGAGAAGACCATCACCTCGGACCAAGCTCGTCGTTTGTCTATCTTCAACGAACGATGGAGGTTCAGTCGGGATGGCGAGCAACAGGTTGCCCCTCGCGACAAGGCCTTAGCCTCGGAGAGCAAGCAAGCTCAGCGTATCACCTCGTCATGCATCAAGCAAGCCTCGTCGGAGCCCTACCGCGATCCAGCAGTCATAGCAGCAGCCATGGAGCAGCAGGTCCCGTTCCGAGTCGAGCCGAAGCCGAATCAGGGGGAGGAAATCACGTTCGAGGAGGTGCCCGAGGAGGTCTGGGCGGAAGGATGGCATCGGGTTCTATCTACACCGTGGACCAGGAGGGAGGCTCAGGTGGTGCTGGAGGGGAGAGCCTTAGTCTTGTGTCTGAAACATCGATTGCGAGCCGCTCGAAACTTCAACACCACGCACATCATCTTGAATGACTCCATGGCCCCAGTGTTGGCCCTTCTCAAGGGCAGATCATCGTCGCCCCCGCTTTTGAGAATCTGTCGTCAGGCATGTGCTCTTCTGTTGGCTTCAGGTTCATCTGCTATCTGGCGTTGGGTCCCATCAGAACATAACAGCGCAGATCCAGCGTCTCGTGACCAGGCTGGTGACACCCCCGAGGCCGTGCGGATCAAGACATCGAAGCTCGACGCGTCCTGCCCGCCCGCCCAGGCGCTGGGCCTCTGGGAGGATGACGGCGGCAATGCTGGTGTCGGTCCTCGACGACAGGGCGGCCCCTGCCGCGCCGGCGATGCGGGCTCGCAGGAGGCCGACTGCGGCTGCGGGTGCTGTGGGCGCTCGCCAGCTGCAGGGCAGGCCGCATGCAGCGCCGGAGACTGCAGCGCGCCCAGCCGAGGGCGACCGCTGGGCAGTCCGTCAGCGGGGGGAGGCGAACCTTTTTCCTTTCCTCCCGGCTGCGGCCCCCCGCCAGGGCTTGACCCTCCTGGAGGAGTTCCTGGACGGGGGCAAGAGCAGCGCCGTGTGGATGCTGATGGCGGCCTTTGCCTTCGTGCGTTCGACCCTCGGGCCGCGGCAGTGGCGCCAGCTGTGGGCGGCACGGGCAGCCAAGACCTGGTCCTGCCTGGCGCCGCCGCGGCCGCGGCTGACGCTCTCACGGCCTGTGGTGTGCCTCATCGTGGTGACGTTGTGCTGCAGGGGCCTGGAGGAGTACGCTTGGCCCACCGCGCCCACGCTCGACCTGCACCCGAGGCCGCGCGAGGCGCTGGATTTCGTGCAGTCGCAGCTCATCCCGCCAAGGCTCACCGCTGCCGTGGCGCTGCACCAGTGGTGCATGGTCCTCCAGCTGTCCGACATGCAGACCCCATCCATGACAGACATGCTCGACGAGACCCTGCGGGCGGGCTTCACCCGCTCCCCGAGGGCGCCACGCCCCGAGCAGGAGCCGCACCACCGGACGCCCGGTGGCCACCGCCCTTTTCCGGTGGCCCAGGCGCAGTGGAGCGGCCACGTCAAGGCCGTCTTTGCCGGGCTCGGCCTGCAGGTCTGGAGCAACCTGATGCACGGGCACAATGGCGCAAGCCACGAGCTGTTCGCGGCGGCGCGGCCTCTGCGGGACATCCGCATGCGCGCCAGGTGGTCGACCGACGCCGCGCTTCAATGCTACGCCGAGGGGAGGCAGGTGCAGGAGCAGCTTCGCGGGCTGCCGCGCGCCCTGCCGCTACGTGCCGAGCAGGCGCTCCGCGGGCCTGGCGCCACCCCGTCGGCGAGCTGGCATCGTGGGTGAGACATTCCAGATCCGGCGTCTTCCTGGAGGTCTTCAGCGGCTCCGGGCGGATGGCGGCAGCGTGGCGCCTGCGTTTCCGTTCGCAGCATGCCGCTTTCGAGCTGGACATCCGCCACGACGCCGACAGCGACCTCCTCCTCAGGCGGATCAGGCAGCAGGTTCGAGGCTGGGTGCGGAGTCGGCTCATCGTCGCGATCTGGATTGCGACGCCCTGCCAGTCCATGAGCCGCGCCCGCAACCGCCCCAACGGGCCACCACCCTTGCGGACGGCTTTGTTTCCGCTGGGGCTGCCAGGCCTGTCGCCAGGAGATCAGCTCAAGGTCGAGAGAGGAAACGCACTTGCCACTTTCAGCTTCTCTCTTTTCTTGCTTGCCCGCAGTTTAAACATGCCAGTAGTGATTGAGAATCCCAGCACATCCTGGTTGTGGCAGCTTCCAGGTGCGCGCAGTCTCATTCGAATTCGTAACACTCGTATTGTGGACTTTGATTTCTGTGCGTTCTCGACCCCTTGGCGCAAACGCACTCGGCTGCTGTACTGCCATCTCAACCTCGACCCGCTCATCCCCTATAAATGCTCGGGTCGTGGGGTCTGCAGTTTTAGCCGCCGCCCCCATCAGGTCCTCGAGGGCAAAGATGCCTCAGGCATTTTCTGGACGCACATCGCAGAACCGCACCCAAAAGATTTTTGCAGACTGGTAGCTAAGTGTTTCCAACAGGCTCTGCGAAACCATTCGTTTCTGAGCCTGGACAGGTTTGTGGAGGCCTAAGGCCAGGGTTTTAAAATTCGCTGGTGCTCGAGTTTTTAAGGTTTCGGACTGTGATTGTCTCGGGCCACGGTTTCCTTGGTCGAGGGGCCTCGCCCGTTCAGTCAACGTTTCACGGAGCTCCGGGACGAGTCATCACACAGAGTTGCGGATGCAAAACAAGTCTGGCCCTCGGGAGTCTCCCCAGCTTACACAGATGGCAATGGCGTGCCATAGATTCTTTGTTGCGTGTGGGAAGCGGGAGAGGGCCGCTGACACGTGTGCTCAAGCCTCCCGCCCACGCTGCGCTCCCATCCCATTTTCAGCTCGAGCAGTGTCCAGTGGACTGTGATTGTCTCGGGCCACGGTTTCCTTGGTCGAGGGGCCTCGCCCGTTCAGTCAACGTTTCACGGAGCTCCGGGACGAGTCATCACACAGAGTTGCGGATGCAAAACAAGTCTGGCCCTCGGGAGTCTCCCCAGCTTACACATATATACATATATATATATATATATATATATGTATATTTACATATACATACATACATATACACATATATGTGTATATGCGTCGTTGGGCGCCCGAGTCGAAAACCACATCGCGGCAGAACGCCGTTTTTTGGATACCAGTGAGTTGCTTGCTTTATTTATCGTGTCTCGCGTCGGCACTCTCATTGTATGTATGTGTATATATATATATACATACATATGTATGTTTGTATGTCTGTATGTATGTGTGTATGTATGTTTATCAGTATGTGTGTCGGTTTGTCTGTCTGTCGTATGCATGTGCGTGCAAAACGTGCGTGTGCGCGCGTGTCTGGGGCGCATACAATTGTGTGTGTATGATAACATATATATATACATATATATATATATATACATATATACATGTGTAAATATACATACATGCATAGTATGTATGTCTGTTTGTCGGTCTGTCTGTCTTGTTTGTCTGTCTGTATGTCTGTATGCATGTGCGCGCATAGCGCGCGTGTGCGCGCATGTCTGGGGCGCACTCCGCGGGGAAGAAAAATTGAAACATTGCGCTATGCATAGACCAGCTGAAGGCTGGAGACTACTTCGAGCGTCAAGGACGCTCGCTCGGCACACGGCCGCGGCGCCGCTGCCCACGGGAGAGACACCCTCGTCCCCCCGAAGGCCACGGGCGGCAGGCCCAGAAGGGCCGAGGCCAGGCACGCAGGCCCGACCTCCTCCCCCTCCTCCTCCTCCTCCCCCTTCTCCTCCTTCCCCTCCTCCTCCTATTTCTCCTCCTCCTCCTCCTCCTCCTCCTCCCTTCCTCCTCCTCCTCCTCTTCCCCTCCTCCTTCTCCTGCTCCTCCTCCCCTCCTCCTGCTGCTGCTGCTCCTCCTCCTCCTCCTCCTCCTCCTCCTCCTCCTCCTCCTCCTCCTCCTCCTCCTTCCACCTCCTCCTCCGGAGGGACGAACCCAGAGGGTTCACCCATCCAGGGCGAGACAAGCCATTCCCTCCCCAGAGACGGGAGAGAAGGGCCGCACCCGCCAAGGAGCCACCAGGCCCCCCCCCCGGAGCGCCAGAGAGAAAAGGGTGCCCCCCCCCCATACCTCTCACGCCGAAGCAGTTCAGCACATCCAAAACTGGCCGAAGGAGAAGTCCAACGAGAAAACCTGGACGGCGAGCGTGCCGAGACGCGGACGTGCCGTCAAGGAACGTGTCCGAAAGACTCCTGGAGCCACTCTTAGAAGGCCTCGACCGAGACACCCTGGGCCATGGCCTCTGATTCCACCTCATCAGACGACAGCTCCGAGAAGATGGTCATAACCTCCTTCTTCTTCTTCTTCGCAGGAGGAGGAGCAGGAGGAGGAGGAGGAGGAGGAGGAGGAGGAGGAGGAGGAGGAGGAAGAGAGGGAGGAGGTACGAGGAGGAGGAGGAGGAGGAGGAGGAGGTTCAACGCCCGTAAAAGGGAAGTCAGGGGAGAGACAAAGGGATAATTGGGGGGGGCGCCCATCGAAGGAGAACTTTTTGTTCCCAGGCGGGGGGGGACTAGCCCCGCCAGGGCCCGCCGACAGGGTACCCCCCCCTCAGCCAAAGATATCGTTGGGCTCTGGCTCCGGCCCTGCCCGACGCGCTTGGGCTGCAGCACGGGCGTCCATGGCCCTTCTGCCGAGCTCCTCTGCTTCAGCACGAGTTTCGAAACCGAAACACAAGAGGATGGAGTCGACACCCAAGCGGGGGGTTGGGGGCGATCTCGAAAATGGGGGCAACCTTCCAACGGCGCCCGAACCCTCATTCAGCGCCACGCCAAAGTGCGATGCCCACCGCTCTCGGGTGGCCGCGGAGGGGACACGAGGCTCGTCGAGCGAAATGCTCTCATCGGAAGGATGCAAAAGAGCTCGCAATCGCTTGCGGCTCGTGTAGGCTGAGCCGCCCTTGATCAAACGGGGCCCCACGCAGAGACTGCAGAGGCCCCTCTGACGGAGGTGGACTGCGAACCGGTAGCACGTCGTGCAAAATAAAAGCGGATCCCCTCCAGGGACACCCGCCTCCAGAATCGAATGGTCGTTCACTCGCCATGGCCGCCGAGGGCCAAGTCCGAAATGCTCGTCCTCCCCCGCATCCTCATCCTGCCCCTCTCCAGCTCCCCAAGCCTCCGCCGGCCCCCCCGCAGCAGCAGCAGCAGGAAGAGAGGAGGAGGAGGGGAGGAGGAGCAGGAGCACGAGGAGGAGGAAGACGGAGGAGGAGGACGGAGGAGGAGGAGGAGGAGGAGGAGGAGGAAGAGGAGGAGGACTGAGGAGCAGGAGGAGGAGGAGCAGCAGGAGCAGGAGGCGGGCGCCTTGCACGGCGCCGCAGGCCTCCCCCGCTCAGGGGGCGCAAGACGCGGGACGGGGGCAAGACGCGGGATGGGGGCGGTACGTGCCGCGGGCAGAACAGGAAGGGGCCTCCAAGAGAGGGGGGGGCAGAACCCCCACACACACACACACACACACACACACACACACACACACACACACACACACACACACACACACACACACACACACACACACACACACACACTCACACTCACACTCACACTCACACTCACACTCACACTCACACTCACACACACACTCACACACACACAACACACACATACACAACACACACACAACACACCACCCACACACAACGTACACCATACACAATACACATGCAGTACACACTCAACACACACACAAACACACACAGCACACCACACACACGACACACTGCACACGACGCACGATTCCCGATGCACGACACACGCAACGCGACACACGACACACACACAACACACACACAACACACACATCACACAACACACCACACAATCCACAACACCGAACACACACACAACACACAACACACAACACACAACACACGCACGGACGTTCCCCCATCGGCCAGGTGGCGGCACCGTCGCGAGTCGAATCCCACCTGGCGTTGCAGGTGGGTGGTCTGCGCAGGGACAGTCGCGTGCAGATAAAGAGCGCAGCAGCCTGGGCGCGTGCGCGTGGAAGGCGCCGACGAAGCGCCTGGGATAAACACACGCACTCTCGGCGGCGAGCGAGGGGGGTGAGTGAGAATGGGAAGGTCTTCTCAGAAGGCTCGGGAGCCTCCTGGCCTTCTGAGAAGTTGTCTGAGCGTCCCCGAAGACTCAGGAAGCCGTTCAGAAGGCGCGAGGGCTTCTGAGAAGGCCTTCTCCTTCTCACTTCCCCCCCCCTCGCTCGCCGCCGACACACCGCCACCGGTGCTCTTCTCCAGGAGTCTCTACAACAGTGCCGCTTCTGATCGCCACCCGGTCACCCCGCGGTGCGGTCACAAGGGAGACCGTGCCCCCCTCTCCCCCCCCGCTCCTCCAGCTTTGGTTGTGATTCGGCCGACCTTCTCTGGATCGGGCGGGCCAGGTCGGTACGATACCTTGGCCAATGCTTCGGCGGCGAGCGAGGGGGGGAGTGAGAAGGAGAAGGCCTACTCAGAAGGCGGCGTGACTTCTCAGAAGCCCTCCTGCCTCCTCAAACGTGTTCGATGTGTTCGGGGAAGGTTTAAGAACCCTCTCAGAAGGCCAGTGCACTTTCGAGCCTTCTGAGAAGGCCCGCCCCTTCCACCTCTCTCTCTCTCCCACCGGTCGCGCCGCCGAGTTGCACATACGGCCCCGCCTTGAGCTTGCCACTCTGCAGCGCGCTGCACCATGCGCCGTGACGGCAGCGCCCGGGGAATGATCGGCGCCAGGAATTCGCGTGGTTGGCCATCGTCATTGCGGAGGGCCTGTTCACCATGTTGCTCGCGTTCGTGGTGCTGTCGATGTCCGCCAGCCCCGTGGGCCTGGAGGAGCTCCCGTGGACCCAGGGGCCACATTCTCGAGAACGAAAGAACCCCTAACCTAACCTTTAGTCGGGCCTGTTCTTCTACAGGAGGAATATTCAAAAATAGTCCAACAATAGTCAGGGGACGATTTGTTTTTAGCATTTGTTTGGTATGCTTGGGCATTTGTGGGGTATTGTGGATCTTTCGCCTCAAATCCGCCTATAGGGGGACATGCCCGACCTAACTTTAACCCTAATACCCCAGTGAAGACGTGGCCTCACTCAGGTCCCCGTCTTTGCATCAGGGATCACAGATCTCGGCGGTTTGTGTCGATACATCTGCAGAAAAGATCCCCAGATCTCCGAATGCAAGCCACACCCCAATAGAAGGACCCCATCTCTTTGGGCCCCTGTTGTGATTAGCAACAACGGACCCCATGGCCCAGATTAGGCAACATCTGACCCCCTGCCCCTGCATTAGGATCCCCTTCTCCCTAATGTTCCTGGCCCTCATAACTCAGCTCTCTTCCCCTGTCCCTAATGTTTTTGGCCCTACCTCGAACGCTTTTGTCTTTATCCCTGATGTTCTTGTCTCTCCTAAGTAACTCAGCTCCCTCCCTCCTGTCCCCACTGCTATTGGCCCTACCCCGAACGCTTTTGACTCTCGCCCTGCTGTTCTCTGGCCCTGCTGACTCTGGGCCCTAGAGGGCTAGGGGCCCTTTCTTTGGCCATCCTCCGCCTCCTCCCGGAAGGGGTTCGGGGTCCTTTGTTTCTTGCCGACCGACCGCCACGGGGGGGGGGGGGACGCAGCCCCTGCCGACGCCAGCGAGGCCGGGAGGTGGTGCCCCTTTTTGGTTTTCGGCGCCCCCTTTTCATTATGACGTTCCAACCTACTTTAGCCTCGGCCACCAGGAATACTTTCGAGCACCAAGGAATTACCGAGACTGGAGGGTCTTCTCGCATCGCTCCCTGGGAGGCGAGACTCGTTCGACGCTGTGTCGACACTTTTCTGGGTGCTCGTCCTTGAATACGATGGGAGCACCATAATCCTTGCCGACCGCTACGGGGGAGGGGGCGCAGCCCCTGCCGACGCCAGCAAGGCCGGGAGGTGGTCGTCCTTCTCCTGCTGCTCCTGCTCCTCCTCCTCCTCCTCCTCCTCCTCCTGCTCCCCCTACTTCTCCTCCTCCTCCTGCTCCTCCTGCTCCTCCTCCTCCTGCTCCCCCTCCTCCTCCTCCTCCTCCTCCTCCTCCTCCTCCTCCTCCTCCTCCTCCTCCTCTAAGACGTTCGCCCCTCCCGAACACCATCCAGAGGCTCCACAGGTCCCCGAGGTGGAGGAGGAGACGACCACTGTGGGCCAGTTCGTAAGCAACATGGTGCTCAACACGGGCGCCAAGTGTAACGAGCAGTTCCGCACCATGAAGGCGTTCCTCCTCCACGCTGGACGGGCACACCGCGTCCGTAATGAGGCAGCACTACTGACGGTGACCAGCCAATGCTTTCGATGCTTGCAGGTGTTGAGCAAACAAGAGAACGCGGAGAGACACGTACTGAGGTCGTTTGAACGCAATGTATACAGCCGTGGGAGGAGCTCCTTCTTGGCGCAAAATGTCGAGCTCCCCAGTTACCTACTGTGCCCAGTACGCAGTCATTGGGCTCAAAGTTTATACGACCTACAAGTACACATTCGCACTCATCGCTCGCTCCCGCAGCCTGAAGTTAGACATCGGAGACGACATGGCGACGGGATCGGCGGGCTCGAACGACGACCTGATGGACCTCACGGCCCTGATCGAGATCGGGAAACGCAAGGAGGCACTTGGCGGGGAAGAAGGAACGCGCGGTCCCAAGGGCCGCAAAGTTGCAGAGGCAGCGGGCGACGCAGAGGACGCACTGAACCAAGTGGAAGGTGCGCTCCGAGGTAAAGACATTGCAGCGGCGCTGAAACTCCTCCGAAAAAGGTTTCTGCATGCATTCTCAACTTCTCCGACACCTAGCTGCGGTGGTATGGGTAAGCGCGATTCTCCCGACCACATCACCGATTATTGTGGCTTCCAGGGCAGCTGGAAAACTATATGCCGGGGCGGCTGGGCCCCCCTCGGTGAAGGACAAGTTGGGCTCGCCACGCTTGCACATAGCGCGCGCAGGGTACAAGTGCTTAGTGGAGGCGGAATGGACTCAAGATTTGGGGGGGGGACGCTTTGGATGCAGTACGCATGTCCTACAACAAGTTCATACAGAACGGACAGATGCAGGAGCTAGGCTTATCGACCCGCCACTTTCGCTGCAAGAAGTACTACAACGACGGTATGACCCGCCTCCAGTTCGCCATCGTGGATGGGGTCTCGCTCCCAAGCGACAGCGGCGAACCGACGACCTACTCCAAGCCGATGATCGAGAATGCGACAGTCGTGCTGCTCAGGGGCATGGGCGGAACCCTCGAACAGGGAACGGCGCCGCAGGGCCACCTCGAGAACCTTGCACACAATATGTTGGACAAACACAAGCTCGGCGGAAAAGGCAGGGGCGAGCAGCAGAAATGACTACAGAGGGATGGCAGACACGGCTGGCGGCGCTGGAGGCCCGCGTAATGGCAAAAGAGGAGGCCTCCAAATCCTAAGCGTGGCTTAGGTTCAAGTCGCCATTGTTTTCGCTGGGCGCTCAAATCCTAGGCTCTGCCTCGGTTGAAGTCGCCATCATGTTTTCGCTGGGCGCTTCAAATCCGAGGCGCAGCCTAGGTTCAAGTCGCCAGTATGCTTTCGCTGGGCGCCTCGACCCAGATGTATTTCAGTTAATGGGATATGTGTACTCGTGCCATCCTTTGGCTAGCTGTTGCGGGCTCAGATCGCGTCCAGATGACCTCCACTGAGACCCAGTCCAGGTACCCAGAGTGTAACCCCTTGTTCAGGCCCCTCTGCGCCGGGGTGGACATGGTAATGGACGTGTGCGAGTTCGCTACGCAGTGGAAGACGTACCTCACGCCTTGAGGCGCCCGCCCGCCTCGCCCGTCAAGGCGGGCGCACCTTTGTTTGGAGTCTGCACAGTCGGTTCTGGACTCTGAATCGCGCTTTTCTTTAATATTTTTACAGGGCTGGGCGGATGCCTCGGGGGCCTGCCTGGCACGCCCAGTGCCGCGAGGTTTCGGCCCCCATGGGGCCAGAGGGTGCGTCTTCCCAGCACACGCGCAAAACCGAGTCCTATCCTATCCTATCCTCGTGCTGCTGCTGTACCTCCTCCTCTCCTCCTCTTCCTCCTCCTCTTCCTCCTCCTCCTCCTGCTCCTCCTGCTCCTCATGCTCCTCATGCTCCCCCTTTTCCTCCTTCGGCGCCCCCTTCGCCTCCTCGGCGCCCTGCTTTAGAGGTCTTCGGCGCCCTGCTTCTTGCTTTTTTTCCAGCGACCCGCCTGCTTTTCTCGGCGCACCCCCCCGTCTGTGTCCGGCGCCCTCCTTGTTTTCGGCGCCCCATTTTCGGTTTTGAGCGAGCCCTGCTTGGTTTTCGGCGCCCCCCCAGGTTTTCGGCGCCCTTTCGGTTCTTGGCGCCCTTGTGGTCTTCGGCGCCCCGTTTGCTTTCGGCGCGCCTCTTGGTTTTCGGCGCTCTTGTGGTTGTCGGTGCTCCTTTGGTTTTCGGCGCCGGGAAAAGACGTGGGGAAGGGACGACGGGGGAGGATGGTGAAGATGGGGCTGAAGCGGAACAGGAGGAGGGCAGGGTTCGCTTCGATTCCTTCGATTCGATTCGGTTTGTTTTCGGTGGCTGCCGATTCCGATTCGATTTGACTTCGGATTCCGATTTTGGCTTCGATTTCTCAAGGAGGCTTATTCGTCTGCCGAGTTCCGCTGATACAACTGTTCCTGGCTCGACTGCCGATTTCTGCCGATCCGATTCATTTCGATCGCCGGTCCGACATCGATTCGATTGTGGGCATTCCTGGGAGGAGGGGGATGAGGATGAGAAGGAGGAGGGCAGGTTCTGGTGGCGGCGTTCGTTAAGGATTGTGCCCAGCAGGCTTCGGACCCTGGAGGATTCCTTATCAGATGAGCGGGGCGGTGGCATCCATGGCCAAGCCTCAATTGGCGTTCATCCGGCGTGCCAGACCCTGGATATCTGATCCAACGTTTCCCTATCCAGTGCCCTCGCTGCAGAAGGACGCACTGAAGGACGGGCAGGAAGAGAAGGAAGAGGATTTTGCGGCACGGTCCCCCCGACACGTCTGGCCAGTCTTTCTCCATCAGGCTCCTTGCCCCGTTGCTGCAGCGGGCCCTACCCTACGGGCTGAGCGGCCATGCCGGGGGGGGGGGAAACACCAGAAAGAGGACGAGGAGCTGCGCGGAGATATATAGGGAGGGAGAGGAGGGCTGGGGCTGAGGTGGAAGCGGGAGGCGAGGATGGATGACAAGGAGGAGGCAGGACGAGGAAGGAATGCGGCCCTGACAGGAGGGGAGCAGGAGGGAGTGAGAGAAATTGTGGAGGGTGGTTGTGTTGTAGGCGGTGAGGGAGTGGAGAGGAGTAGGGCTGGGGCGGTACGGTAGGGGTGACGGGAGGAGATGAGCTCAGGGAGGGAAAGGGGGGGAGTGGAGGGAGGGGCACGGGAGGAGAAGAGCTCGGGGAGTGGAAGGAGGGGGAGAGAGGATGAGGCACGAGCAGGAGGGAGGCGCAGCAGCAGCAGCAAGGAGAGGAGGCAGGGGAGAGAGAGCGAGCAGGAAGGGCTCCACTGCACGCCCTGTGTGCCTGCGACGCCCTGCTGGCCAGACGGGGAGGCAGGCGGAGTGGGATCCAGGCGCCCACCAGCAACACAGTGGAGACCCATGCCAAGAAGCACCCTGCTTGCCTCCAGGTTGCCATGGGCTTCTTGGATTTCGATGGTCTTGCTGTGGGGAGCGTGACGCTCCCACACCAAAAAGCAGGGGACGCCCTGGGGTTCCAGGGCTGGGCTTCTCGTGGAAGGTTTCTTGTAGTCGGGCCCCTACTGTATGAACAGCCTCCACAGTGGCGCCCGCAGCAGCCAAGGATTGCAAAAAAACCCTGGATTGCAAACACAAAGCCCTGTTTTTGTTTGCAATCCTTGGTTTTTGTTGCAATCCTTGGTTTTTTTTGCAATCCTTCGACCAAGGGTTTTTTTGCGATCCTGGTTTTTTTTTTTTGCAATCCTGGGTTTTTTTGCAATCCTGCCTCCCCTCGCGCGCACGTCACCTCGCTTTGCGGGAGTTCGGCACCTGCGAGAGCTGGTGATCGAGGTCTGCTCCCGCCCCCCGCGGAGCCTCAGCCCCGGGCCCAGAGATCCGAGGCCTCCTCCTCCTCCTCCTCCTCCTCCTCCTCATTTCCCCTGGACTTCAGCCTCTGGGGCCTGCTTTTGGGCCTGGGGGGCATCACACAGGAGGTGGAACGGACAGGCCATCCCCGGGGAAGGGGTCGCGACACCCGGGGCCGCGGATGGAGCAGAACAGATCGGCGGAGGTATGAGGCAGGGCCACTATAGCCCAGGCCTCCCACACGGAGTTCGAGCGCACGTGGCGTCGGAGGGTCGCGCCGTATCGCCGACGCATGGGCGTTACGGCTCCGGGCGGCTCCGGGCGGCGGCACGCGGGCGGCGCCGGTGCATCGGCGATGTGGCGCGATCTTTCGATCCCGTCTACTCGGGCCCCATGTGGGAGCCTTCTGACTGGAGGTCCGAAGGCATTTCTCCGCAGTCCTCGAGGGTCGAGAAGAAAAAATTGGGAGCGGTCTTCACCTTTCTCCTCATCCGCCTCCTCCTCCCGCTCCTCTCTCCTGTCGGGTGCGATGATGGGTTTGACGAGTTGGAAGCTTGGGCCATTCAGTCCGATCCGTATCTACATGTCCTCGGATTTGCCGCGGTGCTGCTGCAGAGTGCAAGGTGTGCATGGGGATTCAGCGTCGCGATCTTCCCCTCAGCCCTCCCTCTCCTCCAGCACTGCGCTGGAAAAGCAAAGACTTGGGAGCGAGTGCCAGACGGGGCCAGGACGAGGAGAAATCCGTTCCAGCTTGCTCCAGGGCGCTCTCGGAGCGTCCCGGCACCCTCTGAGAGGGCCGCGGCGCCCGAGACATCCTCCGTAGCCGCCAGTTCTCCGGGATCCCTGATGTATCCTCACCCGACTGTGTCCTCGTCCTGGCTCGCAGTGGGCGAAGCGGCGATGTTAAATCGCCAATCATCGCCATCGCTACATCGCCAATCATATCTTAAGGTGGGCGACTGCTTTCATTGGCCGTGAGCTCACATCACGGATCCCACCCGACTGTATCCTCACCCGACTGTCTCCTCTCCGGTCGGGGGGGGGCCAGGACGGCATGCCCCTCGCGATGGAGGGCAGCGGCCGTAGCTACGACGGCGAGCTGGGCCGCGGGGCGTGCGCGCGCGCCGGGCGCCTGCCGGGTTGCCCCAGGAGGGGGTCCAGCGACAGGGGGGTGGTGCCATAGATTTGGTGCAATAGATCTGTGGGGTTGCAGTACACGTGGGGCGTGCA
Source organism: Prorocentrum cordatum (assembly GCA_963575745.1). Taxonomy (NCBI): domain Eukaryota; class Dinophyceae; order Prorocentrales; family Prorocentraceae; genus Prorocentrum; species Prorocentrum cordatum. Next base: position 109,428 of record CAUYUJ010014592.1, read on the forward strand.
ACCCATCCCGGGGCGCCAGTATATGGCTGGATCTTCGCGTGCAGTACATCATATTTGAAGTACAGCGCAACACGATTCTCCGGCGCAGTTCATATACATTCGCCCCAGATCCGGGAATGTTCCAAACGGGCTTTTTGGAGAGGGGGTTTTCCAGAGAACCCCCCAGGGGTCCTCGGAACCTAGTCAAAACGGGGGGTGCGAAGCCTATGGGGGACCCCATCCTGGAAAACCCCTTCCCCAAAAAAGCCCTTTTCGAACCCTCCGGAAATCTACTGCACCACCCCCTCCCGGCTGGACCCCCTCGTTGGGTCACCCGAAGCCTGCCCCAAGTCTATGGCACCACCCCCTTTCCGCCGGGCCCCCTGCTTGAGGTCACCCGAAGCTGGACCCCCTGTTTGGGCCACCCAAATCTACTGCACCACCCCCTCTCCGCTGGACCCCCTGTTTGGGTCACCCCAAAAAAGCCTGCCCAGGGTTCACCGCACCAGGCGTGGTGTGCGCCGTGCTGGGCGAGGCCAGCGCCAGAGAGCCGGCCGGGGCCACCCTGGGAGAAGCTCCTAGGAGGCCCAGGGAGTGGGCCCGGAGGCTCCCCGGATGCCCCCTCCTCCTCCTCCGCCTCCTCTGCCCGTCGCCCGCAGCGACGTGGGCTCGGCGCTGGAGGCCAGAGGGGTTTCTCGCCCCCCGCCCCCGAGGGGTGATTCGATTTGCGACTGCCTGGGTACGCTTCAGCACCACAGGCTGCACGGCGCGCGCTACACTCGACCTCGTCGCACTCGGTGTAGGGCTCTGGTTGCACGTGCGCGCGCGCAGTCAGGGTACGGCACAGACCACGCGCAATGCCGAGTCTGTTTTTTCTTCTTCTTCTTCTTGTTCTTCTTCTTATTTTTCTTATTATTATTATTATTATTCTTCTTCTTCCTCCGCCTCCGCGTCCGAATCTTCCCCGCCATCCTCCCCCAAGTGTGGCGAAGGGGCGAGCCTGCTTGGAAGGCACGAGAGGCCTTCTGGGGCTGTCCTTAATAAGTCGGGCCTGTCCTTCTACAGGAGGCAAGATCAGAAGTAGCCAACATTTAGTCTTGGCACGATTTTTCTACTACGTTTGCTTATGCTTTGAATAGTTGTTTCGCGTATGTTTCATTTGTCGTCCAGCGTCTGCCTGTAAGGGGGGCATGCCCGACCTAAGCCTGCCCCGAATTCGCAGGAGGCTACTCCAAATCCCTTATTAATCGCCCCCCGTGTCCGGTATTTTAAGGCGCCTTTTTTCGTAAGTGGGCGGGTCCGGTTTATTAGGGAGGGCGCTTTTTTTGGATTGGAGCTTAGGGGGTCCGGTTTATTAGGGCGCCCCATCGAAGAGGGGGGTGAGAAGCTCTGGGCCATCGTGGAGAAGCTTGGGCCATCCTGAGAGAACACGCGCGACACTAAACAAATGCACGCGGAGCGGACGTCGGGGCGACGGCAAGGGATGCGTTGCGAGGGCGTTCGTGGTCGGGCGGCGGAGGGTAACGAGGAGGTGGAGCCAGTATCCTCCTCCTCCCTCCTCTTCCTCCTTATCCTGCTCCTGCTCCTGCTTCCTCCTCCTCCTCCTTCTCCTCCTCCTCCTCTTCCTCCCCCAGGCACGCCAGGGGGGCCGAGCACCAGCGTGGAGGGCTCGCCGGGCGCAGCCACCACCTTTCTCATCTTCTCCTGTACTGAACGGTCCCCTGCCGTTCGGTCTGTCGTGTTCTCTCCTTCTCTTTCTCTCTCTCTCTCTCTCTCCTTCGCTTTCCACCTGTCAACAGGGGGAGCGCGCATCCTCTTCAGCAGGGTATCTTGGGTTTCTTCGCTCCGCGCGCTGCACGGCGACCTGCCGCGGCCATTTTAGGAGTTGCTGCGTTCAGGGTGCTCCGGGTTTACCCTCCGCTGCACTTCGCGCGCGGGTTTCCAGGGTTGGGTTTCTTGCGGTTTTTGTTTTGCGGTCGCGCTCGCACTGTGCTCTTGTTTCTTGCCCAGACCTTCGACGATTGGAGCGGATCAATCGGCGGTGTTTACCTGCCTTGGGTGATGTTGTTACCATCGCACGTAAAGACCACATCCCCGTCGTAGTCCCCAGCGCAGGCAACCCCGACGTCGAGGGCGTCTGGGGCAGGACCCGGTCGATCCGAAACCGACGTCCAATGTCATCTTGGCTTGAAGCCCGGGCCCGCCCGCGGGCGATTGCCCCTGCAGGCGCCCTGGGGGACGGGCGAAACACTCCCGCCGCCGAGCGCCGTGGCCGTCCAGGAGGGGACCAAAACAGACAGACACAATTAATCGTCGATTCCCAAGGAAAGCTGGGGGGTGGCGGGGGAGACGAACATCCAAAACATATGCGAAAATATGGGATATCCGGTTATTCGTGTGTAGTTGTGCGTGTGTGTAGTTATGTGTGTGTGTGTGCGTGTGTGTGTCCCGGGGCCCCATTTACAGGAGGAGGGGTCGCGGGTGCCGGCGCCGAGGTGCAGCCGCCCTCGCGTCGGGTGGAGCCGGCAGGTGTTGCTGCCGTCCGGGATTCTGCGCTCGGAGGCCGCTGCTCAGCGCGTCGAGCCACTGCACACGGTTCATCTCTGAGTCTTCGGAAGGTCTTTGTACGGGGCCCAGAGATGTGCACCACCACCACCTCCCTAACCCTCTCCCTCTCCCAGGAAAGAGGAGAGGAAGAGGAGGGCAGCGGAGGGAGGAGGAGTCGACGTGGTGGTGTATATTCTTGGGGCCCGCAGCTTTGACTTTTTTGGGGACCAAGATCCTTTCATTTTCTGACTGTTCTATCCTGGGTCTCTTCCTGGCCACCAGGGGGCCAGGAAGGATTAGAGACGAACGCACTTAGAAATGAGCACGATTAGAAAATTGAGCGACGTGCAGTTCTGGCCCACCACGCTTCGGCGCGACGCTCTGACCACATCCCAGTCCCCAGGCCTCAGCGTCCCTATCTTCTCCGAGCCTTCCGCCCCGCAAAGCGAAGCCACACGCTATCAGCTCGCAGGGCATAGCGTGCCGCCTGGGCCGCCGGTCCTGACTACAATCCCTGGACGTCCCAGGAGGCCCCTGGTTTCGGCGTCACCCCAACATACTAATACTATGTGTGCGTCGCCCCCCCCTAGGGCCTGGGGGCGACGCGCGCACCGAGAAGAAGTCTCATAGTATATGCATCGTGGCGGGCGCAATCTGGCCACACCGCTCGGGAAGCGATGGACTACAAGATGGGTATACTAGATGCTCGGACCGGACGCACGCCTCCAAGGAGAACGCGTAGTGTTAGCATGTGCTTGTGCGCCCCATGACTGTCCCCATGGACCACACAGTCGATGGAGGCCCCGGAGGTAGCCGAGGTCGCAAGCAAAAAAAAAACCTCCCGGAGGCGTCCTTTGTGTCCTCCTCGGCAGGTGGAGCCCTCTGGAGGTCGGGGGGGCGGTGCCGTGCGCCTGCGCCGTGGTCCTCCTCCTCCTCCTCCTCCTCCTGCTTCTCCTCCATTTCCTCCCCTTCCTCCTCCTCCCTCCTCCCTCCTCCCTCCTCCCTCCTCCTCCTCCTGCCTGTGCAGCGAACGCCACCTGTGGATGACAATACCGAAAACACAGCTGGTTGTACGCGCGCGACAACAGGGGCTTCCGGGGAGGGGCGGCCAGGCCCCGGGACACCAGGACACGGACTGACCAGGGCATGGGCAAGCCAGAGAAGCGGCACGTTCTCCTGCACCGGCTGTGTGTGTGCGTATGTGTATGTGTGTGCGTGTGTGCGTGTGTGCGGTTCTTTGTGTGTATTGTGTGTGTGTGTGTTTGTGAGCGTGTGCGTGTGCGTGTGCGTGTGTGTGTGTGTGCGTGTGTGCGTGTGTGTGTGTGTGTCTGTGGGGGGAGGGTGTTTGTGGGGATGTGTGTGCGTGTGCGTGTGTGTGTGTGTGTTTGTGTGCGTGTGGGTGTGTGCGGGTTAGCGTGTTTGTGTGAGTGTGGGTGTGTATGGGTGTGTGTGTGTGTGTGTGTGTGTGGGTGTGTGTGGGTGTGTGGGCGTGTGGGTGGCCGTGTGGGTGGGTGGGTGGGTGGGTGGGTGGGTGGGTGCGGTGGTGGATGAGTTGGTGGGTGGGTGTGTGTGCGTGGGCGACGGGAGGGACCCACGGGGAAACGACCGGCCTTGGAGCCATCCTGGTCCGTCTCACCGCGCTGCCGTTTTTTGGGCGACTAGGCCCCCCATTGGGATCGCGACGACAGGCTGTACAGCAAACCGCGCCAATCCATCAATTGGCACCATGGGTGGAGTTACCGTGCTAAACGCCAGGAGGAAACGCACGAGGTGGCCAACCGCGTCAGGAAAGAATGCGGCCCCATGCTGGTCATCGGCTGGAACGCCGTCTGCGACCACCGCACGAGCATACAAAGGCCCACCCGGAACCCAAGTCTCCTGCCAGTCGAGGTTTGCAGCGATGTCGTCGCCCATTCCATCCTGGCCGACTTCGACGTCGGCACCCTTTGCTGGAACAGGAATATCCAGGTTGGCTGGCACGCCTCGTGGGACTAAGAGATGGAAAAGAGGAGGCTCGCTGGCCACGGCAGGAAAAGCAAAAGGAAGGGCCCCCCCCCCACCGCAAGGGCAAAAGGCCTGCCGACCCCACCTGGCCTAGCAAGGGCGTCGCCAGACAGCGCCGCTTTGGTTCGTCCTGTCGCCACTGGTAGGTAGCCACAGTCTGGCCGGGCGCCCACCCCCTACGCAAGAATTATTCCTCGCGTTCCTTTGCTACCCCCACTTGCCCACCCCCACTTGCCCGCCGTTTTTTTGCACCCCCCACTTCCCCGCATTTGTTGTTGCTACCCCCGCTTGCGCGCTGTTGGCATTAAGATGCAAGAGGAGATGATTTACGCTCCTGTCTCTGACACTGCGCTGTTGATACTACGCTGTTGGCACTAAGATGCAAGAGGAGCTTCTCTACGCCCCTGTCTCTGACACTGCGATGTTTGCATTCAGAGGAGATGCGAGAGGAGATGCCCTACGCCCCTGTCTCTGACACTAAGTTGTTGGCATTCAGAGGTGGTGCGAGGGGAGATGGTCCACGCTTTTTTCTCTGACGCTACGCTGTTGCCATTACGAGGGGCTGCTCTACGCTCCTGTCTCTGACGCTACGCTGAGAGGAGATGATCTGTGCTCTTACCTCTGACACCACGCTGAGAAGAGATGTTCTACACCATTATACCTGACACTACGCTGAGTGAAGATACCCTACGCATTTTCCATGACACTACGCTGAGAGGAGATGCTCTACGCCCCTCTCTCTGACACCGCGCTGCTGGCACTACGCGGTTGGCGCTAAGAGGAGCAGGTCTACGGCCCTATCTGTGACTCCGCGCTGTCGGCACTGCGCCGCTGTGAGTTAGAGGAGCGGCTCTACGCTCTTATTTCTGGCATTGCGCAATTCACACTGCGCTGGTGGAATTAAGAGGAGCGGCTCTACGCCCCTGTCTCTGACACTGCGCTGCTGACACTATGCTGTCGACACTGCGCTGTTGACCCTGCGCTGCTGACGCTGCGCTGCAGACGCTGCGATGTTGACGCCGCGCGGTTGACGCTGCGTTGTTCACACAGCGCTGTTGACGCTGCGAGTTCGACACTGCGCTGTTGACGCTGCGCTGTCGGCCCTGCGCCGTCGACGCTGCGTCGTTGACACTGCGCTGTTGACACTGCGCGGTCGACGCTACGCTGTCGGCACTGCGCTGTTGACGCTGCGCCGTTGACCTTGCGCTGTCGACGCGACGCCGTGGACGCTTCGCTGTTAGCGCCGCGCGCTTAACACCTTGCTGCTCACGCGACGCTGTTGGCACTGATACGTTGGCACTACGCTGTTGACAGTATGTTGCTGGCACTGCGCTGTTTGCACTGCGCTTTCGGCGCTGCGCTGTTGACACTGCGTTGTTGGCGCGGCGCTGTTGACACTGCGACGCTGGCATTGCGCTGGCGGCGCTACACTATTGACACTGCGCTGGTTGCGCGACGCCGTTGGCTCTGCGCTCTTGACGCTGCGTTGTTGACACTGCGCTCTTGACGCTGCGCCGTTGCTACTACGCTGTTGGAACTGCGCTGTTCACACCGCCCTGTTCGCACTGCGCCGTTGACCCTGCGGCGCTGACGCTACGCCGTTGACACTGCGCTCTTGACGCAGTGCTGTTGGCGCTACGCTGTTGACACTGCGCCGTTGGCGTTGCTGATACTGCGCCGTTGACACTACGTGGTTCGCGCCGCGCTGTTGGCGCTGCGCGGTTGACGCGGCGCTGCTCACGCCTACGCTGTTGGCACTGCGATGTTGACACTGCGCTGCTGACACTGCGCTTTCGGCGCTGCGCCGTTGACGCTACGCAAGTGACACCGCGCGGTTGACGCTGCGCTGTTGGCGCCGCGCTGTTGACGCTGCGCCGCTGGCCCTGCGTTGTCGACGCTGCGCTGCTGGCGCTACGCCGTTGACGCTATGCTGTTGACGCTCCGCTGTTGCACTAAGCTGTTGGCACTACGCCGGCCACCCCGCGCTGTTGACACTGTTTTGTGGACACAACGCCGTTGGCGCTGCTCTGTTCTTGCGCCGTCGACGCTGCGCTGTTGGCACTGCGGTCTTGACACTGCGGCGTTGACGCGAGGCTCTTGACCTCGCGCTGTTGGCTCCTACTCTGCTGGCGCGGCGATGCGGACGCTGCGCCGTTGACACTGCGCCGTTGACACTGCGCTGTTGACACTGCGCTCTTGACGCAACGCGGTTGACACCTGCGCCGTTGGCGCTACGCTGTTGGCGCTACGCTGCTGACGCTGTGCCTCTGACACTACGCTGCTGACGCTGCGCTGCTGGCACTATGCCGCTGACGCTACGCGTTTGGCACTACGCTGTTGACACCGCGCTTCTGACACCTCGCTGTTGGCACTACGGCGCTTTGCAGTTGGCGCCGCGCTGTTGACGCTACGTCGTTGACGCTGCGCCGTTCACGCTACGCTGTTGGCATTGCGTCTGTGACGCTACGCCGTTGGCACGGCGCTGCTCACGCCACGCTGCCGGCGCTGCGCGGTTAATGCGATCTTGCTGGCACTGCGCTGCTGGCGCCACGTTTCTGACATGACGCTGTCGACGATGGGCCGTAGACACTACGCTGTTGACGCTACTCTGTCGGTCGTGCGCCGTTGGCCCCGCGGCGTCGACGCCGCGCTGTTGGCGTCGCTCTGTTGCAACTTAGCGGTTGACGCTGCGTTGTTGACGCTGCGCCGTCGACGCTGCGCTGTTGATCCTGCGCTGTTGACCCTGCGCTGTTGACGCTACGCCATGGACCTTTTGCTGTTGGCACTACGCCGGTAACGCTGCGTTGTTGACCTCGCGCTGTTGACGCTACGCTGTCGGCGCCGCGCTGTTGACACTGCGCTACTGACGTTATGCTGTTGACACTGCGCTGTTGGCACGGCGCCGTTGGCCTTGCACGCGGTTGACGTTGCGCTGTTGACCCTGAATTGTTGGCCTCGCGGTTTTGACGCTGCGCTGTCGACGCTGCGCTGCTGACGCTGCGCTGTTGTTGCTGCGTTGCTGACACTTTGCAGTTGGCACTGCGATCTTGACACTGCGCTGTTGACGCTGCGCCGTTGGCCCCGCGCTGTCGCACTGCCTCGTTGCCACTGAGCTGCTGACGGTGCGCACTTGACGCTACGCAGTTGAGACTACGCTGTTGGCACTGCGCTGATGGCACTACGCTGATGACCCCGCGCTGGTGACATTACGCTGTTGACGCTGCGCTGTTGACCGTGCGCTGTTAACACGGCGCCGTCGTCGCTGCGCTGTTAACGCTGCGCGTTTAACACCGCGCTGTTGACACTTTGCAATTGGCACTGCGTTGTTGACACTACGCTGTTGGCATTATGCTGTTGACACTGCGCAGTTGACACTGCGCTGTTGACGCTGCGCCGTTGACGCTGCGTTGTTGGCGCTGCGCTTTTGACGCTGCGCGGTGGACATTGTGCTTGTGACGCATCAAGTTTGACGCTACACTGGTTGCGCGACGCCGTTGGCTCTGCGCTCTTGACACTGCGTTGTTGACATTGCGATCTTGGCGCTACGCCGTTGGTGCTACGCCGTTGGCACTGCGCTATTGGCACTGCGCTGCGCTGGTCACCCTGCGCAGTTGGCCCTGCGCTGTTGACACTTCGCTGTGGACACTGCGCTGTTCACACTACGCTGTTGACGCTGCGTTGTTGGCACTGCGACGCTGGCGCTACGCCGTTGGCACTGCGTTGGTGATGCTGCGACGTTGGCGCAGCGCTGTTGACGCTACGCTGCTGACGCTACGCAGTTATCGCTACCCCGTTGACGCTGCGCTATTGACACCGCGCCTTTGACACTGAGCTGTTGGCACTACGCTGTTGACACTATCGCCGTTGACGCTACGCTGTTGGCACTGCGCTGATGACGCTACGCCGTTGGCGCTGCGCTCTTGACACTGCGCCGTTGGCGCTGCGCAGTTGGCGCTGCGCCGTTGACCTGCGCCGTTGACCTTGCGCCATTGTCATTGCGCCGTTGGCACTGCGCTGCTTGCACTGTGCTGTTGACACCACGCTGTCGGCACCGCGCCGTTGAAACTGCGCTTTTGGCACTGCGCCGTTGACGCCGCGCCATTGGCACCGACGCCATTGACTCTACGGTGTTGGCGCGACGCTGTTGACGCGACGCCGTTGACACTGCGTCGTTGGCGTTGCGCCGTTGACGTTGCGCCGTTGGCATTGCGCTGTTGACGCCACGCCGTTGACGCAAATCTGTTGACACTACGCTGTTGGCACTGCGCTGTTGACGCTGTTCTGTTTGCACCACGCTGTTCGCGCTGCGTTGACGACCCTGCGCCGTTGGCCCCGCGGCGTCGGCGCTACGCCGTTGGCATTGCTATGTTGACATTACGCTGTTGACGCTGCGCTCTTGGCACTTCCCCGTTGGCGCTGCGCTGTTGACCCAGCGCTGTTGACCCTGCGTTGCTGACGCTACGCTATTGAGACTGCGCTGGTGGCGCTACGCTGACGACGCTGCGCTGTTGACCTTGCGCTGTTGACACTACTCTGTTGACGCCGCGCCGTTGACACCGCGCTGTTGACGCTATGCTGTTGAGACTGCGCTGTTGACGCTGCTCTGTTGACACTGCGCTTCTGACACTGCGCTGGTGCCACTGCGCTGGCGCCACTGCGGTGTTCACCCCGCGCTTTTGACGATGCGCTGTCGACGCGACGCTGTTGACGCTGCGCAGTTGTCTCTGCGCTGTTGAAGCCGCGGTGTCGATGGATGCTGCGCTATTGGCAACGCGCTGTTGACGCTGAGCTGCTGGCACTACGCCGTTGACATTGCGCTGCTGGCACTGCGCTGTTAGCACTGCGCTGCTGACACTACGCCGTTGGCGCTGCGCTGTTGACGCTGGGCGGATGACACAGCGCGCTTGACACTACGCTGTTGACACTGCGCTGTTGACACCGCGCCGTTGACGCCTGCGTTGTCGACGCTGCGCCGTGGCGCTACGCTGTCGCACTACGCTGTTGACACTGCACTGTTGGCACAACGGTGTCCACACTACTCCGTTGACACTACGGCGTTGTCACGGCGAGCAGGTTACTGCGCCGTTGACCTCGCGTCGTTGACACTCGCTGCTGGCGCGACGCTGTTGACGCTGCGTTGCTGTCGCTACGCGGTTGACACTGCGCTGATGGCACTCCATTGTTGAGACTGTTGACGCTACGCTGCTGGCACATCGCTGTTGACGCTGCGCTGTTGACGATGGGCTGTTGACCCTGCGCTGGTGACCCTGGGCTGTTGACGCTGCGGTGTTGGCACTTTGCTGTTGACGCTACGCTGTTGAGCCTGCGCTGTTGACACTACGCCATTGACACTGCGCTGTTGACATCGCGCTGTTGACGCCGCGCTGCTGACACTGCGCTGTTGACACTGCCTTGTTGACACAACGCTGTTGACACGATGTTGACACTACGTTGTTGACACTACGCTGTTGACACTACGCTGTTGACGCTGTGCCGTTGACACCGCGCTGTTGGCCCTGCGCTGTTGACATGACGCTGTTGACGCTGCGGTGTTGACCCAGCGTTGTTGGCCCTGCGCTGTTGACACTGCGCTGTTGACGCTGTCCCATTGACTCTGCGCTGTTGACGCTGCGCTGCCGACACTGCGCTGCTGACACTGCGCTGCTGACACTGCGCCGTTGACACTACGCAGGTGGCACTGCGCTGTTGACACTACGCCGTTGACACCACGCTGTTGCTACAATTCACTGTTAAGACGCACTTTCACCACTATCAGTACACCTGTTCGGCGTGACCCCCCCAAGGTGGCTGCCTCTGGCGCCTCGCTCCTCTCCTGCAGGGCACATCAGCGACGAGTCGCCTCGGCCCCCTTCGCCGCGTGGCGCCTCGTTTCTGCGGGGGCCGCCCGCCGCGCTGCTTTCTCGCCGGTCGCTCCTTCTCGCTCCCTGCGAGGTGAGGATAGGCCACTGAGTTAACCCATGCTTCGGGGCCTATGCGCCCGCGCCCTGTCTTTGGGGCGTTCGCGCCTGCCCTCGGCGCCGGGTGGGCTGGTCTTGCCGCCCGCCCCCGGCGCCCGCCCTGCGCCCCCCCCCCCCCCTCCCCCCGCGTTTGCGCCTTCGCCCCGGCCGCGGGGCTTGGGCTCCACTGTGGGACCTGGCCGACTCTGTCGCCCCTGGAAGGAGGCCCGGCCACGCCCTCGTCGCTGTCCCTGGGCGCCTCGCGAGTCACGCGCGACTTCGGCACCTTGGACTCTCGGCGCTCGCCGCCTTCGCTCCCAGCTCGTGCTGGGCACTGCCCCCCATTGGCGCCGCTTCTCGCTGCCGCCTGCTCTGCCTTCCCCCAGCTGCTTCGCCGCCGCTGGCCCCTGCCCCTGGCGCTGCCCTGCCGCCGCTGGGCCCCTCTCTGAACGGGCCCGGCTTCCCGCTTCCTGGCCGCGCCAGGCGTTCTCCTCACCCCCCCGCGCATTGCGGTTCAATTTGCGTTTTATGTGCCCCACGAGCGCGACATCGCCACCGCAGTCACTCTGCCTAGCCGCCGACGCAAAAAGTGCAAGTGCAAGTGCAAGTGTCTGTGTGTGTGCGTGTGTGTGTGTGTTTGTGTGTGGTGTGTGTGCGCGTGTGTGCGTGTGTGTGTATGCGTGTGTGTGTGTGTGTGTGTGTTTGTGTGTGTTTGTGTGTTTGTGTGTGTGTGTGTGTGTGTGAATGTGAATGTGAATGTGAATGTGAATGTGAATGTGAATGTGAATGTGAATGTGAATGTGAATGTGAATGTGAATGTGAATGTGAATGTGAATGTGAAATGTGGTGTGTGCGTGTGCGCGTGCGCGTGCGCGTGCGCGTGCGCGTGCGCGTGCGCGTGCGCGTGCGCGTGCGCGTGCGTGCGCGTGCGCGTGCGCGTGCGCGTGCGCGTGCGCGTGCGCGTGCGCGTGCGCGTGCGCGTGCGCGTGCGCGTGCGCGTGCGCGTGCGCGTGCGCGTGCGTGCGTGCGTGCGCGCGTGCGCGAGTGCGTGCGTGCGTGCGTGCGCGCGTGCGTGTGAGCGTGTGTGTGTGTGTGTGTGTGTGTGTGTGTTCGTGTGTGTGTTTGTATGTGTGCGTGTGTGTGTGTGTGTGAGTGTGTGGTCGCGTGCGCGTGCGTGCGTGCGTGCCTGCCTGCCCGCTTGCTTGCGTGTGTACGTGTGTGTGTGTGTGTGCGCGTGTGTGTGTGTGAGTGGTTGGGTGGGTGTGCGTGTGTGTGTGTGTGTGTGTTGTCGCCCTGCAGTGTTTGGGTCTCTGTCCGGGTCTCTGTGTTTTTTGCAGGGTTTGGGGGCCTCTGTCCGGGCTCACTCCTTGAGCCTGGCAACACACAGTTCCGAAGAATGTTTGATGTCCCGGTCGAGCGTGTTTACGGTGCTCGGAGGTAGGTTTAGAGGGGGGTGCATTGTCCCCAGATCACCCATTGCAAAGGGGCTCGATAGCCCACCCCGCCCCGGCACGTGCATCATGCTCGTTAGCGGGGGCCGACCGCGGATATATCGACGACGCACCGCCGATCCCAAGTCGATGTTTTACCCCGCCCGCCCCACACGTTCCCCTCAGTCTTGTCCTGTCGATGGCGGCCCTTCTTAGCATCCGTCGCAGATTCGGTGTGGCACTGACGCAGAATCGATGTCGTTTGCACGTGGATTCGGTGCGGATTGCGTCCCGAGGTGCAGCATAATTAATATCGGCCCCATCCGACCGACCTTTTCCTTGCTCGTCGACCGCGTAGACCCCCAGAAAGGCGGACCTGATCCTGCGGTCTGATGCGTTTCAAACTAGGGCGTTATCCCGTTCAGTCTGGCTCAATAGTCTTCTAATGTGAAGGCGGGCAAGTTCTTTCTGATGGCGAACCTTCAGAAATTAGCCTGGCGAAGGACCCTATCATATGCAGGTGTAAGCACCGCGATTGTGAGTATCTTCTTTTGTGGCGTTCCCAACGGGGCCACGAACCTTGTGAGGGGTGTGCCGACATGGGTGTGTAGGACGCATGCGGGCGGTGGCACTGGGGCCTTCGGTGGAGCTCCCTATGGGGCCACGAAGCGAGTGAGGAGTGTGCCGACTTGGGTGTAGCTGACGCATGCGGGCGATGACACTGGGGCCTTCGGTGGAGCTCCCTATTGGGCCACGAGACGTGTGAGGGGTGTGCCGACGTGGGCGTGGCTGACGCATGCGGGTGGTGGTACTGGGGCCTTCGGTGGAGCACCCCATGGGGCCACGAAGCGTGTGAGGAATGTGCCGACTTGGGTGTGGCTGACGCCTGATGGCAGTGACAAATGGGCGTTCGGTGGAGCTCCCTATTGGGCCACGAAACATGTGACAGGTGTGCCGAAGTGTGTGTGTGTATGTGTGTGTGTGTGGCTGGCGCATGCGGGCGGTGGCACTGGGGCCTTCGGTGGGTTTTCGTATGGGGCCACGAAGCGTGTGAGGGGTGGGCCCTCGGTGGAGCTCCCTATGGGGCCACGAAGCGTGTGAGGAGTGTGCCGACGTAGGTGTGGCTGACGCATGCGGGCGGTTGCAATTTGGCCTTCGGTGGAGCTCCCTATGGTGCCACGAAACGTGTGCGGGGTGTGCCCAAGTGGGTGTGGCTGACGCATGCGGGCGGTGGCACTGGGGCCTTCGATGGAGCTCTCTCTATTCGGCCGCGAGATGTGTGAGGGGTGTGCCAACATGGGTCTGCAGGACGCATGCGGGCGGTGGCACTGGGGCCTTCGGTGGAGCTCCCTATGGTGCCACGAAGCGTGTGAAGGGTGTGCCGAAGCCGGCGTGGCTGACGCATGCGGGCGGTGGCACTTGGGCCTTAGGTGGGGCTCCCGGGACCTTCGGTGGAGCTCCCTATGGGGCCACGAAACGCGTGAGGGGTGTGCTGAATTGGGTGTGGCTGACGCATGCGGGCGGTGGCACTGGGGCCTTCGATTGAGCTCTCTCTATCTGGCAACGAAACGTGTGAGGGGTGTGCCGAAGTGGGTGTGTAGGACGCATGCGGGCGGTGGCACTGGGGCCTTCGGTGGAGCTCCCTATGGGGCCACGAAGCGAGTGAGGAGTGTGCCGACGTGGGTGTGGCTGATGCATGCGGGTGGTTACACTGGGGCCTTCGGTGGAGCTCCCTATTGGGCCACGAAACGTGTGAGGGGTGTGCCGACGTGGGTGTGGCTGACGCATGCGGCGCATGCGGGTGGTGGCACTGGGGCCTTCGGTGGAGCTCCCTATGGGGCCACGAAACGTGCGAGGGGTGTGCCGAAGTGGGTGTGGGTGACGCCTGCGGGCGGTTGCACTGGGGCCTTCGGTGGGGGGGGTTCGTATGGGGCCACGAAACGTGTGAGGGGTGGGCCTTCGGTGGAGCTCCCCCGATGGGGTCACGAAACGTGTGAGGAGTGTGCCCAAGTGTGTGTGTGTGTGTGTGTGAATGTGTGTGTGTGAATGTGTGTGTGTGTGTGTGTGTGTTTGTGTTTGTGTTTGTGTTTGTGTTTGTGTTTGTGTTTGTGTTTGTGTTTGTGTTTGTGTTTGTGTGTGTGCGCGCGCGGGCGGGCGGGCGTGTGTGTGTGTGTGTGTGTGTGTGTGTGTGTGTGTGTGTGTGTGTGTGTGTGTGTGTGTGTGTGTGCGGCTGACGCATGCGGGCGGTGGCACTGGGGCTGTCGGTGGAGCTCCCTATGGGGCCCCGAAACGTGTGAGTGGTGTGCCGAAGTGGGTGTGGCTGACTTTCGGTGGAGCTCCCTATGGGGCCCCGAAACGTGTGAGTGGTGTGCCGAAGTGGGTGTGTAGGACGCATGCGGGCGGTGGCACTTTGGCCTTCGGTGGAGCTCCCTATGGTGCCACGAAACGTGTGCGGAGTGTGCCGAAGCGGGTGTGGCTGACGCATGCGGGCGGTGGCACTGGGGCCTTCGATGGAGCTTTCTCTATTCGGCCACGAAGCGCTGTACTGGCTGGGTGAAACGCAGGGAGGAGGGAGGAGGAGGAGAAGGGAGGAGGAAGGAAAGAGGGAGGAAAGGAACGCGGGGACCGTCTCGTCAAAACGAGGACCCCACACCACAGGATGGTTGGGAATATTCAAAAGATAGCCTGGAGACGATTGTTTAATTATTTGGTTTGCCATCTTTTTAAATACGTTTTGGCTATTTCTCATGTTTCCTCGAAAATCTGCTTGTAGGGGGACGTGCCCGACCTAATCCTAGTCTGGCTTCTCAGTCCTGAGTCATCCTTGCGAAGACTTCCCAGACGTTGCCTCCCCACCTCCTTCAGTGCCCGCGGGGGCGCTGAGGCGGGGCGGGGCTGCTTCTCGAAGACCGCCACTCTGGTGCCAATGGCTTAGAACGGCTGTGGCGACAATCGAATGTGGCGCCCCAGAGCCGATAGGACTTGGTCTGAGATCCCCCTCACAATACAACAGTTCACGATTCTTCAGAAAGTGGGATCTGCATGATCTGATCTCGCTTCTTTGCCAGTGGTACGTGCGAGCGCTCGCTGGTCTCGCCGGCTCTCCAGATTGGCCTGGGCAGAAGCAGTTATGGCACGGCCCTCCCTCTTGCCAGCACGCGCGCGCGTGAGGCCAAAGGCCAGAAAGGAACTGCCAGCACGCGCGCGCAGGAGCGAAGCTGGGGGAGGACAGAAGGCAGCATCGCTGACTGCGGTGCGTTCAGCGCGTTCCTCCCAAATCCGCTCAGAGCCAGCACCGGGACCCGTCCCCGTGACCGTCCTGGCCGATCTCGCAAGCTGCGTTCAGTCGTCGCGACGAGGAGCACCTGCAGGTCAGGCAGGCCCGGCATGATGACAGATTGTTCCAGAGCGCTCCGGAACGGCCGCGGCGTCCGAGACATCCTCTGGACCCGCATGATTTCAGGTTCCCGGCTTATCGCCGTCCGAATTCGTCCTTACCCTGCCCTCCCAGACCCCCGACGTCTTCTTTTTCACAACGTGACCCCCAGTAGGTTTAGACCCATTCTTTTGGTAGGTGGATCTCTCAAGCTCTCCGCTGCCTCTGGCGGTGCGCGTTGCGAGCAGGAACGCTGTCAATGCCGCGCTTTCTTGTGGCTTTGCTGCGTTCCTGCTCGCAACGCACATCGCCAGAGGCAGCGGAGAGCTCGAGAGATCCACCTACCAAAAGTGCATAGACCGTTGTTTCATCCCGAGTCGTTTTTGTTGGCGGTCCCGGGGCCCAGCGAGGGCCCCCAAGAGCCCGAAAGTTCTACAGGATTTGACTCGGGATTGCTCCTGCTGCTCCTCCCTCGGCCTCGAGATGGCGGCCAGCATTGAGCCGCGGCCCTGGCCTCCAGACCAACTCGGTAGCCTATTGTTTATCGGCTGCGGCACGCGGCGAGGTGGGGAGACGGCCCCCACCCTGGGCGCAAGGAGGTAAGCAGATAGAGCGCTTCGAAACACCAGCTCCGTACATGCTTTGCTCCTGTAGGGTTAAGTAGGGCGGGTCCCTCTACAGGAGGAACATTCAACAATAATTGTTAAAAAGTAGCCTGGGAACGATTTGTTCGTTATTTGTTTGGCAATGCTTGATCTTTTTTGGGGTATTCTTGATTTGTCGCCCACAATCCGCCTGTAGGAGGACATGCCCGACCGAACTGTAGGGCGCCGAGAAAGAAGCACAGCACATTCACCGTGATTTGTCCATGGCCTGCGGGGTCTTGGCTGAAGTCGGGCCCATCCCTCTACAGGGGGAAATTCAAAAATAGTCAAGAGAAATAATATGGGGACGACTTTTTGGACCATGTTTGAATGTGTTTGAAACTGTTTTCACTATCTTTTTATCTTTCGTCCAAAATCCGCCTGTAGGGGTACAGGCCCGACCTAAGTCTTGGCTCGTCAGGGACGTGCAAGGAGCTCTGGAAACGGAGACGCCGACGTGACCGTCGCCCCCTCCTCCTCCGCTCGGGTCGGGCGAGAGCGGGGGGGGACGACGTCTGCTGCACGCTGCCCTCGATGCACCGGCGGCACGGGGAGAACTGGCCGGCTGACGACGTGGGCTGCTTCGCGGACCCCCTCGCGCTGTGGCACGAGCACGACATGGAGGTTTTTCTTGTTGGCGTCGGCCTCCGGGAGCCCTGACTCGGTATCGTTTGACCGGTCCCCATCCCCATTCCCATTCCCTTCGAGACCCCCACCAAATTACCACCCCTGTTGAAGATACACCCCTCGAACCCCGAAGGGAACGATCTCTATCCCCATCTAAGGGGAGCAAATCGGCCAGTGGGGCCCAGGCCACGCCGTTGGGGATGAGATCGGTTAAACGATACTCACTTACCGGGCTTCGGGACCGTCAACAAAAAATGGACTCAGGATGAGAAATGGGTCCAGGGAAAAGGATCTAGGCCTCTGGGCGTCGACGTTGTGAAATAGTCACGGCGTCGGGGGTCTTGGGCTCGAGCTAAAACGTGTTTTGGCCCGAGCCTGACAAGGGCTCGACTGCACATAAGAGTGACCTTTCGCCGGAGTGACCTTTGGTGCGGGCGCAGTGGGGTCCCCCGATCGCGGAACGCGATGCGGTAATTAGTAGCCTCTTGCTCGCTCGTGTTTGGCCCCCCCCGCGGCCCCCCCGCGGCCCCCAAAATGTCGCGCACGAAAGGTCACTCTTACCCAGGGTCACTCTCGCGTGTGGCCAAGTCTTCTCCGTCCCCGCCGTCGCCCGCGACGTCGAGACAGAAGCGCGCCACATCCTCCGAAGCGAAGACGCCGACGCCGGCATCGTCGTCCTCTTCGTCGCCCTCGTCGTCCCCGTCCTCGTCATCGTCCTCGTCGCCGTCCTCGCCGCCGCCGCCGCCGCCGCCGTCGCCGCCGCCCTTCCCCCCCGTCCGTGGTGGGCGGCAGGTGCCGCGGCGGCGACCTCCGAGCCCCGCGGCGGCTCCGCGCGCGCCGCCCCCGAGTCCCAGGACGCGCGGCCGCAAGCGGCGCGGGCCGCCGCGCGCAGCGCTCGGGGGGGGGCGGGAGGGCTCCTCCTCCTCTCTCCTCCCTCCTCCTCCTCCTCCTCCTCCTCCTCCTCCTCCTCCTCCTCCTCCTCCTCCTCCTCCTCCTCCTACTCCTCCTACTCCTCCTCCCTCCCTCCCTCCTCCCTCCTCCCTCCTCCTCCTCCTCCTCCTCCTCCTCCCTCCTCCTCCTCCTCCTCCTCCTCCTCTCTCCGTCGGCGGCGGACGAAGGGGGGCGGTGAGGAGGAGAGGGAATGGCCTCTCAGAGGGCGGCGGGGCTTCTCGGGAGGCCCCCCGCGCCCTCCGAGGGGTCTTCTGCGCCTCTTCGGGGAACGCGGAGAGAGGACTTCTCAGAAGGCGGGGGGGGGGTCCGAGCCTTCTGAGAAGCTTGGAGGTTGGAGTGGGGCGTGGCATGGAGGGGTGTGGTGCCCATCGTGGAAATGGCGATGCGATCTACGATGGATGACCTCGCCCAACCCAGCTTTGGCACCACACCCCGTTTCCTGCCTCCAGAAGAGGGCCCCCAGGCTCGCCGCCGACTCGGAGGCGAAAGGAAGGACGCACGTGTGCACGAGCCCACGGTGGTTTCGAGAGCAGGCGCTGCGCGACGTCGTGCCACGCGGCGGGTCTCGCGGACGGGTGGGGCCGTGCTCGTGTGCGCGGGGGTTGGCTCGTAGTTTTAAGTCGGGCCTGTCCCCCTACAGGGGGATTTTCGACGAAAAATGAAAAATACCCCCAAAATAGTCAAAAAGTAGTCCAAACATAGCCTGGGGATTTTTGTGTTAGTGTGTGTAACCTTTTTGGACTATTTTTAGGGGTCTGTTTGTTTATTTCTCGTTGATAATTCCCCTGTAGGGGGACACGCCTGACATAATCGTAGTTTTAACTCCTTCGTGGGCTTCCCCCCTCGGGGACCCCCCCCCTTGTTTGGGGACCCCTCCCTCGGAGACCCTCCTCCTCCTCCTGCTCCTCCTCCTCCTGCTCCTCCTCCTCCTCATGCTCCTCCTCTTCCTCCTGCTCCTTGCTGGGGCTACCCTTGCAATCTGTCGTCGGTGCGGTGCCAGGGCCCAGCCGTCGGCCCCGCGCTCGAGGCTTTGGGGGCCGTGCTCGGGTATTGCATCCAGTAAGCACACTACTTATTCAAAGGCCCTCGAGCAGGGCAAAGACCCCATATCTGGGGAGTGGAAGGGACATCCCTGTCCGCTCCTCTCGTCTGACGACGCCACCTTCTGGCTTCGTCTTCGATAATTCGCTTCGCGTTTTTATCTCGATGTTTCGCTTAGCGTTTCATCTCTTTGTTCGTTCGTCGAGCTGCGCTTGCTCTTCTTTTCCATCCGCTCTTCTATCTCTTGTGCCTGTCTCGGCGCGCTCGGACTCGAGTTGGCGTGCCTCCTGCTCCTCCTCCTTCTTCCCCTCCTCCTCCTCCTCCTCCGCCTCCTCTTCCTCCTCCTCCTCCTTCTCCCCCTCCCTTCTCCTCCTCCTCCTCCTCCTCCTCCTCCTCCTCCTTCGTGGGCTCCCCCCTCCTCCCCTTGCCCTCGTTGGCTCCCCTCTTCGGGGACCCCCCCTCGGTGAC
Source organism: Prorocentrum cordatum (assembly GCA_963575745.1). Classification (NCBI taxonomy): domain Eukaryota; class Dinophyceae; order Prorocentrales; family Prorocentraceae; genus Prorocentrum; species Prorocentrum cordatum. The sequence continues at coordinate 128,452 of CAUYUJ010014592.1, forward strand.
CCCTCCCTCTGGGACCCTCCTCCTCCTCCTCCTCTTCCTCCTCCTCCTCTTCCTCCTCCTCCTTTCCTCCCCCTCCTCCTCCTCCTCCTCCTCCTCCTCCTCCTCCTCCTCCTCCTCCTCCTCCTCTTCCTCCTCCTCCTCCACCTCCTCCTTCTCCCCCTCCATTCTCCTCCTCCTCCTCCTCCTCCTCCTGCTCCTCCATCTCCTGCTCCTCCTTCTCTTCTCCTCCTCCTCCTCCTCTTCCTCCTCCTGCTCCTCCTCTTTCTCCTCCTCCCTCCTCTTCCTCCTCCTCCTCCTCCTCCTCCTTCCTCCTCCTCCGTGGACTCACCCCTCCTCTGCTGCTGCTCCCCCCGATTGCCCTGATCTCCTGGCGGCGACCCAGGGGGGGTGGCTCCTGCACGAAGGAGGGGGGCTTCTCAGAAGGCATGGGCCTTCTCCCCTGACCTTCCAGAGTGCTTGAAAGTAGCCTTCCGGACCTGCAGACCTAGCTGGGTGGCACAACAAAAACGGCAGGAATTCTTCAGATGCCGAGGTCCTGGTGTTATATTTCTTAGCCCTCCTGGAAGGTCAGGGCCAGAACGACCCGGCGCCTTCTCAGAAGGCTTCTTACAGAAGCTGGGCCGGGCTTCTCAGAACCCCTTCCTGGCCTTCTCAGAAGCTCCGCCGCCTCAGAAAGCCCCCCCCTTCGCGCCACCCCCTCTTCGGGGCGCCGCCAACTCGCCGACGAGCTGATTTCTGCTCACCCCTGGCGCTCTTTCGCGACCTGGGCTTCGACGAGGCCCGCTGCGAGGGGCCCCAGGGCACCCAGAGACGCACATCTGGGGGGACGCAAGAAGCTGCCCCCGGGGAAGCGGTCGGGACCGCTGGGGCAGCGGAGACTGGACACACCCAGCTCGGCGGATGCCAAGGGCCTGTCTTCCTGAGTGTCTGGCGGTGGACACCCGGTTGCCCGGCCCGCCCGCCGCTCGCCTCTCTCCTCCCCCGGACATGACCTGACCTGCTCGGAGGCGCAGGCCCGAGAGGGGGCTGCGCAAGCACCGGCGCGCGCGGGCATACGTGGGGCTGCCCAGGGCGAAACTTCTAGGTTTGCCGGCCGCCACCTTCCTCCACCCCCCCGGATAACTTATCTGGACGCCCGAGATGGGCACGGAAAGAATGGGTACAATGCCCAACAGCATTTCTTGTTCATCTGGAACAGGACTCGCTGTCCGCGCCGCCGCGGCCTGTGTCCATTTGAGACAGAAGGCCGCCTGCCCAACAGCGGCCGCTGTTGGTTTGGGACAACATGTGTTGTTGGGCATTGTACCCATTGTTTCGGTACCCATTTCGGGTGTCCAAAACTTAGGCATCGCCGAACAAGAAAGATTTGGATCTCCTGGGCTATCAGATCCGGGCGCGGCTAAAACAAATGCGACGGCCAGGGTTTCTTGCTGTTTGGTTCGGCCTCCGTGGGTAGCCCCTCCCCGACCCCAGGGACAGGCAGCCAGCTTGGCGACGAGCCCATCCCTGTGCAGATGCGAGTGGCCATCCCTGTGCAGATGCGAGTGGCGCCGGGCGTGGCTTTCTCTTCTCATACGTCAGAGAAGGAAGCAGTACCGATACCGCTACCCTTCACCCAGTTTCCCCTTTTTCGCCCTCCTGGGAGGCGCTCGTCGCCACCGCTGGATTCGCCTTGAAAGCTAGGTCAGAACGCACCCAGGAGAGGTCGTGGGCGTAGCGGTAATTATCGGTACCAATTCATTGCCCCAGTACGGTGGGGAACTTTGAGCCTTTGACGCCTTTGAAACGTTTGAGCCTTTGAAGCGGTTTGGTCCACTTCGCGGTCCCGAGGCGGCAATGTCCTAAGCCTTTCCCAGGGTCCCGCCCCGCAGAGCGGTGCGACAACCTGTCCGATTGCCAGGGATCGCGTTTCGCCGGGCGCGCCGTGGCGACACGCGATCTGGAAGTTCCTGACCGCATTGCGTGCCGAAGGATTCTGTGCATGGGGTGGCGCTTGGCAAGCGCGCAGACGCATACTGAACTCCTCGTGGGGCGCGAAACGCGTGGTGATGGGTGTGACAAAAAAGCGCGGGGGGCGCCATACGGGCTCTGCCGCTGGGGTCTTCGGTGTAGCTCCGTGTGGGGCCACGAAACGCGTGAAAGACGTCCCGAAACGGGCGGGGGGACGCCATGCGGACGTCGCCACTGGGGCCTTCGGTGGAGCTTACTTTGGGGTCACGAAACGTGTCTTCGGCGTGCTTGACTTGGCTGATGTCCATCGGGGTCTTGGCACGATACATGTGAGGGGTGTGCCGAAATGGACGGGGGATCGCATTCGAATTTGTCCACTGGGGCCGTAAGCGGAGATCCGAGTGGGGCATGACCCGCGTGAGGGGTGTGCCGAAGTGGGCGGGAGGCAGCATGCGAACTTGCCCACTGAGGCCGTAAGTGGAGTTCCCTAGGGGGGCACGGTCCGCGTGAGCGGCGTGCCGCATTGGGGGGGGGACCGCACGCGAGCTTGCCTAATAGGCCGTCTGCCGAAATGAGCGGGGGGGCCGCACAGGATTTTGCCCACAGGCGCCCCGGCGGGCAGAGCGTCCCTGTGGGAGCACGATCCCTGTGAGCGGTGTTCCGAAAGTGGGAGGGGTGCATGCGAGCATGTCCACTGTCGGGCCGAACGAAAGGGGGGAATAGGGAACGGGGGGGTTACGAAATCTGCTGCATGCAGCTGGTTTCGGCCCCGCCGCCGGGCCCATTTTTCGATACATGGGCGCCTCCCAGCGCAGGGAGGCGCCGGGAAAATTAGCTACGTGAGCTGATTCTCAAACCCCCCCTTTGCTATCCCCCCCTTTCGCCTGGCCCGACACTGGGACCGTCGGGCGCTCCTTGTGGGCCAGGATACGCGTGAGGGCCGATGCGAGCGGGGAACCGCATGCGAGCTTGCTCACTGGGGCCGTGGGTGGCGCACCCTGTGAGACACGGTGCGCGGGAGGGGTGTGCCGAAATATGGGGGTGTATTGCATGCGGAGTTGCCCGCTGGGGCCCTCGGGTGGAGCTCCGCATGGGAGCACGATCCGCGTGAGTGGTGTGCCGAAGTGAAGGGGGGGCCGCGTACGAACTTGCTCACTGCTGCCGTAGGTGGAGCTCCCTGTGGGGCAAAGGTCTGTCTGAGGGGTGTGCCGAAATTGCCATGCGGAGATCAAAGTCAAGGAGTGTCGGGAGAAGGATGAGGAGGAGGAGGAGGAGGAGGAGGAGGAGGAGGAGGAGGAGGAGGAGGAGGAGGAGCGAGAGGGGGAGGAGCCACTTTGGCTCCAGGGACACCAGGCGGCTTCCGGCCAGAGCCCGCGCACGCCCCGCACCCGGCCAGGCCAGCCCACAGAGGCCCCATAGCCGCGACATGCAGCCGAGCCTCTTCCGGCAGCGCTTGCTGGAGCTCGCCGCCGAGTACGAGGCCCAACACGCGGCGGCGGTTCGATCTCCGCGGCGCCGCAGCGCGGTCTCCTTCGCAGAGGCTCTAGGCCTCCCAGATGGGGTTGGAGCAGATGGGGTCGGAGGATCGCGCCGCATCGCCGAGGCATCGCCCAGGCATCGCCGATGCGGCTCGATGCGGAGCCCGACTTTCTCCGCGTCGGCGTCGCCGACGCGTCGCCCATGCATCGTCGTTGCATCGCCGCTGCGGCGCGACCCTCCGACGCCACCTGCTCCGACCCCCTCTGGGAGGCCTCTCGAGGCGCCCGACGGCCCGGCCGAGGACGGGGCGGCGCGGGGCAGGAGCGGCGGTGGGCCAGCCCCGGCGGCGGGCGCTTCGGCGGCCGCCGACCGCGGCGAGGGCCCGCTGGCGCCAGGAGGGAACCTCGTGGCGCTTCACGCTCCCCCAGTAGAGCCGCCGAGGCATCCCGTGGAAAGTGAGGATACGGAGATCACAGAGCCGGCGAGGAGCTCCAGAGCAAGTTCAGATCGAAGAGTCAACAACGCCACAAGCATAAATTTGTGGCGCTCCGCGAGGATTTCTTGGATCCGCGCTGCGCCCCCCTGGCGGCGCCTCCGGCGCCGCTCCTGGCGCGCTCCGCGCGCCAGGGAGGGGGGTCTGGCGCAGATCCAAGAAATCCGCGCGGAGTGCCAAAAGTTTATGTTTATGGCGTTTTTTGTTTCTTCTAACAGAGCCGGCGAGGAACTCCAGAGCAAGTTCAGATGGTCTCGCATCATGGCGCGGTTCGATCCCAGAGGCAGTCCCCATCGCCGGCAGGCGTTTTCGCAGAAGCAATGCCTCCACACTCGCGAGTTCACACAGCCAGGGTTCGGTATCGCAAGTTACCACTTCGAGTTTGCCGTGGACGCATTCCGCCTCCATGCAAGAGAGAACCAGGTTCAGCAATCACGTGAGGAGGTCGGCGATCAGGAGGTTGACTGTACTATCGCAGCAGCGGAATCCTAAAAATGGTCTTGCCTCGTTTGTGAAGAGCCGCTTCTTCAGTGTTGTATCCGCATCCGTGATCTTGGTGAGCACAGCGCTGATTGGTATTGAGACCCAAGTTCTTTCCAGTCTGTCCAACCAAAGGTCAGGGTCGGATCACCTCTTAGTTGTTCTATCAGTATCGAATCATTGTCTCACGTTCCTTTACCTCGCGGAGGTGGCACTGCGCATAAAAGCCTTAGGAATTATGCACCCCAGGGACAGGTGGTGGAATCTATTCGACATCGCCATCCTACTTCCGGCGCTCGCCGAGGTTACTCTGGACATCGTCGTTCGCTCGTTCTTCGGTAAGAATAGCAACCTCTTCGACAACGGTGGAATGGCGAAGATGCTGCGCCTCTTTCGCCTTACCCGGCTTCTCCGCATCGTTCGAACGTTTCGCCAATTGAAGCCCTTGCGAGTGCTTGTGCATTCCATCGTATCTGCCGGCAAGTCTGTCTTTTGGGCTCTCATGTTGCTCGTCATGATCGTGTTTGCCTTTGCAGTTATCTTGACGCAGGCTGTGTCTGAGCATACCGAAGGTGGCACCCGAATAGATGACGGTGATCTAGTCAAGTATTACGGAGACCTTTTCCGGTCAATGTTGAGTCTTTGGATGGCCGTGTCTGGGGGGATTAGTTGGCACGAGCTCACCGCGCCGTTGAAGGAAATGGGAAACGCCGTTTGGATGATGTTGTTCCTCATATACATTACCTTCGTATACTTCTTCGTGCTCAATGTGGTGATCGGCTCAGTTGTTGGAAGCACCTAGGGCGTTTCTGCGTCACTTCGTTTTATTGCTTGGTCACTAAGTTGTGTTTCATGGTTCATGGGTGAATTAGTTCATCGTGCCCATGTCTCCGTCACGCAACGAGTCTAAATCGTTTCCCTAGTGAATTATTGGGGCGCGTTTGTAGTCTGCGGCGTCGCCTCTGCAGGCCCACTTTAGTTTCGTCTCGGGCCATCTGGGCGAAGTTGTTTGTCTGAGACAGTTTCCAACACGTTTCCAATGTGCGTTATCGGAGCGTTGTCGTCCCCCTTTCTGATATATAATCCCTATCCATGGGAACGTGTTGTCATAGTTTCTAACTCTCACCCCACGTTTAATAACACTTATTTCCAAAACAATTGTTTCCAAACTTTGTCGGCTGCAGTGTGCTTATCGTTTCCAGGTCCATGCTTCTGGCTCACAAGGCGAACAATGTCACAACTATAACAGACACGCCCTGCACGTTTCCAACAATCATTGAGGTGACTGGTGTCTTCTGTCAGAATGCAATCGAAGGGGCTCAAACGGATCTGGATCTCACCATCGAGGCCCAGGTCAAGGAGAAGCAGGTATACGCAGACCGCCTGAAGCAGCTCTTCGAGGAGATGAATGCGGATTACGAGGAAGCCAATTTCGAAGGGCTAACAGCAGCCGGTATTGTCGAGCAGATGGAGAAGCCAAAGGTGCAGTCGTGGTTCAAGGCTATGGACATCGATGCGAAGCAGACGTGGAAGTTGTTCAAGGCCCTCGACCCTGCAAACTCTGGCATAATCTCTATGCAGGATTTCGTGGAGGGGTGCCTGCAGATGAAGGGGTCGGCTACCCGCGTGGACGTGGAGTCGCTGAAGTGGGAGATCAGAGCTGCGAATAGGCGCGCCGAGCGCAATGCTGAGAGAATCGCCCAGCTTCTAGGAGCCATTTCAGGATCGGAGGTCGCACTTGGCGCCGCCTGTCGCGAATATGGTGCCGGGTGACGGAGGTGTGCTGAATGCCTCTTCGTTTTATTTCCTCAGCACCACGGGCGCGGCGCAGGGGGCAGGTCTCGTGGTTTGCTCACGACCCCATGTGTTGCATTCCATCAGTTCCACTGGCAGGGGGTTGCGTACCATCCAGATCTGTAATCACTTTGGTTCAAGCCAGCTCGGAACGCCAGGGTTTTAACGCAGGTGCGCCGCGGTGCCCAATCGTGCAGTTGTACATCTGTTGCACGGCAGCTATGCTCACATAAGAGCCAACACGAAGTATGTTGGGTTTCTCGGTAGCGTATATTTTGGTCTTGGGGAATCGTTGTTTTTGAACTCCCTGAGCCCACTAAGCCGTCTCGGGTGGGCAGCGAGTCAGGGCCGACCTGTTCTGCTCACCGTTCCTTGATCTGCTAGATTGGGAAGACATCGTCTTCTTACAGTCTCCATGTTCCCGTACCCACCTCGAGTCGCCAGTCGGCGTCTGGCGGTCACAGCCTACGCTGCGGACTCAGACGGGGCATGCATCCAAACGAAGCTGTGTGTACGAGTACAGGGGGGGCCCTGCAGAAGGAACCCTTTTCGTTGGGGAGGGGCTCGGTGTTCCTTGATTGTTCTACAGTTTGCCTTCTGTTTTCCTGAGGTTTTCCATGGGGAATCGAAGTTCAACTTATCAGAGAAAGGGGCCCCGTTCCTTATTTAGGGTTCCTTAGGTCCACGCCCCGACTGTATGTGCTGGGCGCGTAGCTGCATCAGGCCCAACGTGTTGTTTTGGTTGCTGTGCAGCGGCAGCGGCATCGGCGGGGCTCACGCCAAGGTGCCTTGAATCCCGCCGCTCGCCGTCGCCGCCGTCCTCTTCCGTCTGCCCGGGGGTCCGCCCCGGCGCCCCGGCTCGAGCCCACGGGAGGCGCCAGCTTGTCTCCAAGGGGACTAGGGTTCCCTTCATCGTGAAATCGAAATCTGGATCGTGATTAAAAGATCTTACACAGTGTGTGTTCCCTGCGGAGTGTTTCTGTTATGTGGTGTCTTTTACGTGGTGGATTGTCGTTTTCTACGTGGTGTTTTTGTTTGTAAGTAGTTGTTTGTGTTACGTAGTGTGTGTGTGTGTGTTTCTGTGTAGTGCTTCCTGTGTGGGTCTGCGTAGCGTTTCCTGCGTAGCGTTTCTCGCGCCGTGTTAATTGCGGTGTTCGTTACGTATTGTGGTTCTTGCGTAGTGTTTGTTTGCGGTGTTCTTTACGTCGTGTGTTTTCTGCGCAGTGTGTCCTGCATAGTTTTCCTTGCGCAGCGTTTCCTGCGTAGCGTTTCTGGCGTAGTGTGGCTCCCGGGTCGTATCTATTGCGGTGTTCTTTACGTAGTGTGTTTCCTGCGCAGTGGTTCTTGCGCTGTGTTTCTTGTGTCGTGTTTCCTGCGGTGTTCTTTACGTATTGTGGTTCCTGCGTAGTGTTTCTTGCGGTGTTCTTTACGTCGTGTGTTTTCTGCGCAGTGTGTCCTGCATAGTTATTATTGCGCAGCGTTTCCTGCGTAGCGTTTCCGGCGTATTGTGGCTCCCGCGCCGTATTTCTTGCGGTGTTCTTTACGTAGCGTGTTTTGTTTGTGTTGTGTTTCTTACGGTGTTCTTTACGTAGTGTGTTTCTTGTGTAGTCTTTCTTGCGCAGTGTGTATGCGCAGTGTTTTCGCTTATAAATACATTACGCTAGAATGAGTATGTAACAAACATTGCGCATATAACATCAATTCACGCTTAAGACCAACCCTCCCAAGGGACTCTCCGCCACGCCGTGCCCCTCCTCCTCTTGCTCTTCCTCCTCCTCCTCCTCCTCCTCCTCCTCCTCTTCCTCCTCCTCATCATCCTCCTCATCCTCATCCTCCTCCCTCTCCCCCTCCTCCTTCTCTCCCTCCTCTTCCTCGTCCTCCTCCCCCTCCTCCTCGTCCGCCTCCTCCTCCCCCCCTTCTCATCCTCCTTCTCCTCATCCTCCTTCTCCCTCTCCTCCCCCACCGCCTCCTCCTCCTCCCCCTTCTTCGTGGGCTCCCCCCTCTGCTGCTGCTGCTGCTGCTGCTCCTCCTCCTCCTCCTCCTCCTCTCCTCCTCCTCCTCTCTCCTCCTCCTCCTCCTCATCCTCCCCTCCTCCTCCCTCCTCCCTCCTCCTCCTCCTCCTCTCCTCCTCCTCCTCCTCCACCTCCTCCACCTCCTTGTCCTCCCCTCCTCCTCCTTCTCCTCCTCCTGCTCCTCCTTCTCCTCCTTCTCCTGCTCCTCCTCATCCTCCTTCTCCTCGTTTCCTCCTCCTCCTCATCCTCATTTTCTTCCTCCTCCTCCCCTCCTCCTCTCCCTCCTCCTCCTCCTCCTCCTCCTCCTCCTCCTCCTCCTCCTCCCCCTCCTCCTCCTCCTCCTCCTCCTCCTCCTCCTCCTCCTCCTCCTCCTCCTTCGTGGGCTCACCCCTCCTCGGCTGCTGCTCCCCCGGATTGCCCAGATCTCCTGGCGGCGCCCCAGGGGGGGCTTCTCAGATGGCATGGGCCTTCTTCCCTGACCTTCCAGAGTGCTGCAACATAGCCCTCCAGACCTACAGACCTATCTGAACTGCCTACCACCTCGACAGGGATTTAGATGCCGAGGTCCTGGCGTGATATTTGATTCCCCTCCTGGAAGGTCAGGGCCAGAAGGGCCCAGCGTCTTCTCAGAAGGCTTCTTACAGAAGCTGGGCGGGCTTCTCCGAACCCCTTCCTGGCCTTCTCAGAAGCTCCGTCGCCTCAGAAAGCCCCCCCCCCCCCCTTCGCGCCACCCCCTCTTTGGGGCGCCGCCAACTCGCCGACGAGCTGATTTCTGCTCACCCCTGGCGCTCTTTCACGACCTGGGCTTCGACAAGGCCCGCTCCGAGGGGCCCCAGGGCACTCAGAGACGCATATCTGGGGGGACGCAAAAAGCTGCCCCCGGGGAAGCGGTCGGGTCCGCTGGGGCAGCGGATACTGGAAAAAACCAGCTCGGCGGATGCCAAGGGCCTGTCTTTCTGAGGGTCTGGCGATGGACCCCGGGTTGCCGGGCACGCCCGCCGCACCCCTCTCCTCCCCCGGACATAACCTGACCTGCTCGGAGGCGCAGGCCCGAAAGGGGGCTACGCAAGCACCGGCGCGCGCGGGCATACGTGGGGCTGCCCAGGGCGAAACTTCTAGGCTTACCGGCCGGCATCTTTCTCCACCCCCCGGATAACTTAGGCATCGCCGAACAAGACAGATTTGGATCTCCTGGCCTATCAGATCCGGGCGCGGCTAAAACAAATGCGACGGCCAGGGTTTCTTGCTGTTTGGTTCGGCATCCGAGGGTAGCCCCTCCCCGACCCAGGGACAGGCAGCCAGCTTGGCGACGAGCCCATCCCTGTGCAGATGCGAGTGGCCATCCCTGTGCAGATGCGAGTGGCGCCGGGCGTGGCTTTCTCTTCCCATACGTCAGAGAAGGAAGCAGTACCGATACCGCTACCCTCCACCCAGTTTCCCCTTTTTCGCCCTCCTGGGAGGCGCTCGTCGCCACCGCTGGATTCGCCTTGAAATCTGGGTCAGAACGCACCCCAGGAGAGGTCGTGGGCGTAGCGGTAATTATCGGTACCAATTCACTGCCCCAGTACGGTCGGGAACGTTTGAGGCTTTGAAGCCTTTGAAACGTTTGAGCCTTTGAAGCGGTTTGGTCCACTTCGCGGTCCCGAGGCGGCAATGTCCTCAGCCTTTCCCAGGGTCCCGCCCCGCAGAGCGGTGCGACAATCTGTCCGATTGCCAGGGATAGCGTGTCGCCGGGGCCGCCGTGGCGACACGCGATGTAGAAGTTCCTGACCGCATTGCGTGCCGCAGGATTCTGTGCATGGGGGGGCGCTTGGCATGCGCGCAGACGCACACTGAACTCCTCGTGGGGCGCGAAACGCGTGGTGATGGGTGTGACAAAAAAGCGCGGGGGGCGCCATACGGGCTCTGCCGCTGGGGCCTTCGGTGTAGCCCCCTGTGGGGCCACGAAACGCGTGAAAGGTGCGCCGAAACGGGCGGGGGGACGCCATGCAGACGTCGTCACTGGGGCCTTCGGTGGAGCCTCCTTTGGGGCCACGAAACGTGTGAGTGGCGTGCTGGACTGGGCAGATGTCCAATGGGGTCTTCGGTGGAACTCCATGCGATGGCACGATACATGTGAGGGGTGTGCCGAAATGGACGGGGGATCGCATTCGAACTTGTCCACTGGGGCCGTAAGCGGATATCCGAGTGGGGCATGACCCGCGTGAGGGGTGTGCCGAAGTGGGCGGGGGGCAGCATGCGAACTTGCCCACTGAGGCCTGAAGTGGAGTTCCCTAGGGGGGCGGTCCACGCGAGCGATGTGCCGAATTGGGCGGGGGGACCGCACGCGAGCTTGCGTAGTAGGGCCGTCTGCCGAGAGGAGCGGGGGTCCGCACAGGAATTTGCCCACGGGCGCTCCAGCGGGCGAAGCCTCCGAATAGGAGCACGATACCCGTGAACGGTGTTCCGAAAGTGGGGGGGGCCCATGCGAGCATGCCCGCTGGGACCGTCGGGCGCTCCCTGTGGGCCAGGATACGCGTGAGGGCCGAGGCGAGCGGGGAACCGCATGCGAGCTTGCTCACTGGGGCCGTGGGTGGCGCACCCTGTGAGACACGGTGCGCGGGAGGGGTGTGCCGAAATGCGGGGGGGTACTGCATGCGGAGTTGCCCGCTGGGGCCGTCGGGTGGAGCTCCGCATGGGAGCACGATCCGCGTGAGTGGTGTTCCGAAGTGAAGGGGGGGTCGCGTACGAACTTGCTCACTGGGGCCGTAGGTGGAGCTCCCTGTGGGGCAAAGGTCTGTCTGAGGGGTGTGTCGAAATAGCCATGCGGAGATCAAAGGCAAGGAGTGTCGAGGAGGAGGAGGAGGAGGAGGAGGAGGAGGAGGAGGAGGAGGAGGAGGAGGAGGAGGAGGAGGAGGAGGAGGAGGAGGAGGAGGAGGAGGAGGAGGAAGGAGGAGGAGGAGGAGGAGGAGGAGGAGGAGGAGGAGGAGGAGGAGGAGGAGGAGGAGCGAGAGGGGGAGGAGCCACTTTGGCTCCAGGGACAACAGGCGGCTTCCGGCCAGAGCCCGCGCACGCCCCGCACCCTGCCAGGCCAGCCCACAGAGGCCCCATAGCCGCGAGATGCAGCCGAGCCTCTTCCGGCAGCGCCTGCTGGAGCTCGCCGCCGAGTACGAGGCCCAGCACGCGGCGGCGGCTCGATCCCCGAGGCACCGCAGCGCGGTCTCCTTCGCCGAGGCTCTAGGCCTCCCAGATGGGGTCGGAGCAGATGGGGTCGGAGGACCGTGCCGCATCGCCGAGGCATCGCCGAGGCATCGCCGAGGCATCGCCGATGCGGCTCGATGCGGAGCCCAACTTTCTCCGCGTCGGCGTCGCCGCTGCGTCGCCCATGCATCGTCGTTGCATCGGCGCCGCTGCGGCGCGACCCTCCGACGCCACCTGCTCCGACCCCCTCCTAGAGGCCTCTCGAGGCGCCCGACGGTCCGGCCGAGAACGGGGCGGCGGAGGGCAGGAGCGGCGGTGGGCCAGCCCCGGCGGCGGGCGCTTCGGCGGCCGCCGACCGTGGCGAGGGCCCGCTGGCGCCAGGAGGGAACCTCGTGGCGCTTCACGCTCCCCCCGTAGAGCCGCCGAGGCATCCCGTGGAAAGCTCGGATATGGAGTACACGGAGCCGGCGAGGAGCTCCAGAGCAAGTTCAGATCGAAGAATCAACAACGCCACAAGCATAAATTTGTGGCGCTCCGCGAGGATTTCTTGGATCCGCGCTGCGCCCCCCTGGCGGCGCCTCCGGCGCCGCTCCTGGCGCGCTCCGCGCGCCAGGGAGGGGGGTCTGGCGCAGATCCAAGATATCCGCGCGGAGTGCCAAAAGTTTATGTTTATGGCGTTTTTTGTTTCTTCTAACAGAGCCGGCGAGGAACTCCAGAGCAAGTTCAGATGGTCTCGCATCATGGCGCGGTTCGATCCCAGAGGCAGTCCCCATCGCCGGCAGGCATGTTCGCAGCAATGGCTCCGAGGCGAGTGTAACGCAGTCGGCCTCAATGCAAGAGAGAAACAGGTTCAGAAATCGCGTGAGGAGGTCGGCGATTAATAAATCCAGTAGACTATCGCAACAGCTGAGTACTAAAAATGATCTTGCCTCGTTTGTGAAGAGCCGCTTCTTCAGCGTTGTATCCGCCTCCGTCATCTTGGTGAGCACAGCGCTGATTGGTATTGAGACCCAAGCACTTTCCAGCCTGTCCAACCAAAAGTCAGGGTCGGATCACCTCTTAGTTGTTCTGTCAGTATCGAATCACTGTCTCACGTTTCTTTACCTCGCGGAGGTGGTACTGCGCATAAAAGTCTTAGGAATCATGCACCCCAAGGACAGGTGGTGGAATCTATTCGACATCGCCATCCTACTTCTGGCGCTCGCCGAAGTTGTTCTGGACATCGTCGTGCGCGCGTACTTCGGCAAGGATAGCAACCTCTTCGATAACGGTGGAATGGCGAAGATGCTGCGCCTCTTTCGCCTTGCCCGACTTCTCCGCATCGTTCGAACATTTCGCCAATTGAAGCCTTTGCGAGTGCTTGTGCATTCCATCGCATCTGCAGGCAAATCTGTTGTTTGGGCTCTCATGTTGCTCGTCATGATCGTGTTTGCCTTTGCAGTTATCTTGACGCAGGCTGTGTCTGAGCATACCGAAGGTGGCACCCGAATAGATGACGGTGATCTAGTCAAGTATTACGGAGACCTTTTCCGGTCAATGTTGAGTCTTTGGATGGCCGTGTCTGGGGGTATCAGTTGGCACGAGCTCACCGCGCCCCTGAAGGAAATGGGAAACGCCGCTTGGATAATGCTGTTTCTAACATACATTACCTTCGTATACTTCTTCGTGCTCAATGTGGTGATCGGCTCAGTTGTTGGAAGCACCTAGGGCGTTTGTTGCGTCACATCGTTTCATTGTTGCTGGTTAATAAAAGTTGTTGCTCATATTTTTCGGGTGAATGTAACCCTCGTGTCCACGTCACCGTCACGCAACGAGTTGAAATCGTTTCCCTAGTGGATTATTGGGGCGCGTTTGTGGTCTGCGGCGTCGCCTCTGTAGGCCCACCTTAGCTTCGTCCGGGGCCATCTGGGCGAAGTTGTTTGTCTGAGACAGTTTCCAACACGTTTCCAATGTGCGTTATCAGAGCGTTGTCGTCCCCTCTTCCGGTACATACTCCCTATCCATGGGAGCGTGTTCTCATAGTTTTTAAGGTTCTTTACAAAACAGTTGTTCCCAGTAGTTGTCGGCTGCAGCTTGCTTATCGTTTCCTGGTCCATGCTGCTGGCTCACAAGACGAACAAAGGTATAGCTATAACAGACACGCCCTGCACGTTTCCAACAATCACTAAGGTGACTGGTGTCTTCTGTCAGAATGCAATCGAAGGGGCTCAAACGGATCTGGATCTCACCATCGAGGCCCAGTTCAAGGAGAAGGAGGTATACGCAAACCGCCTGAAGCTGCTCTTCGAGGAGATGAATGCGGAACACGATGCCAATCACAAGGGGCTGACAGCAGCCGATATATACGAGCAGATGGAGAAGCCAAAGGTGCAGTCGTGGTTCAAGGCTATGGACATCGACGCGAAGCAGGCGTGGAAGTTGTTCAAGGCCCTCGACCCGGCAAACTCTGGCATCATCTCTCTGCAGGATTTCGTGGAGGGGTGCCTGCAGATGAAGGGGTCGGCCACGCGCGTGGACGTGGAGTCGCTGAAGTGGGAGATCAGAGCTGCGAATAGGCGCGCCGAGCGCAATGCTGAGAGAATCGCCCAGCTTCTAGAAGCCATTCCAGGATCGGAGGTCGCACTTGGCGCCGCCTGTCGCGGATCTGGTGCCGGGTGACGGAGGTGGGCTCAATGCCTCCTCGTTTTCTTCCCCCTCCTCTTTGGGAGGGGGAGCCGGGGCATGCCGGTTGCTCTGCAGCTGCGAGGTGTACGCGACAACCTAGAATGGTTAGTTCTTGGTTTTTGCGAATCGTTGTTTTTGAGCTCCCTGAGCGCACTAAGCTGTCTCGGGTGGGCAGGGAGTCACGGCCGACCTGGTCTGCTCACCGTTCCTTGATCTGTTAGATTTGGAAGACCAGTCTTCTTACAGTCTCCATGTTCCCGTGCCCACCTCGAGTCGCCAGTCGGCGTCTGGCGCTCACAGCCGACGCTGCGGACTCAGACGGGGCATGCATCCATACGAAGCTGTGTGTACGAGTATGTGCTGGGCGCGTAGCTGCATCAGGCCCATCGTGTTGTTTTTTTTGCTGTGCAGGGCAGCGGCATCGGCATCTTTCTCCCATCTGATCTGACGCGGGGCGCACGCCAAGGTGCCTTGAATCCCGCTGCTCGCCGCCGTCCTCTTCCGTCTGCCCGGGCGTCCGCCCCGGCGCCCCGGCTCGAGCCCGCGGGAGGCGCCAGCTTGCCTCCAAGAGGACTATAGGGTTCCCTTCATCGTGAAATCGAAATCTGGATCGTAATTATACATGTACTGGGGGACCGGATCCGGGGGCCGGGGGCCGGAGCCCCGACCACAAATGTGGGGCCCGGCGCGCCGGGAGCCCTGCCGGAGCGCCAGGGGCCGTCCAAGATTGCCCGAAGATGGCTTCGGAACGCTCAAAAACGCGCTCCGATGGCTCCGGATGCGTTTCAAGACGACTCCCATGACGCCAAGAAGGCCCTCGGCCGAAGACGCCCGAAGAGGCACCCCGAGAGAGCTCCAAACAGCAAGAATCGTTGATTTCCTATAGGGAAGCTGATGTTTTTGGCGTGTTCGCCTTTTGGGCTTCCACTGTGTCCAAGACGGCCCAAGAAGCACCCAAGACGGTCGAGGATGCCCCCAAGAGGGCCCCAAGACGGCCCACGAGGGGTTGATGTGAGGACGATGTAGAGGCCAGTCGGCTTCGCCATGGTAGCGACACGACCATGGGTCGGGTTGCCAGCTTTCTGGCTGGAGTCCTGCTTCGGGCAGACCATGATGAAAGCAGTGCAGGCGTTGCGTCCTGTCTGCGTCCATTCACCCGAGCCTTGTCTCGCATCTTCTACGAGCACCCTCCCTCCTCGAATGGCCAGCCTCGGCTAAGGGCTTCAGGAAGAGGCAGCCCGCGTGCGGCACGGTCCTCCCCGCGCCAGAAATATATCGACGTGTGGGCGCGGCGCGCGGCATCGTTTCACGCGGCGGGCAGGTCGCCAGAGACGGCCTCATAGCGAGGATCGTCAGCCGTTTTGTCTCCACGGTTATGGGTGCTCAAGGGCCGACGTGTTTGAGCCTGGAACCCTTCGCAGCGGTTCCGCAACCGATGTCGCCTCTCAGCAGCGCGCATCCCGCGGGAGCGGTCATGTGTGAGACATTGGTCCATCTGAGAGAGCGTGCAAAAAAAAGACTGCCCACGAGGGGGCCAAGACGGCTTCCGAGGCGCACAAACCGCCCAAGAACGCCCCGAGTCGGCGCCCAAGTCGGGGACGAGGAACCGAAGATTCGAGCGCGTTGGCCCAAGAGGCCCCCAGGAGACCCCAAGAGGCTCCAAGAAGCGCCCCAGAAGCTCCAAGAGGCCCCCAAGAGACCCGCAAAAACACCAAAAGAGGCCCCGAAACAGACCTCCAATGGCACCACCAAAACGGCCCAAGAGAGCCCCAGGGCGCGCCCAAGAGGGTCGACCAGAGAGCTGGTCCGATTTTTCACACTCTACACAGGGTCCGTCCCCGGCAGTGCATCAAACAGGTGTTGCTTGTGGAGTCCTCACTTGCCTGAGACAAACTCCGAACATGTTTTCGCACAGCGATCCCTGTGTCTGTGACGCGCTAGAACCTAAGCGCACGCGAAGCGCGCGTGGTTCTTATATGTATATATATATATATATATAGATATATACCTATACATATGTGTATTTATATTCATATATATATATATGTATACATACATATATATATATATATATATATATATATACATACATACATACATACATACATACATACACATAGATATACACCCACGCATATATCGGAGTAGGCTGGGGGGGGGGCGGGCCGGTGCCACCCTCCTTCATGGGCGCCCCCCGGGACCTGTGGGGGTCACAGACCCCCCCAGGACTGCCCCGGGCCGCTTCCAAATTGCCCACGACAGGCCACGCGGGCCGTACAGATGGTCAAGGAAGTCTCAGGAGGCCCCGAAGACGCCCAAGATGGCCCCAAGACAGCCCAAGAAGCCCCGAAGCCGCCCCAAGAGGCTTCAAAGAAGCATCCCAAGAGCGCCCCGAGAGGCCAAAATTTTCTTCAAGAGCGCCCCAAGACTGCCTGGGAGGCCCCCCAGACGGCCTCAAGACGGCCCAGCCCCCAAGACAGCCCAAGAGGCGCCCCATAGGACCATAGAAAGCCCAAGAGGGCCCCGAGAAGGCTTCCAGAGGGGCCCACGAGGGGGAACAAAAAGTCAAAATTTTATTTTTCCGCCCTGGAAGCTTCCCAGGAGGCCCCGAGAGAGCCCCAAGACGCGCCAAGGAGGCCCCCAAGAGGCCCCGAGGAGGTCCCCAAGAGGCCCCCAAAAGACCCCAAGAGGCCCCAACACGAGCGCCACCCCCGCCCCCTCCGTCAAGTTGCTTCACGCCGCGCTACGTAGACGCCGTCGCGCAAACCTCTCGGGCCTGGGCGGTTCCGGGAGATGTTCCCAGAGGGGCCTCCTGGAACATCTGCTTCGGGGGGGCGAGGATCCGCGCCTTGCCCCTTGCCGTCGTCGTCGTCGTCATCGTGGGCGTCGTCGTCGTCGGTTCCTCTTGAAACTGTTCGTAGGTTTTTGGAAGAGATTCGGGATTCGGAGTTCGAGAAACGTTCGGAGGTTCGATATATGTAAATGTAATACATGTAGATGATTATGAACATGTATATGCATATGAATGTGTAAATGTATATGTACATGTCCATTTGTAGGTATTTGTCCTTGCACGTGTAAAAGTATAAGTATATGTAAATGTCAATGTAGATGTATAAGTATATGTGTACGTATGGAACGTATTGAATGTATGGAATGGTTTGGATGTATGTATGTATGTATGCTTGTATGTATGCATGTATGGATGTGTGTATGTAAGTAATGGTGTGTATGTATGTGTGTATGCATGTATGTATGTATGCATGCATATGAGTGTGTGTATATGTATGTATGCATGCATGCATGCATGTATGTATGTATGTATGTATGTATGCATGTACGTATGTAGGATTTACGCATGCATGTATGTATGCATATCTATCTATGTATGTACGTTTGCACATATATGTGTGTACATATACATATAGATCCCTGGGCACCAGGCGGGGTGAGCCGGAATGGTGCCCTCGACAGTGCATGGGAGGTCCCGGGGCTCGGGGGGCTCTGCTGGGGCGCTGGGAGCTCTTTTAAATCGACCGAAGACGGCCCCAGATCGCCAGACATGGCGCTCCCAGATTGCGAAGACGACCAATGACGGCCCGAGATTACCTTATAATTAGGCCGTGACGTGACTGTCCAAGAGGCCGCCAAGACGCCCCAGGAGGCCTCCAAGATGCCTCCCATGGAGCCCCAGGAGGCAACAACCATTGACTTCCAATGGTTTTTTTTAAGAATGTTCGATTTCTCGCCTTTTCAGTTTGCAGACGCTCCACGACGGCCCAAGAGGCCCCAATGTCCGCTCCAAGACAGCTCCAGAGGCCTCGAAGACGTCAACAAAACAGCCCAAGAGGGCCCCAAGACGGCACCGGAGGCTTCCAAGACGCCCCGAGAGGGCCCCAAGACGGCCCCAAGAGGGGCCACGAGGGGTAACACGAACCGAACATCCGAGCTTTCCACCCCGAGATGCTCTCAGGAAACCCCGAGAAGCTTCCAACAGGCCACAAGACGGCCCAAGAAACTCACCAGGGGACCGAAGAGGTTCTAAGAGGCCTCCCACGAAGGCCCCGAGAGGCAAAAATCATTGTCTTGCCAACGGCTTTTCAATGATTTTCAAGGTTTCAGCCTTTGGGCATCCCGACGCTCCAAGACGGCCCGAGAGGCCTTCAAGATCGCTCCAAGATAGCCGAAGAGGCTTCCAACAGCGCCCCAAGACGGCCCACGAGGGCCCCAAGACGGTGCCTGAGGCGCACAAGGCGGCCTGAGAGGGCACCAAGACGGCCCCAAGAAGGGTCCAAGAGGGGTAAGACGAACCGAAAATCCGAGCCTTCCGCCCAGAGTGGCTCTCAGGAAATCCCCAGAGGCCCCCGATAGGTTCCAAGTTGCCCTCAGGAAGCTCCCCAGAGGGCCGAAGAGGTGTCAGGGGGCCTCCCAAGAAGGCCCGAAGAGGCACAACTCGTTGTTTTCCATGGGTTTGTGACGGATTCTAGAGTTTTCAGCCTTTTGGCATCCCGACGCTCCAAGACTGCCCAAGAGCGCCCAAGACCGCTCCAAGATAGCCGAAGAGGGCCCTAAGACGGCCCACGAGGGCCCCAAAACGGTGCCTGAGGCGCCCAAGACGGCCCGAGAGGGCCCCAAGACGGCCCCAAGAGGGGCCCAAGAAGGGGAACGCCAACCGAAGGGGCCCACAGGAGGGCCCAAGGGTTCCCAAGTGTTCCGACGAGGCCCCCCAAAGCCTCCCAAGAGGCCCCAAAGGGCCCCCAGGAGACGTACAAGGGGCCCCAAATAAGCCCAACAGTGCACCCGATGCATCAAAACTGCCGTCAGGAGGCCCCCAGGAGGCTTCGGATTCCTTCAATGTGGCGCCAGGCGGCCTCAAGTCGGGCCTCCACGCAGACGAGACGGCCAATGACGGCTTCATATTGCAGAACATCACCTTCCGACTGCCTGGAGAACCCCGACGATGCCCCCGAGGGGCCCTAAGAAGCCCCAAGACGCCCCCCAAGAAGCACCCAACAGGTGCCTCCAACAGCCAATCGGGCGCCGAAACAAAAGGGGCCAACTGCGCCGACATTGGCGCGCAAGCTGCCCGCGTAAGGTCGCGCGTAAGCACCTTCGTCTCCAAACTGGCGTGCCGCGCGGGCGGCCCGTGTAAGCCGCCGCGTAAGGTCGCGGTGCCATCTCGCGTAAGACCCGTTTTGAATCGTCGCTCAAGTGAGGAAGCACGGAGAACCCTCCAGATGCCCCCCCGAAGACCCAAGAGGTCCCCAAGAGGCCCTCAGGAGGCACGACTGTATCGCGCGCCTGTGTTTGATAGCGCTGTCCAAGATGATCCAGCGCCCCCCCCCAGGCCTGGGCTAGAACTTGAGCGCGCGCGAAGCGCGTACATACATGTGTATATATATAGATATCGTATATAATGATTATTGTTACAGTATATACATGTATCTGTGTGCATGTGTCTATATATATATGTATATGTATATGTATATGTATATATCTGTGTATGTATATATATACACACATATATATATATATATATATATATATATATATATTTATAAAGGTGCTGGGGTACCAGGGGCCCTTGGACCCAGGCCCAGACACCCTCCTGGATCCCCCCCCTGGCCCACGTCATGCTTGACCCTGTGCGGGCCCTCCTGGGCCTCCCGGGCCTTTTCCCCGCCGCCCAAACAGCTCCAGAGGCTAGAAGCTATGGCACCCCAATGCACGTAAATCAATCGAACAGCACCGTACTGCTCTGCGCAACAGTCAACAGACATCATGCGAATATCACACTCCCGTTGTTGTTCTTACCGTCGCCCTGTTTATTCTAACCTGGCAGCTCATAGCATGGCATAGCATTGCATTGCTTTGCATTGCACAGCCTGGCATGCCGTGTCTGTGTATACCATGTGGCGCGGTATCATCGCTCTTCAGAGGAAACACGGCATGATATGGTTCAGCGTATCATCCCGTATACGATCGTAGCATTTCACAGCACAGCATGTCATGGCATGCAATGTGCACTGTAGAGTATCGTGCCATTGCGCGTATAGCGTAGCATGGTGTATCATGGCATTCCATAGCATAGTACAGGCACAACATGGCGCTGTGGCGCTGCATTGTTCCTATCCCATAGCTTGGCGACAGATCACCGGTCGACCGGTCGATGAGAGCGGAGGAGGAGGAATGGGGAAGAGGCAGGAGGAAACAGATAATGTTGATTTCATTATTCATGACCGCCTTGTTGTTCTCAATGCGGTCAGCATTCGAGCAGCTAGAACCTAAGCGCGCGCGAAGCTCGCGCGTGGTTCTAGTATATATATGTATATATATATATGTATGTGTGTATGTCCGTCTGTCTGTCTGTCTGTCTGTCTGTCTGTCTGTCTGTCTGTCTGTCTGTATATATGTATGTATGTATGTATGTATGTATGTATGTATGTATGTATGTATGTATGTAAATAGATATATGTGTGTAAATGCCGTCCCCCACCCCGGCCCCGGGTACGACACCTCCCCGCCACATCTCGGGGACGCTCCTGGTACCGCTCCCACAGCCCAGGAGGGCCCAAGACGCCCCCAGGAGCCCCCAGAATGCGAAAGGATGGCCCAAGACGCTCCTAAGCAGCCTAAGTCAGCCTTCCGACGAGGCTCCCAGGTGGCCTCCAAGAGATCCCGAGAGAGGTCCGATAGGTGTCACGGGAGGGCCCGAAGAGGCCAAAGTCGTAGATTGTCAAATGTTTTTCAATGGTTTTGGCTTCTCGCGTTTTCGAGCTTCCAACGGTCCAAGAGCGCCGAAGAGCTTCCCAAGACCGCCCGAAGACCACCCAAGAGACCCTCAGGATGGCCCCAAGATGGGCCAAGACGGTTCCAAGACTGCCGAAGCGGCGCCCAGCACAGCCCCAGACCACCCCAGAACAGGCCCACGATGGGCCCAAGAGCGGGAGCAGGAGGCTTCCAGAGACCTCCGAGAGGCCTGCAGGACCCCCCAGAGGCCCCCCAAACACCCCCGATCCCTGAGAGGCCCCAAAGAGACCCCGACGAGGCTCCAAGAACAGCCCAGAAGAGCTGCGAGAGCCGTCGCGAGAGACCCCAAAGAGGGTAAAATCGGTGATTTCCCATGGTTTTTCTAATGCTTTTCGCCTTCTCACGTTTTCCCTCTTCCAACCCTCGAAGATCGAGGATTTTGAAAAAAAAGAACATAGGAATTCCCAGAATTCTATTTTTTTTCAAGTGGGACTCCTACTCGGGGATCCCACACATCCCCTGACATCTGGCCGGTACCGCGCCTCCCGGCTTCCCGGGGGGAGACCCCAAGACGCCGAAGGACAGCCCATGACGACCTCAAGGAGCCCCCAGAACATGAAGAACGGCCCAACACGCTCCCGCGCAGCCCGAGACACCCTTCCGGCGGCTCTACAGGCCTCCAGGGAGCCTCCAGAAGGTCCAGGGGGTCCAGAAGATCCCACACCCCTGAGGGGTCCGGCTAACAAAACCCGTGAGGCACAAACAAAAACAGCGCCGAACAGCGCCGAGGAACTTGAAAATGATGGGAATCCCACAATTTCTTAATTTTTTGTTTCAAGTTTGGCCCCCGGTCTATTCTTGCACAACAGACCACAATTCAGACCCCCTCACCTCCCAAATCAGAGCCCAGGAAGCCTTTGAGGGCCCCAAATCGTTGAATACCGAAAGGAAATTAATGATTGCTGCGTTTCCGCACTTCCCCTTCTATACGGTTCCGAGGCTTGAGCAGGGCCTCCAAGGGAGTCGCTGGACGCAAGAAGCGACCAACATGAGATTACATGGGTTAGCCGATCAAGCCTAGTTAGAACTTGAGCGCGCGCGAAGCGCGCGCGATGGTTCCAGTAAAAGATCTTACGCAATGTATTCCCTGCGTAGTTTTGTTTACGTAGTGTGTATGTGTGTTTGTTGTACGTAGTGTTGTTTTCTTGTTGTTCGTGGTGTTGGTTTGTAAGTAGTTGTTTGTTGTACGTAGTGTGTGTTCCTGTGTAGCGGTTCCTGCGTTGTTTTGCGTAGCGTTTCTTGTGTAGCGTTTCCTGCGTTGTGTTTCTTGCGGCGTTCTTTACGTAGTGTGTTTCCTGCGTAGTGTTTCTTGCGGTGATCTTTACGTCGTGTGTTTCCTGCGCAGTGATTCTTGCGTCTTGTTTCTTGCGTCGTGTTTCTTGCGGTGTTCTTTACGTAGTGTGGTTTCTGCGTAGTGTTTCTTGCGGTGGTTGTTACGTCGTGTGTTTCCTGCGTAGTGACTCCGGCGGTGTTCTTTACGTAGTGTGTTTCATGCGCTGTGTTTCCTGCGTCGTGCTTCCTGCGTCGTGTTTCCTGTGGTACTCTTTACGTCTTGTGGTTCTTGCGTAGTGCTTCCTGCGGTGTTTTTTTACGTCGTGCGATTCCTGCGTAATGTGTCCAGCATAGTTTTTTCTTGTGCAGTGTGTCCTTCGTAGCGTTTCCGGCGTAGTGTGGCTCCCGCGTCGTATTTTGTACGGTGTTCTTTACGTAGTGTGGTTCCTATTTACGTTGTGTTTCTTGCGGCGTTCTTTACGTAGTGTGTTTCCTGTGTAGTTTGTCCTGCGCAGTGTTTCCTGCGCAGTGTTTTTGCGTACAAATACATTGCGTTATCATGCGTATGTCAAAACATTGCGCGTATAAAGTCAATATACGCTTCAGACCAATCCTCCCAAGGGACTCTCCGCCACGCAGTGCCCCCCTCCTCCTCCTCCTCCTCATCCTCCTCCTCCTCCTCCTCCTCCTCCTCCTCCTCCTATTCCTCCTCTTCCTCCTCATCCTCCTCATCCTCCTCATCATCCTCCTCATCCCTCCTCCCCCTCCTCCTCTCCTCATCCTCCTCCTCCTCCTCCTCCTCCTCCTCCTTCTCCTCCTCCTCCTTCTCCCCGTCCTTCCCCATCGCCTCCTCCTCCTCTTCCTCCTCCCCCTCCTCCTCCTCCTCCTCCTCCTGCTCCTCCTTCCCCCCCCTCCTTCGTGGGCTCCCCCCTCCTCTGCTGCTGCTACCCCGGATGGCCCAGAACTCCTGGCGGCGCCCCAGGGGGGGATGGCGTGAGGGGTGCGGGCTCCTCTGCACGAAGGAAGGGGGGCTTCTCAGAAGGCATGGGCCTTCTCCCTCCTCCTCCTCCTCCTTCTCCTCGTTTCCTCCTCCTCCTGCTCCTCCTCCTCCTCCTCCTCCCCCTCCTCCTCCTCCTCCTCCTCCTCCTCCTCCTCCTCCTCCTCCTCCTCCTCCTCCTCCTTCGTGGGCTCACCCCTCCTCGGCTGCTGCTCCCCCGGATTGCCCAGATCTCCTGGCGGCGCCCCAGGGGGGGCTTCTCAGATGGCATGGGCCTTCTTCCCTGACCTTCCAGAGTGCTGCAACATAGCCCTCCAGACCTACAGACCTATCTGAACTGCCTACCACCTCGACAGGGATTTAGATGCCGAGGTCCTGGCGTGATATTTGATTCCCCTCCTGGAAGGTCAGGGCCAGAAGGGCCCAGCGTCTTCTCAGAAGGCTTCTTACAGAAGCTGGGCGGGCTTCTCCGAACCCCTTCCTGGCCTTCTCAGAAGCTCCGTCGCCTCAGAAAGCCCCCCCCCCCCCCTTCGCGCCACCCCCTCTTTGGGGCGCCGCCAACTCGCCGACGAGCTGATTTCTGCTCACCCCTGGCGCTCTTTCACGACCTGGGCTTCGACAAGGCCCGCTCCGAGGGGCCCCAGGGCACTCAGAGACGCATATCTGGGGGGACGCAAAAAGCTGCCCCCGGGGAAGCGGTCGGGTCCGCTGGGGCAGCGGATACTGGAAACAGCTCGGCGGATGCCAAGGGCCTGTCTTTCTGAGGGTCTGGCGATGGACCCCGGGTTGCCGGGCACGCCCGCCGCACCCCTCTCCTCCCCCGGACATAACCTGACCTGCTCGGAGGCGCAGGCCCGAAAGGGGGCTACGCAAGCACTGGCGCGCGCGGGCATACGTGGGGCTGCCCAGGGCGAAACTTCTAGGCTTACCGGCCGGCATCTTTCTCCACCCCCCGGATAACTTAGGCATCGCCGAACAAGACAGATTTGGATCTCCTGGCCTATCAGATCCGGGCGCGGCTAAAACAAATGCGACGGCCAGGGTTTCTTGCTGTTTGGTTCGGCATCCGTGGGTAGCCCCTCCCCGACCCAGGGACAGGCAGCCAGCTTGGCGACGAGCCCATCCCTGTGCAGATGCGAGTGGCCATCCCTGTGCAGATGCGAGTGGCGCCGGGCGTGGCTTTCTCTTCTCATACGTCAGAGAAGGAAGCAGTACCGATACCGCTACCCTTCACCCAGTTTCCCCTTTTTCGCCCTCCTGGGAGGCGCTCGTCGCCACCGCTGGATTCGCCTTGAAAGCTAGGTCAGAACGCACCCAGGAGAGGTCGTGGGCGTAGCGGTAATTATCGGTACCAATTCACTGCCCCAGTACGGTCGGGAACGTTTGAGCCTTTGACGCCTTTGAAACGTTTGAGCCTTTGAAGCGGTTTGGTCCACTTCGCGGTCCCGAGGCGGCAATGTCCTCAGCCTTTCCCAGGGTCCCGCCCCGCAGAGCGGTGCGACAACCTGTCCGATTGCCAGGGATCGCGTGTCGCCGGGCGCGCCGTGGCGACACGCGATCTAGAAGTTCCTGACTGCATTGCGCACCGCAGGATTCTGTGCACGGGGGGGCGCTTGGCAAGAGCGCAGACGCATACTGAACTCCTCGTGGGGCGCGAGACGTGTGGTGATGGGTGTGACAAAAATGGGCGGGGGGCGCCATACGGGCTCTGCCGCTGGGGCCTTCGGTGTAGCCCCCTGTGGGGTCACGAAACGCGTGAAAGGTGCGCCGAAACGGGTGGGGGGACGCCATGCGGACGTCGCCATTGGGGCCTTCGGTGGAGCTTCCTTTGGGGCCACGAAACGTGTGAGGGGCGTGCTGGACTGGGCAGATGTCCAGTGGGGTCTTAGGTGGAACTCCATGCGATGGCACGATACATGTGAGGGGTGTGCCGAAATGGACGGGGGATCGCATTCGAACTTGTCCACTGGGGCCGTAAGCGGAGATCCGAGTGGGGCATGACCCGCGTGAGGGGTGTGCCGAAGTGGGCGGGGGGCAGCATGCGAACTTGCCCACTGAGGCCGGAAGTGGAGTTCCCTAGGGGGGGGCACGGTCCGCGCGAGCGATGTGCCGAATTGGGCGGGGGGACCGCACGCGAGCTTGCGTAGTAGGGCAGTCTGCCGAGAGGAGCGCGAAGCCTCCGAATGGGAGCACGATACCCGTGAGCGGTGTTCCGAAAGTGGGGGGGGCCCATGCGAGCATGCCCACTGGGACCGTCGGGCGCTCCCTGTGGGCCAGGATACGCGTGAGGGCCGAGGCGAGCGGGGAACCGCGTGCGAGCTTGCTCACTGGGGCCGTGGGTGGCGCACCCTGTGAGACACGGTGCGCGGGAGGGCTGTGCCGAAATGCGGGGGGGTACTGCATGCGGAGTTGCCCGCTGGGGCCGTCGAGTGGAGCTCCGCATGGGAGCACGATCCGCGTGAGTGGTGTGCCGAAGTGAAGGGGGGGCCGCGTACGAACTTGCTCACTGGGGCCGTAGGTGGAGCTCCCTGTGGGGCAAAGGTCTGTCTGAGGGGTGTGTCGAAATAGCCATGCGGAGATCAAAGGCAAGGAGTGTCGGGAGAAGGAGGAGGAGGAGGAGGAGGAGGAGGAGGAGGAGGAGGAGGAGCGAGCGAGCGAGCGAGCGAGCGAGCGAGAGGGGGAGGAGCCACTTTGGCTCCAGGGACACCAGGCGGCTTCCGGCCAGCCCGCGCACGCCCCGCACCCGGCCAGGCCAGCCCACAGAGGCCCCATAGCCGCGAGATGCAGCCGAGCCTCTTTCGGCAGCGCCTGCTGGAGCTCGCCGCCGAGTACGAGGCCCAGCACGCGGCGGCGGCTCGATCCCCGAGGCACCGCAGCGCGGTCTCCTTCGCCGAGGCTCTAGGCTTCCCAGATGGGGTCGGAGCAGATGGGGTCGGAGGACCGTGCCGCATCGCCGAGACATCGCCGAGGCATCGCCGATGCGGCTCGGTGCGGAGCCCGACCTGCTCCGCGTCGGCGTCGCCGATGCGTCGCAGATGCATCGGCGCCGCTGCGGCGCGACCCTCCGACGCCACCTGCTCCGACCCCCTCGGGGAGGCCTCTCGAGGCGCCCGACGGCCCGGCCGAGGACGGGGCGGCGGAGGGCAGGAGCGGCGGTGGGCCAGCCCCGGCGGCGGGCGCTTCGGCGGCCGCCGACCGTGGCGAGGGCCCGCTGGCGCCAGGAGGGAACCTCGTGGCGCTTCGCGCTCCCCCCGTAGAGCCGCCGAGGCATCCCGTGGAAAGCTCGGATATGGAGTACAGGGAGCTGGCGAGGAGCTCCAGAGCAAGTTCAGATCGAAGAATCAACAACGCCACAAGCATAAATTTGTGGCGCTCCGCGAGGATTTCTTGGATCCGCGCTGCGCCCCCCTGGCGGCGCCTCCGGCGCCGCCCCTGGCGCGCTCCGCGCGCCAGGGAGGGGGCTCCGGCGCAGATCCAAGAAATCCGCGCGGAGTGCCCAAAGTTTATTCTCATGGTGTTTTTTCTTCTCCTAACAGAGCTGACGAGGAACTCAAGAGCAAGTTCAGCGGGTCTCGGATCACTGTGCGGTTCGAGCCCCGAGGCAGTCCCCATCGCCGGCAGGCGTGATCGCAGCAATGTCTCCACATTCGCGGACGCACGCAGCTCGCAGATTACCGAGGCAAGTGTGACGCAGTCCGCCTCCATGCAAGAGAGAAACAGGTTCTGCAATCGCGTGAGGAGGTCTGCGATCAATAGATCGAATAGACTATCGCAACAGCTAAATACTAAAAATGATATTGCCTCGTTTGTGAAGAGCCGCTTCTTCAGCGCTGTATCCGCCTCCGTCATCTTGGTGAGCACAGCGCTGATTGGTATTGAGACCCAAGCTCTTTCCAGCCTGTCCAACCAAAGGTCAGGGTCGGATCACCTCTTAGTTTATCTATCAGTATCGAATCACTGTCTCACGTTTCTTTACCTCGCGGAGGTGGTACTGCGCATAAAAGTCTTAGGAATCATGCACCCCAAGGACAGGTGGTGGAATCTATTCGACATCGCCATCCTGCTTCTGGCGCTCGCCGAGGTTATTCTGGACATCGTCGTGCGCGCGTTCTTCGGCAAGGATAGCAACCTCTTCGATAACGGTGGAATGGCGAAGATGCTGCGCCTCTTTCGCCTTGCCCGGCTTCTCCGCATCGTTCGAACGTTTCGCCAATTGAAGCCTTTGCGAGTGCTTGTGCATTCTATCGCATCTGCCGGCAAGTCTGTTGTTTGGGCTCTCATGTTGCTCGTCATGATCGTGTTTGCCTTTGCAGTTATCTTGACGCAGGCTGTGTCTGAGCATACCGAAGGTGGCACCCGAATAGATGACGGTGATCTAGTCAAGTATTACGGAGACCTTTTCCGGTCAATGTTGAGTCTTTGGATGGCCGTGTCTGGGGGTATTAGTTGGCACGAGCTCACCGCGCCCCTGAAGGAAATGGGAACCGCCGCTTGGATGATGCTGTTTCTATCATATATTACCTTCGTATATTTCTTCGTGCTCAATGTGGTGATCGGCTCAGTTGTTGGAAGCACTTAGGGCGTTTGTTGCGTCACATCGTTTCATTTTTGCTGGTCAATGAAACATGTTGCTCATAGTTATCGGGTGAATGTGTCCTTCGTGTCCACGTCACCGTCACGCAACGAGTCGAAATCGTTTCCCTAGTGAATTGTTGGGGCGCGTTTGTAGTCTGCGGCGTCGCCTCTGTAGGCCCACCTTAGCTTCGTCCTAGGCCATGTGGGCGAAGTTGTTTGTCTGAGACAGTTTCCAACACGTTTCCCATGTGCGTTATCAGAGCGTTGTCGTCCCCTCTTCCGGTAAATACTCCCTCTCCATGGGAGCGTGTTATCATAGTTTCTAAGGTTCACGCCGCGTGTAATAACAGTGTTTCCCAAAACAGTTGTTTCCACTAGTTGTCGGTTGCAGTTTGCTTATCGTTTCCTGTTCCATGCTATTGGCTAACAAGACGAACAATGATACAACTATAACAGACTCGCCCTGCACGTTTCCAACAATCACTAAGGTGACTGGTGTCTTCTGTCAGAATGCAATCGAAGGGGCTCAAACGGATCTGGATCTCACCATCGAGGCCCAGTTCAAGGAGAAGGAGGTATACGCAAACCGCCTGAAGCTGCTCTTCGAGGAGATGAATGCGGATCACGATGCCAACTACGAGGGGCTGACAGCAGCCGATATATACGAGCAGATGGAGAAGCCAAAGGTGCAGTCGTGGTTCAAGGCTATGGACATCGACGCGAAGCAGGCGTGGAAGTTGTTCAAGGCCCTCGACCCAGCAAACTCTGGCATAATCTCTCTGCAGGATTTCGTGGAGGGGTGCCTGCAGATGAAGGGGTCGGCTACTCGCGTTGACGTGGAGTCGCTGAAGTGGGAGATCAGAGCTGCGAATAGGCGCGCCGAGCGCAAGGCTGAGAGAATCGCCCAGCTTCTAGAAGCCATTCCAGGATCGGAGGTCGCACTTTGCGCCGCCTGTCGCGGATCTGGTGCCGGGTGACGGAGGTGGGCTCAGTGCCTCCTCGTTTTCTCTTCCCTCTCCTCTTTGGGAGGGGGAGCTGGGGCATGCCGGTTGCTCTGCAGCTGCGAGATGTACGCGACAACCTAGAATGTTTAATTATTGGTTTTTGCGAATCGTTGTTTTTGAGCTCCCTGAGCGCACTAAGCTGTCTCGGGTGGGCAGCGAGTCACGGCCGACCTGGTCTGCTCACCGTTCCTTGATCTGTCAGATTTGGAAGACATCGTCTTCTGACAGTCTCCATGTTCCCGTGCCCACCTCGAGACTCGAGGCTCGAGTCGCCAGTCGGCGTCTGGCGCTCACAGCCGACGCTGCGGACTCAGACGGGGCATTTCATCCACACGAAGCTGTGTGTACGAGTATGTGCTGGGCGCGTAGCTGCATCAGGCCCATCGTGTTGTTTTTGTTGCTGTGCAGGGCAGCGGCACCGGCATCTTTCTCCCATCTGATCTGACGCGGGGCTCACGCCAAGGTGCCTTGAATCCCGCTGCTCGCCGCCGTCCTCTTCCGTCTGCCCGGGCGTCCGCCCCGGCGCCCCGGCTCGAGCCCGCGGGAGGCGCCGGCTTGCCTCCAAGGGAACTATAGTTCCCTTGGAGGCAAGCGTGAAATCGAAATCTGGAAATGAAATCGTGAACTCTAATCGTGAAATCGTGAAATCGAAATCTGTATCGTGATTATACATGTAACGGGGGACCGGTTCCGGGGCCCGGGGGCTGGAGCCCCGACCACAAATGTGGTGCCCGGCGCGCCGGGAGCCCTGCCGGAGCGCCAGGGGAGTCCAAGATCGCCCGAAGATGGCTTCGGAACGCTCGAAAACGCGCTCCGATGGCTCCGGATGCCTTTCAAGACGACTCCCATGACGCCAAGACGGCCCCCGAAGACGCCCCAAGAGGCACCTTGAGAGAGCTCCAACAAGCAAGAATCGTCGATTTCCTATGAGGAAGGTGATGCTTTTGCCGTGTTCGCCTTTTAGGCTTCCACTGCGTCCAAGACGGCCTAAGAAGCACCCAAGACGGTCGAGGATGCCCCCAAGAGGGCCCCAAGACGGCCCACGAGGGGGCCAAGACGGCCTCCGAGGCGCCCAAACCGCCCAAGAACGCCCCGAGTCGGCGCCCAAGACGGAGACGAGGAACCGAAGATTCGAGCGCATTGGCCCAAGAGGCCCCCAAGAGACCCCAAGAGGCTCCGAGAAGCGCCCCAGAAGCTCCTAGAGGCCCCCAAGGGACCCGCAAAAACACTAAAAGAGGCCCCGAAGACGCCCCAAGAGGCACCCCAATAGAGCCCCAAATAAGCAAACATCGTTGATTTCCCACAGGAAAACTGATATCCGTAAGGGCTTCGCCCCCTGCCGCCGGCCCCCTCTCTCGGAGAATGGGCAATGGAATAGCGAAGTCATGAGGCTTTGGCTTCACCGTGAAGCAGCGTCGGAACTTCATGCGAAGACGATGGGTAATTGGCAAGACGAATGTAGATTGCGAGTCTATTGTTGTATTCGCTGTTGTATGAATTTCAGAAATGTGGCAAATCTATATGTGTTTGGACCCTTACCCCGCCGATCTGTGTGAGGGGTGCCACCGGATTTCAAACATGTGGCGAATCTTGTGTGTGTTTTTGGACCCTCACCCTGTCGTTCCGCGTTAGGGGTGCCACCGAATTTCAGAAATGTTGAGAATCTTTTGGGTTTTCGGACCCTGACCCCGCCGGTCTGCGTGAGGGGTGCCATCGAATTTCAGAAATGTAAACAAATCCCGTGTGTTTTTGGACCCTGACCCCGCCGATCTGCGTGAGGGGTGCCACCGAATTTTTCAACATGTGGCAAATCCCTTCTGTTGTTGGACCCTGACCCCGCCGATTTGCATGAGGGGTGCCACCGAATTTCAGAAATGTGGCAAGTCCCATGTGTTTTTGGACCCTGACCCCGCCGATCTGCGTGAGGGGCACCACCGAATTTTACAACATGTGGCAAATCCCTTCTGTTGTTGGACCCTGACCCCGCCGATCTGCATGAGGGGTGCCACCGAATTTCAGAAATGTGGCAAATCCCATGTGTTTTTGGACCCTGACCCCGCCGATCTGCGTGAGGGGTCCCACCGAATTTCAAACATGTGGCAAATCCTTTGTGCTGTTGGACCCTGACCCCGCCGATCTGCGTGAGGGGTGTTAATTTTTACCCACCCCAGCAATTCAGAGCACACGCT
Source organism: Prorocentrum cordatum (assembly GCA_963575745.1). Lineage (NCBI taxonomy): Eukaryota > Dinophyceae > Prorocentrales > Prorocentraceae > Prorocentrum > Prorocentrum cordatum. The sequence continues at coordinate 159,351 of CAUYUJ010014592.1, forward strand.
CAGGGCGTGCTAAACCTGCCCGTTTGGGCCTCCCCGCCCTCGCGCGGTCCTTTAACAAGGAACAGTAAGTAGCAAGACGCAGAATTATAACAGTGGAAACTGTAAGCTGCAACTGGTAAAGGAATCTGCGAACCTTCGGCCTACAGCCTGGTGGCCCCACAAGGGGGCTGGCGGATTGATGGCGTGTTCGCCCTTTGCTTCCACTGCGTCCAAGACGGCCCAAGAGGCACCCAAGACGGTCGAGGATGCCCCCAAGAGGGCTCCAAGACGGCCCACGAGGGGGCCACGACGGCCCACGAGACGCCTAAACCGCCCAAGAACGCCCCAAGTCGGCGCCCAAGACGGGGACGGGGAACCGAAAATGCGAGCCATTTGGCCCACGAGGCCCTCAGGAGACCCTCAGGAGACCCCAAGAGGCTCCAAGAGCCCAAGAAGCCCCAAGAGGTCCCGAAGAGACACGCACAAACACAAAAAGAGGCCCCGAACACGCCCCAAGGGGCACCCGAGCCCCAAGAAGCAACACTTGCCGACTTCCTATAGGGAAACTGATGTTTTTTTCCGTGTTCGCCTTTTGAGCTTCCTTTGCGTACAAGACGGCCAAAGAGGCACCCAAGCCGGTCGAGGATGCCCCCAAGAGGGCCCCAAGACGGCCCACGAGGGGGCCAAGACGGCCTCCGAGGCGCCCAAACCGCCCAAGAACGCCCCGAGTCGGCGCCCAAGACGGGGACGAGGAACCGAAGATTCGAGCGTGTTGGCCCAAGAGGCCCCCAGGAGACCTTAAGAGGCTCCAAGAAGCGCCCAAGAAGCTCCAAGAGGCCCCCAAGAGACCCGCAAAAACACAAAAAGAGGCCCCGAAACAGCCCCCCAATGGGCCCCCAAAAACGGCCCAAGAGAGCACCAGGGCGCGCCCAAGAGGGTCGACCAGAGAGCTGGTCCGACTTTCCACTCCACACAGGATCCGTCCCCGGCGTTGCCTCAAGCACGTGTTGCTTTTGGAGTCCTCACTTGCCTGAGACAAACTCCAAACATTTTTTCGCACAGCGATCCCTGTGTGTGTGACACGCTAGAACCTAAGCGCACGCGCAGCGCGCGCGTGGTTCTTATATATATATTATATATATATATATATATATATATATATATATATCAGTTTTTTTGTTTTTATGTATTTGCACATACATACATACATACATACATACATGCATGCATGCATGCATGCATGCATGCATACATAAATACATACATACATACATACATACATACATACATACATACATACAGACAGACAGACAGACAGACATACATACATACATACATACATACACATCTCTCTATATATATGTATATATATATATATATATATATATATATATATATATATATATATCGGAGTAGGCCACGGGGGGGTGGGCCGGGCCGGTGCCACTCTCCCCCATGGGCGCCCCCCGGGACCTTTGGGGGGTCACAGACCCCCCGGGGATCGCTCCGGGCCGCTTCCAAATTGCCCGCACGACAGGCCACGCGGGCCGTACAGATTGCCAAGGAAGCCTCAAGAGGCCCCGAAGACGCCCAAGATGGCCCCAAGACAGCCCAAGAAGCCCCGAAGCCGCCCCAAGAGGCTTCAAAGAAGCGTCCCAAGAGAGTCCCGAGAGGCCAAAATCGATGATTTTCCATTGTGTGTTTCGATGTGTTTGGTTTTGATCGCCTTTTTACTTTCCGACGCTCCAACAAGGCCCAACAGGAGCTCAAGAGCGCCCCAAGACTGCCTGGGAGGCCCCCCAGACGGCCTCAAGACGGCCCTGGACAGCCCCAAGACAGCCCAAGAGGCGCCCCAGAGGGCCATAGAAAGCCCAAGAGGACCCCGAGAAGGCTTCCAGAAGGGCCAATGAGGGGGAACAAAACGTTTCAATTTTATTTTTCCACCTTGAAAGCTTCCCAGGAGGCCCCGAGAGAGCCCCAAGACGCGCCAAGGAGGCCCCCAAGAGGCCCCGAGGAGGTCCAAAGAGGCCCCCAAAAGACCCCAAGCGGCCCCAACACGAGCGCCATCCCCGCCCCCTCCGTCAAGTTGCGTTCACGCCGCGCCACGTAGACGCCGTCGCGCAAACCTCTCGGGCCTGGGCGGTTCCAGGAGATGTTCCCGGAGGGGCCTCCGGGAACATTTGCTTCGGGGGGGCGAGGATCCACGCCTTGCCCCTTGCCGTCGTCGTCGTCGTCGTCATCGTGGGCGTCGTCGTCGTCGGTTCTTCTTGAAACTGTTCGTAGTTTTTTTGGAAGAGATTCGGGGTTCGGAGTTCGAGAAAGGTTCGGATGTTCGATATATGTAGATGTAGGTGTATCTGTATATGTACATGTATATGTATATGTACGTGTATGTGTATATGTCTATGTCTCTGTCTATGTCTATGTCTATGTGTGTATGTGTATGTGTATGTGTATGCTTCTTCTATTCTCTGTGAGCAAGCTCCTGCTGTCTCCGCAGCTTCTCTGCCCAAGTGCCCCCCCGTCGGCCGCGCGTGCGGACGCCTTATGCAGGCGGTCGCACAAGCGGCTCTCGAGGGCGCCGGGGAGATCTTCTTCAGGGGGCTGCGGGCCGCGCTCTACGAGCGGCTCGTGGCTGCCCCCCTCTCTGTGCTTCAGGACCAAGGGCCTCCTGCGCCTGCCTGGTCCATCCAGCAGGCGGACTCGTCCGAGGGCGAGGGGGCTTACTGCCCCCTCCCTTCGGCGGGTTCCGCCTGCCCCACCGTCTGCCTCGGGCTGGCGGTGGATCTGAGCGGCGGGGTCTCTCCCTGGCTGCTCAGCACGGTCGTCGCCCTCCTTTGGGTGACGGCCGCGTGCAGCGCCTGCGCAGGCTACTGCCTCGGGCTGCTGGGCCCGTACGTGTGGCGGAGGCTCAGGGCCTCCGCCTGGCCGCGCGGTGCGGTTCCTGCTTCCCCTGAGCAGGACCGCCGTGCGGCGCGAGCGTTGGCCTACGGGGTTCCGCCTCGACCTCGAGCGCTCGAGCGGGCAGACGCCCAGCATTCGGGCGGCAGCTTCCACGGCAGCGCCCATTGATGGCTGAGCTGCCACCAGTTGGCGGAGGGCCTCTTTGGCCCGAGCTCTACCCATTCGCGGCTCCCACGGCGCGCGACTACGCACGATGGCGCCTAGACGACGGCGACACCAGCTGGGCAGCTACCCCCCTCGCGTCTCGAGAAGGGGGCATCCTTCTGGCCCTGCCTGGCGCCTTTCGCTCTACGGCGGAGCTCGAGGCTGCCGAGGCGGATGGCTTTGCGGGGATGATAGGCCCCTTCCAGCTAGTGGACGTCCAGCTCCAGGGGGCCGCTTCACGGCCGCTCGCCACTACCGCATCCGTCCTCGTCGTAGATATCGAGGTTGCAGAGCTCGAGCTCGAGTCGCTTTACCCTCTAGAGGTCGGCGAGGACGCAGTCATCGTTCCCTTCGCCGAGGTGCGCGGCCGCGTCTACTGGCCACATCCTTCGGGGGTTCGGGTGCTTCGCGAGGGCTACGCTCGCTTGCACGGCGCCCCGCCTACTGCAGGAGAAGAGCCGCTCCCAGGGGCCGATCGGGCTACTCCCTATCACTCTGCCGACGAGATGGAGGAGCCCGAGGGGTTCGCGGCCGACGGGGAAGCCGACCGCACGGCCCCAAGTGCGCGATCTCCCGCGGTCGCTGGAGTGCCGCGCGGCCCGCCCGCCAAGCGCGCGGGCGCCGCCGCCCCGCCACGGGTCGCGGGTCCCGCTCCGATCGCTCCTGGTGCCCCTGCGGCGTCTCTGGACGACGGGGCTCCCATGACCCGTGCCGAAGTAGCTGCCGAAATGCGCGCCTTGCTTGCAGCCCACGCGGCCTCCACGTTGGTCGGCAGACCCGAGCCGCTGGGCCCCGCGCCGGCTGCCCGGAGCGATCGGCCCGAGGTGCCTCAGCTTTTCAGCGACGAAGCGGCGCGCCTCGGGCTGGATCCTGCGGGGATCGAGGCCGTCCTGTCTCACGCGCCCGTGGCCCCACAGCGGGTCTCCGCGCGTCCCAAGGGTCCGACCTCCGCGCTGGTCTCGGCGCGGGAAAAGGCGCGCTCTCTTGCTGTCCCTCGGGCCCCTTCGTCCGGTTTCGGGCCGATGGGTCCCCCGCCGCCACCTGGGCTAGCCCATCCCGCTGCGGTCGACGGCTTTGCCGAGGCGGGCGGCGCCGACGGGTCAGAGCCGCCCCATGCGGCCAATCCGACGGACTTCAGCCTCATGCTACAGTGCCTGCACCAGTCCCTCTTATTGCAGCAGGGGCGGGGCCATCGCCCAACCGTCCATCCGCTTCTGGGGACCCTGAGCGACTCAGCTCAATCTCCGCCCACGAGCTCGGGCGACCCTGCGCCCGCATCGGCTCAGATGGGGGGAATCGCTCGGAGGCGCGAGTGGCAGCAAGCGCTGATACAGCACGGCCCCGACGTACGAGGACTGATGAAGGAGAATTTGGCCCGCGTCCTGGGCGTGGAAGTCAGCGCCGTGACCCCCATGGCCATGCATCAGTACTTTCGGGAGCACAGTCCCCTGGGGGCTCAGCCGACGACGCACGAGTTGTTGACGCATTTCGCCTTCCTCAGCGCCGAGCTGTGGCGGGCCTGCGAAGAGGGCAACCCCGAGAGAGTCCAGACCTTACTGACGTGTCAGTGCATGTTCATCGACCAGCTGGCGGGGGACCGCGGCTATCTCGAGGCCGCCTGGTTCCTCACGGGGCTGGAGCCCCCCCCGTGTCGCGCGACCAGTCGTCACACGGAGCGCGAGGCCCAGACCCCGTTCTCACCCCTGGTGGATCCTCGCTGGCTGTCGGCGCAGGGCGAATACGTGAAGGAGCTGCAAGCATTTCGGGCGCGTCTCGACGCCGAGCGCGCCGTCGCGCTTCCCAAGCATCCACCTCATCAGCCCAAGCAGCCCAAGGTTTCGAAGCCCCCCTTCAAGTCTCAGGGTGCTTCCAAGGCTCCGAAGGCGGTGCCCAAGAAGGACTGAAGGCGCCCTTGGCGCCTGCCTCCTGGAAGGGTGGGCCTTCGCGGGGCCGGGGTACGCCGCCGCACACAGTCTGCGCCGACGCTGTTACGGCTGCTAGGCGCGTTTGGGCGCAGCGAGGGCGTGAGGGTAGGAATGCGCTCCTCCAGCGATGCTGTTGCGGCCCCGCAGGGAGGAGTACGTTCCGCCACCACGCCCTTCGCTCTGCTCCGAACCGCTTCTCGGATCCCTTCGGCCATTTTGGCCGACGCCTGCCTCAGTCGAGCGCGCCCTCCAGGGGGCCTGCAGCCCCTGAGGTTGGTGTCCCTGCTGGTGCCTGTTCTCCTTCAAGCACCCCTGCTGCTCTTGCCAAAGTCGCGCCATTCGTCGCTGACTTGTCTGCCTTGCTGCGCCTGTTTCCAGGCGCGAACATTGATATCACCCACTGGGCGGCAGCGCTGTCCCAGGTTGGGATGGGTGCTCGATGTTCTCTTGGATCTTTCTCCCGCTCATCTACGCGTGCAATGGACAGGGACGACCCGTACCTTTTGGGGCCGCCTCCCCGCGATCCTTGGCCGTGCCCGCCTGCTCCACCTCTTGGTCCCCCGCCTGACGGCTTGTCGGCGAGGCGCAGGGAGCGCTGGAGATTGCGGCGCGCGGCGCGGACGCTCGCGCAGTATTCTGTTATTGCGTTGAACTGGCTCACCTTGGGTCATCCTAGCCTCGCTCCCGCCGAGGCTCGCGTCCGCGCCACGGTCTCGCCCTGCCAGGAGGGCGTCCGCACCCGTATCGAACGGTTGTGTCGGATCGCAGTTCGCCTCGCCCGTGGCGGCAAGAGCGACTTAGGTCGAGCCTTCGCCAAGTTCGACTCCACTGAGGTCTCGCTCCATGGCCTGGCCACCCATGTTGCAGCTTTGGAGGCCTCCTTCACCTCCTCTTCTTCCGTACCCGCCCCCATGCGGCACTGCCCGACCAGCGCTCCTTCCGTGCCTGGTTCGTTGGCGACTGCGGCGGCTTGGGACTCCACCCAGGCCGAGCCCTTCGATTTGAAAGTCAGGGCGTCTCGCATCAAGTGGGATTATTCGCCAGAGTTTGATCCCGTTCCTTTCCTCTCTGACGCTCGAGTCCGCGAAGCTTTCATCGATCCTGAGGTGATGCGGCTACCGGCGTCAGAGTGGCCTGCGGGCCAAAAGGGGGCGCGCGTCCATATGGACCGCGCCGAGCTGTGGGCCCTACTCCAGAAGTGGGATGCCTGCGGCGCCCTGTACCTGACTCCTGCTTCGGACCTCGCCTGGGATGAAGCCTGTGGAGCTTTCAGGGTACCAAAGGACAGCGATTTCGACAGGCTGATCCTGAACCCAACGGTCGTGAACAGCCGCTGTGCTTCAATCTCGTCCAGCACCCAGCGCCTTGGCCAAGGTTTCCTGCTGTGCCGTTTGGGGCTGGCACCTGGGGAATGGCTGGCAGTTTCTTGTGACGACCTACGGGAGTTTTACTACACTTTCCGCGTCCCTCCCGCGCGCGCCAGACGTAACGCCCTGCGCGTTCGTCTGCCATCATCTCGCTTCAAGGCCTTTCGAGCCTGGCGCCCCGAGCTTGAAGGTGTGGATGTCGCGCCCTGCCTCAATGCTCTGGCGATGGGCGACAACATGGCTGTGGAGATTGCCAACTCTGCGCATGAAGGCGTCTTGCACAGCTTCGGGGCTTTGCGGCCTCACGAGCAGGTTGTCCACCGCTCGCCCTTCCCGCGGGGCCCGTTTGTCGAGATGCTGAATATTGATGACCATACAGGTTTTCAGAAGCTCTCGTGGCGTGGCTCCGCTCCTCGCCCCGACGACCCGTGTCGCCGTGATCGTGAGGTCTTCGCCGCCTGTGATGCGGGCTACCCGCGCGTGGGCCTGATACAGCATCCAGGCAAGCGCGCGCGCGGCGAAACGCACAAGGTGGTGGTGGGCGCCGAGGTGGAAGGGCGCATAGGCATCGTCTGCGCTCCTCTTGTGCGGACGGTGGCCTTGTGCAGGCTGACCCTGATCCAAATCTACCTCGGCATCACCACGCGCTCCCTGCTAGCCTCTCTTGTGGGCTGCTGGGTCCAAGTCTTCCTCTATCGCCGTCCGATGCTCGCCATTTTTACGCACGTCTACAACTTCTTGTCGCGTCTGGCGACCGAGGAGGGCATCGAATACGATCTGCCCCCTTATGTTCGCGACGAGCTTCTGGCCTGCACCTTTTTAGCCTTTACGGCTATAACCGACCTTCGGGCGCAGCCTTGCCCCGAGGTGTTCGGTACGGACGCGTCTCTCGGCTGGGGGGGCGTTGTCCGCGCTCCTATCAGCCCGCAGCTCTCCGCCGAGCTGTGGCGCAGATCGGAGCACGGGGGGTGGCACACGATTCTGCACAATCGGAGCCTCCTCGCCGTACTCAGCCGCGGCGTGCCCTTGGGCCCTGAGCTCACCCAACTGCATCACGACCTGGGGCTCCCGTCTATTGAGCCCCCCGTCGCGCCGCGTTGGGTCACCGAGCTATCAGAGGCGCTGCGCTTTCGGCTCGCGTACAAATGGGAGTTTCGCATGCCTCGTCACATCAATATCCTTGAGACAACAGTGTATAAGAGTCTGTGCAAATACTGTTGTGTTCGCCTCCCTGACTCTCGTATCCCCGTTCTCCTGGATTCAAAAGTGGCTTTGGGCGCGACGGCGCACGGGCGCAGCAGCTCTCCTGGTGGTCTATCTCACGTTCTCTCGACCACTTTGCCCTATGTGATAGGAGGAGGTTTATATATGGGAGGCATGTACGTGCCTACGGACGTGCACAGGGCCGACGACCCCACGCGAAACCGTGCGGTGAGGCCCCCGTCCCGTGACCCTCCCGCCTGGTTAGTGGAAGCAGAGAGAGGAGAATTTACTCGCTTTGATTGCATCGCGTACGCCGATTCCCGCTCGTCATTCCCTACCTGTCTCTGGGGCCGATTTGTTGCGCAGCTTGTGGCTCGAGGCCCCGAGGGGCTGCTCAGCCACCGTTGGGCGGCCGCCCCTCCCCCCTCGGTGGGTGCGGGGATGGCCGCCGACGCCGCCGGCGACGGCGCCCAGGGCGAAGCGCCTGACCCCTCGGGCGCCGCCGAGAGCAGCAGCGAAGCTGCTCTCGCCAGCGGGGAGCGTCGCGGGCCTCGCAACGCGCTCTTCGCTGATAGCGAACGGCCTCTCGCATCCACGGCAGACGCCACGCCCAAAGCGTCTGCTTCCTCGGAGGGCGGCTCGCACGGCCCCGACCCTGCCGCCGCCAGCGCAGGGTCGGCTCCCCCGGCCGCCAAGCGTGCTCCGCCTCTGGCCCTCCACTCCAAGGCCGCGGCGGTCCCTCCGCCTGCGATCGGGGTGGGCTCGTCGCGCGTCGGCTCGCGGGAAGCGCCAAAGGGGGCCACGGTTGCTACCCCCCGCATCTTCCAGCGAGCGGCCAGGGTGAGCGCCTCTCGCCAACTGCTTGGCGTAGTGGACGGGGCCTCGCGCAGCACCATTGAAGCCGCCTTCAGGCGCCAGTCCCTAGTCTACCATCCAGACAGGACTCCTGCGCACTTGGGGGCCGATGAGCGAGCAGCCCGCGCGCTGAAGTGGAAGCAGCTCTGTGACGCCAAGTCAGTGTTGCTCCAGGCCGTCTCGCAGGCCGCCGCGCCGCCCGCTGGTCCTAGCACGGGCGGTGACGGCCCTGCCGCTCGTGCCTACGCCCAGGCAAAAGCGGCAGGGAAGGGCGCCCGCAAAGGCAAGCTGGCTCCTGGGTCGACCATGGCCCTTCAGGCGCTCGAAGAAGCGGTCTCTTCGCGGGTCGCCCTGGCGAGTGCCGAGCTGGCCCCTCGGGCTGCCCTCCCCGCCTCGGGCGCGCCTCTCCCGAGGAGCGGGGTTTCGTCTGCCCTCGCGACGCGGGCGGCTGAGTCTGATGCCATCCTCGCCTCCGCCGTGTCGCGCGGCCGCGTGGAGCTCGACGCACTCCGCGCCGCGCGTGCCGACGCCACCAGGCGCACGGTGCAGGCTCCTGCACGCGGCGAAAGCGAGCGTGCCGTCGCTCGTGCCGAGCTCGCGGAAGGGATGGCCGATCGCGCCTACTTCCGACGCTTGCGTGAGGCCGCCAGTCGAGAGGCCGCGGGCTTGCCGCGTACGGCCCCCGTCCAGCTGGGTCGGGATTGGCGCAAAACTCTGCGCGCCGTCCTGCACAACGCTGAGGTCTCGACGGGCCTCGCCAACGCGGATCGTGCCGCTCGTGCTGGGGACGCCCCCGCGTCGTCCACTGGGCGCTCCCTGGCCGAGGTGGAGGCTGAGGACCCGCGCGCCTTGGCGAGGCCTGCCGACGACCCAGCGTCCAGCTTCAGCCGTCGTGAGGGGCGCGCGGTCCGCGCCCGCCTGGGCCCGCGGGACGAAGCAGTCGAGGACCAGCCCAATCGCGGTGGTCACGCGCCGCACTCCGCCTCGCGCACGGGCGCCGCGCGCACCAAGCGCGCCACCAAGCAGCGGCGGGCTTCGATGGCGGCGCTCCCCGCCCCTGAGGGGGGGGCCGCCACGACGCCGGGCCGCAGGGCGCGTCGCACTGCCAACGCGCGCCGCTGGGCAGGCGCGGCACGCCCCAGCTCCGCCGCGGGAGTGGGCCCTCCACCGCGGAGCCGCAGCCCTGCCCGCAGCCGCACGCGGTCTCCGAACCCGTACGGGACTGACCACACCTCTCCCTCGGGAGGTTGCTCCTCGCCTCCCGTCGACGGCCCGATCTCGCCTGAGGAGCCGTCGGGGCCGCCGGCGGGGGAGGCATCTGAGGGCCCGCACACTCCTGACGGGTCTCCGCCCGCGAGCGTTCGCAGCCGCTCGAGAGCGGAGCCCGCGCGCGAGGAGGACTCTCCGACGGAGCTCGAGGACGTCGTGCTGAGTGCCCTCGCAGACTCCTCGGTGGACCTCGAGCGCGTCGTGGCGGGCCTGAACCCCGAGGTCCTCCTTCGCCTGCAGGCGGCCTTCCCTCGCCGCGCGGAGGCCTCTCCGCCCGCCGCTCACGCCGCGGCTCGCAGCCGCTCTCGGGGCCGCGGCACGCGTGCAGGCTCCGAGACGCCGCGGCCCGTGCCACCGCCGCCGCCACCGCCCCGTCACCACTCTGGTGGGCGTGCGGCGTCGCGATCCCGCGCGTCGGCCGCAGGCCAGGGGCTTAGTCGAGCGGGCGCGCGCGACTCCTCTCGCGCGCCTTCGCGTCAGGCGACGTCGCCTGGGCGTCGCGAGGTGCGCTCCCCTCGAGTCGCTCCGAAGCGTCGCCCGAGTCCCGCTACTTCGCAGCGGCCAGCCACGCCCCGCCATGGTGCGAGCTCGGGCGACGCCCACGCAGGCAGCTCCCGCGCGGACTCCGCTGCTCAGGCCCCTCCGACTTCGGTAGGCATGCGCTCCTCCAGCGATGCTGTTGCGGCCCCGCAGGGCGGAGGGCGTGCCGCCGAGGAAGGGGGGTCTTCGAGCGGCCCCGCGCTTGGCCGAGCTTCAGAGCCCGAGCTGCATCTCAGCGGCTCTCACAGCGGTGACGCTGGAAGCGCCGCGGCTGCAGCCTTCGCAGCGCGGCGCACGGCCTCTGCGGCCGTTGAGCAGCCCTTGCCTCCAGGGGCCGCCAGCGCCCTAGCGTGGCGCCTCAACATCGGCGGTGAGAAGATCACAGTGGTGAGGTGGGGACCCGCCTGGCAAGCTGCCTTCCAGAGCGCGGCGTCGTGGCTGAGGTCTTTCGCACCCGCAGGGGCCGCCGAGCCCGAGGGCAAGGATGACCTGCACTGCCTCCTGCGGGCCTTGCACGCCTATAAGCGCCTGTTTCAGACAGGCGGCGCCGAGCCGATTGACGAGGCCTCGTGGTTGCATCCTTACGTGGCCGTCGTCGAGCCCGAGGCTATCCCCGCGCATGCTGACCTCCAAGCCATGGGGGCGGGCGCCATCCGTGGCATCGGGCTCGGCTCAAAGATCGAGCAGCGGCGGCGCGCGGGCAAATTGGCCTGCCTTTTCGACCTTCTGTACCACGTGCAGGACAGTCACGGCGCCATCCCAGCAGCGCTGTGGGGATCCCATTCCCCTCCGTCCGAGATCCTCGACGCCTTCGCGGAGGTGGTGCCCGTTCCACATCATTCGGGCCTCACGTCCTCGGCAGCTCGTTCCGAGCTTGCCGAAGCAGCCGCAGCTGCGCGTGCCGAGCCGCGCCCGCCATTTGACTGGGCGACCCTCGAGGGAGGGGACGCTCTGCCAGCCGAGATCGAAGCAGGGGCTCGCCGTGCCTACCGTAACATGGGCGGATCCTTCAGCTCGGCGCGGGCGATGCTGGCGGAGGCGTCGGGGTTCGAGACCGACGGGCGGGACACCCTCGTTCCGCCCTTCTACGCGTCCAGGCGCAGGAGGGCCGCCACGCTGATCAGCTCTCCCAGCCCTGGCCGCCCTGCGCTCATCCTGTGGTGCGTCTGCGGCCTCTGCATCTCTCTGGGAGCCGCGGCGCCGACCGCAGGCCAAGGGCTTAGTCGGGCTGCGCCTTCCGCGCCCGCTCGCCCTCCGCGCACTCCCTTCGTGCGCGATTCTCACCTCACCTCCGCGTATCTCGACCGTCGCTCGAGATCGATTGATGCGTTCGAGCTGTGGTTAGCAGAACACACTGGCGTGCCACCCGCCACACTTTACCGAAGCGGGATACTTCTCGCCCGTTTCCTCGCGACCTTCGGCGTGTGGCTTCATGATGCAGGTTTCCCTCATTATATTTTGGTCCATGCCATCTTGGGAATCCAAAGCGCCCATCCGCATTGGAAGGCCTTTCTGACAGAAGCTTGGGACGTAGCGAAACAATGGAAGCTTGCGGAGCCGCCAAAGCTCCGTCCCCCCTTGCCACGCGCGCTGCTGCGCGCCATGGTCGGGCTCTGTCTCGCCTGGGACTGGCCTGTGATGGCGGCGCTGCTGCTCATGGGCTTCACGATGTTCCTCAGGCCTGGCGAACTGCTGGCGTCACGCCGCTGTGACCTGTCGCTTCCATGCGACCGCCTCGAAGTTGAAGGGGATGCTTTTCTTTCGATTCTTGTTCCAAAGACCAGAAGAACGCACCCGACGCAACATGCTCGCTGCTCCGATCGAGGCACGGTGAAGATATTGAATCAAGTGTTTGGGAGGTTGGCTTCCACCGATCCTCTCGCCCCCTTCGGCGCGAGCGGCTTCCGTACTCGGTGGAATCATCTGCTTTTGGCTCTGGGCGTCCCTCTTGCCAAAGCAGGTCAGGGGCTCAACCTGGCGCCCGCTTGTCTGCGGGGCTCTGGCGCAACAGACTTCTATATCGCTACGGAAGACGTCCCTCGCGTCTTCTGGCGAGGGCGTTGGCGTCGAGCTTCCAGTGCCGAGCGCTACCTGCAAGCCGCCGCCGCCTCCACAGTTCTTGCTGCGCTGCCCGAGCCCGCACGGGCTCGGATCTTGTTCTTCGCCACCGCCAGCGACCGCCTTGTCGCTTCGTTCCTCCAAGTCGGCCCCGCCGCTTGGCCTTCCCTGCTTGCGGCCGCCCGCCAAAACCTTGTCACTTCGCAAGGTCCTTGAGCACGGGTATGGCTGCCTCGCCGACATCGGCGACCAGACGGACTCCACCGTCTGACGCGCGGCGCCCCGGCTTGAGCGCGCGGGACGGGCCTGCCCATTTTGGGCCGCCCCGCGCGCGCACGCCGCGGCCGCGCTCGGAGACAGCTCGCTAGCGCGCGAGCGGGAGAATGCTTCTTCTATTCTCTGTGAGCAAGCTCCTGCTGTCTCCGCAGCTTCTCTGCCCCCCTCCCTCCTCTCCCACTCTAAGGCTGACGGGCGCTGCCTCGCCGACATCGGCGACCAGACGGACTCCACCGTCTGACGCGCGGCGCCCCGGCTTGAGCGCGCGGGACGGGCCTGCCCATTTTGGGCCGCCCCGCGCGCGCACGCCGCGGCCGCGCTCGGAGACAGCTCGCTAGCGCGCGAGCGGGAGAATGTGTATGTGTATGTGTACGTGCATGTGCATGTGCATGTGCATGTGCATGTGCATGTGTAGGTTATGTGTATGTGTATGTGTATGTGTATGTGTATGTGTATGTGTATGTGTATGTGTATGTGTATGTGTATGTGTATGTGTATGTGTATGTGTATGCATGCATGCATGCATGCATGCATGCATGCATGGATATGTATGTGTGTTTACATATATGTGTATATACATATATAGATCCCTGGGCACCAGGCGGGGGGAGCCGGGATGGGGCCCTCGACAGTGCATGGGAGGTCCCGGGGCTCTGCTGGGGCGCCGGGAGCTCTTTTGAATCGACCGAAGACGGCCCTGGATCGCCAGACGTTGGGCTCCCAGATTGCGAAAACGACCACTGACGGCCCGAGATTACCTTATCATCAGGCCGTGACTGTCCAAGAGGCCCCTAAGATGCCCCAGGAGGCCTCCAAGATGCCTCCCATGGAGCCCCAGGAGGTAACAACCATTGACTTCCAATGGTTTTCTGAAGAATTTTCGAGTTCTCGCCTTTACAGTTTCCAGACGCTCCACGACGGCCCAAGAGGCCCCAATGTCTGCTCCAAGACAGCTCAAGAGGCCTCGAAGACGGCAACAAAACAGCCCAAGAGGGCCCCAAGACGGCGCCAGAGGCTTCCAAGACGGCCCGAGAGGGCCCTAAGACGGCCCCAAGAGGGGCCACGAGGGGTGACACAAACCGAAAATCCGAGCTTTCCACCCCGAGATGCTCTCAGGAGGCCCCGAGAAGCTTCCAACAGGCCAGAAGAGGGCCCAAGAAACTCACCAGGGGACCGAAGAGGTTCTACGAGGCCTCCCACGAAGGCCCCAAGAGGCAAAAATCATTGTCTTGCCAACGGCTTTTGAATGATTTTCAAGATTTCAGCCTTTGGGCATCCCGACGCTCCAAGACGGCCCGAGAGGCCTTCAAGATCGCTCCAAGATAGCCGAAGAGGCTTCCAACAGCGCCCCAAGGCGGCCCACGAGGGCCCCAAGACGGTGCCTGAGGCACACAAGGCGGCCTGAGAGGGCACCAAGACGGCCCCAAGAAGGGTCCAAGAGGGGTAAGACGAACCGAAAATCCGAGCTTTCCGCCCAGAGTGGCTCTCAGGAAATCCCCAGAGGCCCCCGATAGGTTCCAAGTTGCCCTCAGGAAGCTCCCCAGAGGGCCGAAGAGGTTTCAGGGGGCCTCCCAAGAAGGCCCGAAGAGGCACAACTCGTTGTTTTCCATGGGTTTGTGACGGATTCTAGAGTTTTCAGCCTTTTGGCATCCCGACGCTCCAAGACTGCCCAAGAGCGCCCAAGACCGCTCCAAGATAGCCGAAGAGGCCTCCAAGAGGGCCCTAAGACGGCCCACGAGGGCCCCAACACGGTGGCTGAGGCGCCCAAGGCGGCCCGAGAGGGCCCCAAGACGGCCCCAAGAGGGGCCCACGAAGGGGAACGCGAACCCAACAGCAGAGCCTTCCGCCCGAAGGGGCCCACAGGAGGGCCCAAGAGTTCCCAAGTGTTCCGACGAGGCCCCCCAAAGCCTCCCAAGAGGCCCCACAGGGCCCCCAGGAGACGTAGAAGGGGCCCCAAATAAGCCCAACAGTGCACTCGATGCATCAAAACTGCCGTCAGGAGGCCCCCAGAGGCTTCGGATTCCCTCAATGTGGCGCCAGGCGGCCTCAAGTCGGGCCTCCACGCAGACGAGACGGCCAATGACGGCTTCATATTGCAGAACATCACCTTCCGACTGCCTGGAGAACCCCGACGATGCCCCCGAGGGGCCCTAAGAAGCCCCAAGACGCCCCCCAAGAAGCACCCAACAGGTGCCTCCAACAGCCAATCGGGCGGCGAAACAAAAGGGGCCAACTGCGCCGACATTGGCGCGCAAGCTGCCCGCGTAAGGTCGCGCGTAAGCACCTTCGTCTCCAAACTGGCGTGCCGCGCGGGCGGCCCGTGTAAGCCGCCGCGTAAGGTCGCGGTGCCATCTCGCGTAAGACCCGTTTTGAATCGTCGCTCAAGTGAGGAAGCACGGAGAACCCTCCAGATGCCCCTCCGAAGACCCAAGAGGTCCCCAAGAGGCCCTCAGGAGGCACGACTGTATCGCGCGCCTGTGTTTGATAGCGCTGTCCAAGATGATCCAGCGCCCCCCCAGGCCTGGGCTAGAACTTGAGCGCGCGCGAAGCGCGTACATACATATGTGTATAGATATGTATATATATATATATATATATATATATATATATATATATCGTATATAATGATTATTGTTACATTATATACATGTATCTGTGTATATCTATATATAGATAAGTGCTGGGGTACCAGGGGCCCGTGGGCCCAGGCCCAGACACCCTCCTGGATCCCACCCCCCTGGCCCACGTCATGCTTGACCCTGTGCGGGGCCTCCTGGGCCTCCCGGGCCCTTTCCCCGCCGCCCAGACAGCTCCAGAGGCTAGAAGCTATGGCATCCCAATGCACATCAATCAATCGAACAGCACCGTACTGCTCTGCGCAACAGTCAACAGACATCATGCGAATATCACACTCCCGTTGTTGTTCGTACTGTCGCCCTGTTTCCCTGTTTATTCTAACCTGGCAGCTCATAGCATGGCATGGCATTGCATTGCTTTGCATGGCACAGCCTGGCATGCCGTGTCTGTGTATACCATGTGGCGCGGTATCATCGCTCTTCAGAGGAAACACGGCATGATATGGTTCAGCGTATCATCCCGTATATGATCATAGCATTTCACAGCACAGCATGTCATGGCATGAAATGTGCACTGTAGAGTATCGTGCCATTGCGCGTATAGCGTAGCATGATGTATCATGGCATTCCATAGCATAGTACAACATGGCGCTGTAGCGCTGGATTGTTCCTGTCCCATAGCTTGGCGACAGATCAACGGTCGACCAGTCGATGAGAGCGGAGGAGGAGGAATGGGGAAGAGGCAGGAGGAAACGTATAATGTTGACCTTATTATTCATGACCGCCTTGTTGTTCTCAATGCGGTCAGCACTCGAGCAGCTAGAACCTAAGCGCGCGCGAAGCTCGCGCGTGGTTCTAGTATATTTATATGTATATGGATATGTATATGTATATGCATGTGCATGTGCATGTGTATATGTATATGTATGTGTATGTGTATGTGTAGATGTATATGTATATGTACATGTACATGTATAGGTATCTGTATGCACATATGTATATGTATGTATGTATGTATGTATGTATGTATGTATGTATGTATGCATGTCTGTCTGTCTGTCTGTCTGTCTGTCTGTCTGTCTGTATGTATGTATGTATGTATGTATGTATGTATGTATGTATGTATGTAAACCGATATATGTGTGTAAATGCAGCCCCCACCCCGGCCCCGGGTACGACACCTCCCCGCCACATCTCGGGGACGCTCCCGGTACCGCTCCCCCAGCACAGGAGGGCCCAAGACGCCCCCCAGGAGCCCCCAGAATGCGAAAGGATGGCCCAAGACGCTCCCAAGCAGCCTAAGTCAGCCTTCCGACGAGGTTCCCAGGTGGCCTCCAAGAGATCCCGATAGAGGTCCAATAAGGGTCACGGGACGGCCCGAAGAGGCCAAAGTCGTATATTTTCAATGGTTTTTCAATGGTTTTGGCGTCTCGCGTTTTCGAGCTTCCAACGGTCCAAGAGCGCCGAAGAGCCTCCCAAGACCGCCCGAAGACCACCCAAGAGACCCTCAGGACGGCCCCAAGATGGGCCAAGACGGCTCCAAGACTGCCGAAGCGGCGCCCAGCACAGCCCCAGACCACCCCAGAACAGGCCCACGATGGGCCCAAGAGCGGGAGCAGGAGGCTTCCAGAGACCTCCGAGAGGCCTGCAGGACCCCCCAGAGGACCCCCAAACACCCCCGATCCCTGAGAGGCCCCAAAGAGACCCCGACGAGGCTCCAAGAACAGCCCAGAAGAGCTGCGAGAGCCGTCGCGAGAGACCCCAAAGAGGGTAGCATCGTTGATTTCCCATGGTTTTTCGAATGCTTTTCGCCTTCTCACGTTTTCCCTTTTCCAACCCTCGAAGATCGAGGATTGAAAAAAGAACATAGGAATTCCCAGAATTCCATTTGTTTTTCAAAGTGGGACTCCTACTCGGGGATCCCACACATCCCCTGACATCTGGCTGGTACCGCGCCTCCCGGCTTCCCGGGGGGAGACCCCAAGACGCCGAAGGACAGCCCATGACGACCTCAATGAGCCCCCAGAACATGAAGAACGGCCCAACACGCTCCCGCGCAGCTCGAGACACCCTTCTGGCGGCTCTACAGGCCCCCAGGGAGCCTCCAGAAGCTCCAGGGGGTCCGGAAGATCCCACACCCCTGAGGGGTCCGGCTAACAAAGCCCGTGAGGCACAAACAAGAAACCGCGCCGAACAGCGCCGAGGAACTTGAAAAAGATGGGAATCCCACAATTCCGAATTTTTTGTTTCAAGTTTGGCCCCTGGTCTATTCTTGCACAACAGACCACAATTCAGACCCCCCTCACCGCCCAAAGAAGAACCCAGGAAGCCTTTTTTTTCCTGCGTTTCCGCATTTCCCCTTCTATACGATTCCGAGGCTTGAGCAGGGCCTCCAAGGGAGTCGCTGGACGCAAGAAGCGACCAACATGATATTACATGAGTTAGCCGATCAAGCCTAGTCAGAACTTGGGCGCGAGCGAAGCGCGCGCGATGGTTCTAGTAAAAGATATTACGCAGTGTGTTCCCTGCGTAGTTTTGTCTACAGTAAGTGTGTTTGTATTAGGTAGTGTTGTTTTCGTTGTGTTCGTGGTGTTGGTTTGTAAGTAGTACGTAGTGTGTGTTCCTGTGCAGCGGTTTCTGCGTAGTTTTTCGTAGCGTTTCTTGTGCAGCGTTTCCTGCGTTGTGTTTCTTGCGGCGTTCTTTACGTAGTGTGTTTCCTGCGTAATGTTTCTTGCGGTGATCTTTACGTAGTGTGTTTCCTGCGCAGTGTTTCTTGCGTCTTGTTTCTTGCGTCGTGTTGCTTGCGGTGTTCTTTACGTAGTGTGGTTTCTGCGTAGTGTTTCTTGCGGTGGTTGTTCCGTAGTGTGTTTCCTGCGTGGTGACTCCGGCGGTGTTCTTTACGTAGTGTGTTTCCTTCGCTGTGTTTCCTGCGTCGTGCTTCGTGCGTCGTGTTTCCTGCGGTACTCTTTACGTCTTGTGGTTATTGCGTAGTGTTTCCTGCGGTGTTTTTTACCTCGTGCGTTTCCTGCGTAACGTGTCCTGCATAGTTTTTCCTGTGCAGCGTCTTTCGTAGCGTTTCCGGCGTAGTGTGGTTCCCGCGTCGTATCGTTTACGGTTTTTGTTGTTACGTAGTGTGTGTTCCTACGTTGTGTTTCTTGCGGCGTTCTTTATGTAGTGTGTTTCCTGTGTAGTTTGTCCTGCGCAGCGTTTCCTGCGCAGTGCTTTTGCGTACAAATACATTGCGTTATCATGTTTATGTCAAAACATTGCGCGTATAAAGTCAATATGCGCTTCAGTCCAACCCTCCCAAGGGACTCTCCGCCACGCAGTGCCCCTCCTCCTCCTCCTCCTCCTCTTCCTCCTCCTCCTCCTCCTCCTCCCTCCGTAGCCATTTTGGCTCAAGGTTGAACCGTGCCGCCTCGCGGTTGAGCCTTGGACATAGCCAAGGGGCGGGGCTCGAGCCGCGCTTCAGGGGTCGACAGGCGACCCCGCAGGCTTTCTCACTGCGTTTCTGATCCCTCGTGCCGTGCGCGGCGACCCCGCAGCCGAGGGTCCAGCCATGGCCGACAGCTCTATGAGGAAGATGCTGCAAGAGCTCATGGAGGCGCAGACGGCGACCCTCCGCGCGGAGATTCAGACGTCGACCGCAGGGATCCAAGGGCAATTGGCTGCGCAAGGAGCTGAGCTGACGGCACTTCGCGAGCAAGTCACACGTCAAGAAGAACGGCTTCTCAAACTTGAGTCAGGGCGCAGTTCTGCTCCCAGTACGGCTTCAGGTGGTTCATGGATTCGTTCGTTCTCGCAGGCTGGTACAAAGAGCCGCAGAGTTGACACTTCTACCATCGACCTGACCAGTGACATCGAGCAGGGCGACCCAAGGGTCAAATATGTGGGAACTTTCCCGCGCCCGCTGCTGCTTAAGACCAGACAGGCGCACTTCGAACAGATGAAGGCCACGTTCCCAAAAGAATTGGGCGACGAGAACGCCGTGGAGGTGCAGTTCCATGGCATTTCGCAGGTGTACAAGCTGAAGTTCAAGACCGAGGACTCAGCCAAAGAATTCCAGCGCAAGGCGAACTTGGCGGGTATGTCTTGGCAAGACTTCCGTGATCAGAGTATTCATCCTCTTCGCATCCGTGGAGATCTTCCACTCCACGTCCGCCAGAAGAAGCGGGCCTTCTCCAGCATCTACGTCTCGGTCAAGCAGCTCGTCATGAAGAGCTCGTTGTGGGATGCCTCGTGCAAGCTCGGGGTCAACGGGCACAAACTTGGTTTGCAAGTTATTTCCGACTCCGACGTTTTCGACCTCGTGTCGGTGAAGCAGGGCTCAGGCGACCAGTTCACGTTCGAGCCGAATCTGGCCTCTCTGACGACCTGGGGCATCACACCTGATCAGATCCAGGAGGTGCTCGGGGACCTTTGATTTTTTTTTTTCCGCAGGCCGACGCCCCAGCCAGGAGCGACTCTTTAGAGGGAGTTGATTTTGAAGTCTTTCTAGTGGATGAGGAGCGCGAGGGGTGTAGCTCCTCCTCCCCGCACTCTGCTGCCGCGCCATCGCTGCCGCTGCAGATCTCTGAGGCTTTCAGTGAATCTGGCGAGCCTCTTTTGGCTCCCGCTCCTTCTCCTTCCTCCGGGCCCCCCTCCCCCGCTGGGCCGTCGAATGCAGTGGGAGAGCCATCTAGCTTTCAGCCCTCCCCCTCCCAACCCTACTTCCCGAAAGACCCCTTCAAGATCACCACTTGGAACTCACGGGCTCTTATTGGTTCTGCTTATTCCAACCAACGGCGCATTCGGCATACATTTCACACCCTACATTCTCTTCTTCAACATAACGACATAGTAGCAGCACAAGAGACTCATGGTACCGAGGGTGACCTCCTTCTTCTCAAGCGCGACTTTAAGCAGCACACCATCTTCGGCTGTTTCGGGCGTCCTGCGAATGCTGGAGGCCTCCTTATCTTTGTCTCTCTGCGGCTGCAGCGGGAATCCAATCAATATGTATTCCGTGAACCTGTGCCTGGCCGCGCGGCTCTTCTCCAGCTCTCAGGACCCCATGGGGACCTTCAGCATAGTCAGTGTTCACATTGCCCCTGACCTCCCCGAACCCAGGATTCGAGCCCAGTTTGGCTCTATTCGTCGTGCCCTTCCTCCGTCCTCCTCCTCCTCCCCCTTCATCCTTGGGGACTTCAACTGTCTCGAGCTGGGGGAACGTAGGTACGATGCCACTAGTGGGGTTGAGCTTTTTTCTCCGTCCAGGCTTGCAGGAGCCTTCAGGGCTATCTTTAGCGAGTTCGCAGAGCTCGAGCAGGACTCCTTCGCACACCGGCGTATCACGACTACTCCTACCTCTTCTGCCTCCTATGCCCGTCTTGACCGTATCTATACGAACATTCCCACGGCCGACCTCCTCGACCACAACCCCCTTAGCTCTACTCAATGGAATTTTGCAGACTATTCGTTTCCCTCGGACCACGCCCCTGTCTATCTCTCCCTCAAGCCTTGGAAGCCGAATGGTGAAGTGTTCCTGCCGACCTGGGTTTTAGGCGCCCCTCGTACGCCAGCATCTTTGAAGAGCTCGTCAACGGTCAAGAGTTTAGCAGCGACCCCACAGAGCGTCTTCTCGAGGTCAAGTCATGCATGGTCGCTGCAGGTCAGCAATGCAAGCAAGAAGTGTATCGGTCGGTGGCTGCATCACGGCAAGAAAAGATAGCATGTTGTCTCCGTCTTGCTAGGTCTCATCGAGGGCGAATTCAGCGCGGCATCCAGCAAGCCCTTCGAGCTCACCCGGTCTTAAAAGAGTTTGACGATCCCGAGCTTATCATGTTCACCCATTGGTCGGGCTTTCATAATCACTTGAGTCAAACGATGAGGGCTGAGCTTGAGGAACAGGAACGTGAGCTTCTGCAGACAGATCGTTCGCCAGCGAATTCTGCCGATTATCATTTGCACCGCATTCGGCGCCTCGCGCGTGCCTGGAGGGCCAGTCGACGCACAGTAGCTTTGAAAGGGGGGTATCGGAGCCGACGGCAGCGAGTTTGCGGAGCCTAATACCTGCGCCAGAATGCTGGCCGATCATCGGAGTTCAGTATTTGCTCGCGGACACCAGAGTCCAGGACCCGACCGCTTGTGCTACAGCGCCTGGAGGGCCGCAGGACCTGTTGTGCAGGAAGCAGTATATGATGTGTATTTACACCTCCTCGCGGGGAACCCGATGAGCTCGGATTTCAACGCTGCCAAGCTCGCCCTCTCGCCGAAAGGGGACCTCGGGGACTCGGAGCACGTCTACAAAACTGTCGAAGATACGAGACCGATAGCTTTATCGAACACCGATAACAAACTGGTTAGCTGCATGATCGCATCGCCGATTTCCGAAGTCGCTCGTGATCGCCTACACGAAACCCAACGTGGTTTCATCAAGGGTCGTCAAATCATCGATAACGTCCTCGAGGTTGATTTCAATCTTGCTCACTGGTATGCTGTGCGTGGGGAGAAGCGAGCTGGAGCTTGCTTCTTCGATTTTCGCGCCGCCTTCCCGTCGGCGCACCACCCCTGGATCTTCAGGGTCTGGAGGGCGTGCAACTTTCCAACGTTCATGATCACAGCGATCACGCTCCTTTATTCTAACATGCAGCGTATCATTCCTTTTCGCGGTTCGGACCCCGTCTCTTTCACCGCCCTGCGCGGTGTCGAGCAGGGCTGCCCTCTCTCTGGTATATTATTTGCGTTTGCCCTCGACCCTCTCCTGAGATGGTTGCACCGCCTACCCCTCGAGGTCCCGAAGAGAGTCACAGTTTTTGCGGACGACCTGGACCTCACCTCCTCCGACATCTACGCCGTCCTCCCAGCCGTTGTTCGTCAGATCTGTATCTATGGGATTGGTGCAGGGCTTATTTTAAATCTCCAGAAGTGCGTTATCGTCCCCCTGGAACCTGGCAGTGTTGAGACCGCCCGGGCCGAATTCAAGCGTCTGGGGATCCGTGTCAACCAATTCAAAATACAGTATCACGGGAAATATCTTTGTTTTTCCTCGGGTGGAACGCTCCCTGGCTGTCCTGGAGTCCTGTTGCCCTCAAGCTGACCCAGAGGTCCCCCGCCATCGAGAAAATGGGGCTAGGCCTGACCAGCAGTATCACCGCACACAATGTCTATGCTCTATCGGTAGCTGGTTATGCGTCACAAGGTTCCCGACCGACCTCCCAGATATTGCGTGCAGAAAGAGAAGCCTTGCAAGTCTACACCTGTGCTCCGAGGCATGCTGTTCCGCCGGCGATTTTTGCACGCTTTAAGGAAGTTGGCTTCGAGGTGCAGGCAGGTGACCTCCGCGTTCGTAGCCTTGCTGCACGGCTTCGTGTTGCCAACAATTCTGACCTCTTTCCTCGGCTAGTTGCCCAGCTCCAAGACACCCTCGACGGTGATGGTTACTGTATCGCTTATCGATGGCCCCCGTACCTGAAGGATTCCCTCTTCTGGCAAGTGTTCCAAGATTTCCAGGACTCGAAGTGCATTCGGAGGCTCCCCGAGGATATCCAGAGGAAAAATGTCCAGAACAAGCTCGTGCAAATGATCACCCCCGACTTCCACTCGAGATCCATCTCCAGCATCATTGCCCCAAGACTCAGAAAATGGTTACCATATATATCTGAAGCTGATGTAGACACCTCGTTCAGAGTTAATCTTCAGAGCAGCATGATGGTACCGCCCTTTGTTTTTGTGGCGCTGCTAAGAACAGTATTCAACAACTGGAACACGACTCAGCGCTGTCGGCAAGGCGCCCAAGGATGCAAGTTCGGATGTGCGTGCGTTGGTGGAGATGATCTAGTTCACTATGTGGTTTGCCCCATCGTTCAAGCTCTTCTTGTCCATCTGCTGCCTGCTCTTCCACACGAATGGGGTCCAGATCCTCTGAACGTCTTCCTCCCCCATCTCCTCCCTCCTGCGCATGATACGGCTCTCCCATCCTGTCTTATAGCCATAGATTGCCTCCACTCATCTTTTCAGGCTCTGCGCACTCGCCCTGTCCCTTCAGCTGCCCTCTCTCGCCAGACGGCCAAGGCACGTCTCAAAGTCATCATTCGGAGGTCCCCTCAATTGCAGGGGCTGCTCCGCTAGAAGCCGAAGAGCAAGGACACGGCCGCCAACGGGTGGGACTTCTCCTCCTCCTCCTCCTTCCCCTCCTCCTCCTCCTTCTCCCCGTCCTCCCCCACCGCCTCCCCCTCCTCCTCGTTCCCCCCCCCCGTCGTGGGCCCCCCCCTCCTCTGCTGCTGCCACCCCGGATGGCCCAGAACTCCTGGCGGCGCCCCAGGGGGGGACGGCGCGAGGGGCGCGGGCCCCTCTGCACGAAGGAAGGGGGGCTTCTCAAAAGGCATAGGCTTTCTCCCTCCCCCTCCCCCTCCTCCTCCTCCTCCTCCTCCTCCTCCTTCTCCTCGTTTCCTCGTCCTCCCTCTGCTCCTCCTCCTCTCCTCCCCCTCCTCCTCCTCCCCTCCTCGTTCTCCTCCTCCTCCTCCTCCTTCTCCTCCTCCTCCTCCTCCTCCTCCTCCTCCTCCTTCGTGGGCTCACCCCTCCTCGGCTGCTGCCCCCCCCGATTGCCCGGATCTCCTGGCGGCGCCCCAGGGGGGCTTCTCAGATGGCATGGGCCTTCTTCCCTGACCTTCCAGAATGCTGCAACATAGTCCTCCAGACCTACAAACCTATTCGGACTGCCTACCACCTCGACAGGGCTTTAGATGCCGAGGTCCTGGTGTCAGATGCGTTAGCCCTCCTGGAAGGTCAGGGCCAGAAGGGCCCAGCGTCTTCTCAGAAGGCTTCTTACAGAAGCTGGGCGGGCTTCTCCGAACCCCTTCCTGGCCTTTTCAGAAGCTCCGCCGCCTCAGAAAGCCCCCCCCCCCCCCCTTCGCGCCACCCCCTCTTTGGGGCGCCGCCAACTCGCCGACGAGCTGATTTCTGCTCACCCCTGGCGCTCTTTCACGACCTGGGCTTCGACAGGGCCTGCTCCGAGGGGCCCCAGGGCACTCAGAGACGCATATATGGGGGGACGCAAGAAGCTGCCCCCGGGGAAGCGGTCGGGACCGCGCGGGCAGCGGATATTGGACAAACCAGTTTTCTGAGGGTACTCGGCGGATACTCGGCGGATGCCAAGGGCCTGTGTTTCTGAGGGTCTGGCGGTGGACACCGGGTTGCCGGGCACGCCCGCCGCACCCCTCTCCTCCCCTCCCAGATCATTGATTACCGGATTTTTCCGGTAACGACCGACGTTACCGGTCGCGACCGAATTTGCCCGAAATTCCAGGAACGGAGCGGTCGCGGAGCATCGGTCGCCGATCGGTCGCGCATCGGTCGCGCATCGGTCGCGGATCGGTCGCGAACGGTCCCCGAGCGCCAATCGTCACACCCGAGCGCCAATCGTCAGATCCGATCGGTCGCGACGAATAGTGTAACGACCACAGTGACGAGCGCGAGGACGACAGCGACGGCGATGACAAACACGACGACGAGTACTATAATGACGTCGGTGATGGTGTAGTTGATGATGCATGTCATGAGCAGCGCGACGATGATGATGAGGCTCATGAGGCTGGCGACGATGAAACTGATGACGTTGATGACAACGGTGGTGAAGCCAACGGCGACCAACATGATGACCATGATGACGATGCTGATGATGATGCGGATGATGATGATGATTATGAGTATGGTGATGGTGGTGGTGATGATGATTGTGATGATGATGATGATGCTGATGATGCTGACGATGATGGTGATGATGATGATGATGACGCTGATGATGGTGATGACGATAATGATGATGATGATGATGATGATGATGATGATGATGATGATGATGATGACGCTGATGATGGTGATGATGATGATGATGAAGCTGCGTCGGCTCAAGTGCCGCGGGGCGATGGTGAACGCCCTCACCCAGGGCCGAGGCCCCTCTCGTGGCGCGCTCCCTTGGACCAGGGCACCGCGAGGCCCGCGAGAGGCCGTCGTGGGCGCCGCGGGCCTGGCGGGTGCCAGCGGGCTGGGCATGGCCGCGCCTCTCCGAGGGGCAGCCGTGGCGAATCCCCCCCCCGAGTAGGGCTGGCGGCGCTCCTGGTGGGGCCCCCACCCGCGTCCTCCAGGGAGGTCGCAGTGGCTGCGGGCCGAGCGCGACGCGAAGGGCGTGCTCGTCGCGCTCGTCCTCAAGTGGGGCGACGACGTGTCCGCGGGGCACGTCGTCGGGTCATTCGGGGCCGAGCCCAGGGCCGAGCCGTCCGTGGAAGTGGCGATGATGAGGGTGGTGGTGGTGGTGGTGGTGGTGATGCTGATGCTGATGATGATGCTGATGATGATGCTGATGATGATGATGATGAAGATGATGATGATGATGATGATGATGATGATAGGGAGGGTTGTGATGATGCTGATGATGATGATGGCGATGATGATGGCGACGATGATGACGACGATGAGGACCATAACGATGGCGATGGTGGTGATGATGGTGATGCGGAGGATGATGATGACGATGGTGACGGTGACGACGAGGACAAAGGAAGGGTGATGAGAATGATGATGATGCTGATGCTGATGCTGGTGATGATGATGATGATGATGCTGATGATGATGATGATGATGATGATAATGATAATGATGATAATGATGATGATGCTGATGATGATGATCGCGAGGAAGAGGAGGGGGATGAGGAAGGGTTGGAGGAGGAAGAGGAAGAGGAGGAGGAGGAGGAGGAGGGCGATAGAGGAGAAGGAGAGGAGGAGGAGGAGGAGGAGGGGAGGAGGAGGAGGAGGAGGAGGAGGAGGAGGAGGAGGAGGAGAGTTGACGGCAAGGGCGTTCGCCGCGCAGCCCGCCCGCCAGCCCTTTGTGGCTCGAGGTCCCAAGGGCCTCCTCCGCCCCCCCCCCTGGGAACAGGGACCGCCCCCCTCGAGCCAGCCTCCATGGCGGTTTCCCCGCCCCCGTCCCCCCGCGCGTGCCACTCCCTGCTGGGTGACGCCTTCCTGGAACACATCCAAGCTGAGGGGGTGCGGTCCGCGTTCAAACTAGGGAACTACGCCTTCCTCCACAAGGACCACGCCGTCCATGGCCCGTCGATGGCTGCCATGGCGCCCTTGGTGGCCCACGCCCTAAAATCGCGCAGCGCCCCCCCCCCCCCCTCCCCCACGCACCGTGGTGTCTGATGCCCCACCCCCACCCCCCCCCTCCCCACCCCACGCGGCCCCAATGCGCGCCCGCGTGCGCCCCCAGGTGGACGTCATGCTGCGGGCCTCCCCCGAGTCCGACATCCCCTTCACCGTGCTGAGAGCTGCCTGCGAGACGGTGTTTAGCAGGCGCCGTTGCAACCAATGTTGGGAAGAAAGACCTGCCGTGACCCTCCTGTGACCTACCGTGACCCTCCCGTGGCCTACCGTGACCCTCCCGTGACGCGGTCGGGCTTGGTCACGGTAGGGTCACGGCTTGGTCACGGTAGGGTCACGGCTTGGTCGCGGTAGGGTTCGGTCACGGTAGGGTTAGGCCACGGAGGGGTAGGGCCGTGGGTCACGGTAGGGCGAGGAAGGATGAAGATAATGATGAGAAGGTAATGATGAGGTGGAGGAGGAGAGACGGGGGGGCTGCGAGGGATGATCATGGCGACGGTGATTGCGACGATGCCGAGGAGGTCGATCATGGGGGAACAGGAGGGACAGAGATGGAGAGAGAGAGAGAGAGAGAGGAAACTTGACGAGGGGGATGGGCGGTGCATGCTGATGCTGATGTAGATGAGGATGGGCAGGCGGGCGAAGAGGGCATGGAGGAGGTCTTAGGTAGACCACGGCAAGGTCAGGTAGGGCTATGTCACGGTAGGGTCATTGGCTGGGTCCATACCGCCCCCTGCCGTGACCTACCGTGACCCTACCATGACATATTGCCGTGACCTGCCGCGGCCCTACCCTATTAGCCCCCTACCCTATCAGCCCCGCCTATCCAGCCCCGCCCCCCCCCCTCGCCCCCCCCCCCCGACTCGCCCCCGTCGGCGTCATCGCGCCCATCCCCCCCCCCCCCCCCCTCCCCCGCCCCCACGCACGCACGCACGCGCGCGCGCGCGCACACGCACACATACACACACGCACACGCACACACACACACACACACACACACACACGCACACACAGACACACACACACACACACACACGCGCACGCACGCACGCACGCACGCACGCACGCGCGCACCCGCCACCCTCCTCCTCCGCCCTCCCATACCCATCGTTCCTCCCGTTGCCCGCCTCCAGGTACCCCACCGCCGCCAACGAGCCCCCAGGCACCGTGCACCAGCGCGCGGGCTCGTTGGCGGACAAGCTGAGCTGCGTTCTCAAGCACTGCCGCCGCATCCGCGACAACCAGACGCGCCGCCGCCAGGCGCGAGGAGGGGAGATGAGGGGGAATTTGGATGGGGTGGCTTGCGGTGTAGGGTTAATTCGTATGGGTGGTTGGGGATGCATGTGTGAGTTGGCTAGGGCGATCGTGGCGTGGGGAAGCTAGGTCCATGCATATCGCGCGGATGTATCGTCTGGCGCATATGTGATACCATGCCGCTGTCAGATCTGACGACGACCAGACGTCAGACCGATGTCAGATCTGACAAGGGTCAGACGTCAGACCGTTGTCAGATCTGACAACGGCCATGCGCTAGGCAGTTCCATTGTAGGTCGATTGTTGATACTGTAGTGTCATCATACTGTAGTGTTGATACCATATCTGAACACGGTCAGGCGTCAGAGCGTCGTCAGATCTGACGACGGTCTGACGTCAGACGTTCGTCAGATGATACATCCGCGCATATATCGGTTTGATGACACTGTCGTCACGGGGGACGTTGTGCTGGGGATGGCGACGAGTGCGTTCGTGTGTGGAGCGATGGGTGGAAGGGGGAGAGCGGGGGGGGCAGTTGGCGAACGGGGGCAGCCCAGGCGCTTGCGGGCTGCTCCAACACCGAGCGCGACCAGCTGATCTACATTTTGCACCTCCTCGGCGTGCCGCCTGAGACCGACAGGATTTTTTTTGTTGTGTGTATGGGGGAGCACATGCACGCACGCCTATGCATACTCCACACACATCAGTACACATATATATATATGTATACATACACATATATATAAATATTGATTCACGTGTGCGGGCACACTCATAGACACACGCACGCGTACGCATGCATGCAAACATGGTCATACGTGTGCACGACTATGTGCGTGTTAAACTATGCATGTAAGCGTACACGTGCATAGCTATAGATGTGCATGCATCCACATGTGCACGTGTATTCAAACTCACACATGCATACGCAAACACATGTACACACATATACACATGCGTATACAACCATGGGCTTCTGCATGTGCAAGCACCCCACATGTTCATATACATACGTGTGTGTTGTATGCACGTACGCCTGCGTGCACATATTTGCGCAGATGATGCGCGAGCGGGCAATGTAAGAGGCGATTGGCATGAGGGTGGCGAGGGCGACGCCGACGGAGCGGAGGCTGGCGGAGGAGGGGATGAGGATGTCGGTCGCAGTAGAGAGGATTTGCCGTGGTGCAGGGAGTGGGGCGATGATGCGGAGGAGGGTGAACATCGGGAATGTACACGCTGAGGGCATGGATGAGGGTGATGACACGGTGGATGAGGGTGAAGAGGTGGATGGAAGAGGGCAAGCCTATCTGAGCGCCCCCCCCCCCGCGACACAGCACGCCGCGTCGATCATCATTCCCGCGGCCACCGACGGCGCGCCCGTCTTCGGCCCCTCCATCGGCGTCGCCGAGCTCTGCCGAGGAGGCAGCGTTTTCGTCGTGTCTGACGCGTGTGTGCGCACGCGTGAATGCGTGTGCGTGCGCGACGTCTGTGCGCGCGTGTGCCTGTGTATGTGCGCGTGTAAGCTCTCTCCCCTCCTCCTCCCCACCATTACTGCCCTCCTCCCTCATCTCATCCTCCGCCTCCTCGCCTGGCCAGCACCCCTTCCCCCGTGCTCCTCTTCCTCCTTCATCATCCTCCTCCGCGTTCTCCCCTCATCCTCTTCCTGATCTCCCTGCGGGTGCCCCTGAATGGGTCGGGGGTGCTAAGAACGGGGATGTGTGAGGATGCCGACGGGGATGACGATGAGGAGGTAACGAAGGTGTTGCGACGGGGAGGCGGAGATGAGGATGGCGATGAGGAGGAGGATGACACGAGGAGGACGATGGGGAGGAGGAGGATGAACACCACAGGGGCGTGCAAAACATGGGAGGTAGGCCTATCAGGTAAGAGGGAGGTGTCGAGGATGCACCAGGGGATACAACGATATATATACAGAGGGATGGAGTTATACTTGGTATAGTGGGGAGATTGTATATTCGGATTTGTATGACCTGTAAGATATGTATACATATCTATGTAGATTGGAGATCCGATGAATATAGAGAGAGAGAGAGGGGGTGAGGTACAGACATAGGGGAACTATACATAGGGCGTAAGATGGAAGGCACGCATGGGATTAGGAGTAGAGTAGAGGGAACCAACGGCCGCCCTCAGCTGACCCCTGCTGTTCCTCTTCAAGATGACAATCCCGAGCCTGTGCCACACGGTCGCGATGACGACAGTGGCGAAGGCCAGCATTTTGGGAAGCACGGGGTGGGGCGACGACGACGGCGACGACGGCGACGGCGACGACGACGGCACTGGCGTCGTCGCCGTCGTCGTCGTCGTCGGCGTCGTCGTCTTCGTCGTCGGCGTCATCCCCCATTCGACCTTCGGTCCTCCCTCCGATGAACGGTGCGCCCGAGTTGCATTGTGCACCATCGTCGCGCGGACAGCCCCCCTTCCCCCCTCGTCGGCCCAGGCGAAGCTGACGACCACATGGACGACGCGACCCTGTCCGACGAGCAGATGAAGGAGCTCGCTTCCTCTCTGCGGGGGGATCAGAGCAGGATGGGAGGGCGACGGTGACAGGCGATGAGGGGATGGGGGGGGGGGGGGGGGGGGGAAGGGCAGGAGGAGGAGGAGGAGGAGGGGGGGGGGGTGGAGGAGGAGGAGGAGGAAGGAGGAGGGGAGGAGGAGGAGGAGGCGGGAGGGGAGGAGGAGGAGGAGAGGAGGGGGGGGTCATATATATTTATATATATGTGTGTGTTTATATGTATATATACACATGCATTTATATATATATATATATATATATATATATATATATGTGTATGTATATATACATATATGTATGTGTGTGCGCGTGTGTGTGTGTATCGCAGGGGACGTTGATATGTATGAAGACGGCGATAAGGGGGCACAGGGGTTCGGGATGTCGGTGGGGGAGGGGCTAGGCAAGGGGCTGGGCGCGGTTTCCTCGTTACCCTCGTCCTCCACAACCACTCGTCATCCTTCCCCAGTTACATGGTCCGAGGATGTCTCAGGCGAGAGCCTCATTTTCGACGGTATCTCCAGCGATATCGGCATTCCCCATGGTGCGAGGATGTCTCAAACGAAACGTGTATTTGAACATCAACCGTCGTATACGATGACCTCAAAAATCCCGACGCTGCGAGGATGTCTCAAGCGAAGCGCTCATGATGCAAAACGTTAGGGCATGATCGGGTAGCACTGTCGTCGTCGTCGTCGTCGTTCGTCGTCGTCGTCTTCGTCGTCGTTCGTCGTCGTCGTCGTTCGTCGTCGTCGTCGCCGTCGTCGTCCCGAATCGGCGTGGTTGTCGTTCGTCGTCGTCGTCATTCGTCGTCGTCCTCGGTCGTCGTCAATCGTCGTCGTCGCCGTTCGTCGTCGCGCACCGAAATTCGTGACGCTTCGCGTATCTCCACCAGCCCATGCATAATTGATTGCCAGCTTTCTTGAGGCCTCTTGGGGGGCTATCTTGAGCCATGCTCGGATATTGGCTGTCGGAGGCGATCTTGAGCCATGCTCGGCCATCTTGGGCCACCTTGAGGCTGTCGCGAGGTTTCTTGGAGGTCTGTCGGAGGCTATCTTGGGCGATGCTTTGTTATATTAAGCCATTTTGAAAACATAGTTGCCTATACATGGCTCTCTTGGAGCCATATTGGGCCACGCAGGGCGGGGTGGGGGTCGTCGGGGAGAGGCTGGGAGGCATCTTGGGACCATATTGGGCCCCATGGCTCAACAAGATGGGGTCCCTCAATTAGCATCGCCCCCGTCGGGGGCTCTCAAACAGCATCTTGGGGCCATCTTGGAGCGCTCGTGGGCGCCTCTTGGGCGACCTCGGGGCTGCCATCGGCCGTTTTGTGCCCCTCTTGGGCATCGTTTGAGCAATCGTGGGGCCACCTTGCTGCTTCCAAAGCCCATCGGGCGCGAAACTGCGATAATGCCAAACACTGTGATGGCTCCTAGGCGTTTGAATGGTTTAGGCATCTTGGAGGGCGCCGTGGAGGGCTCGGAGGACACTTGGAGGGCGCCGTGGGGCTGTCTCGGGGCCTCGTGGGGGGCATGTCGGAGGCTATATTGGCCCATCGTGAAGTGGCATGGGCCATCTTGGAGGCCACCTTGCGAATTCGAAGCCCTCTTGGGGCCTTACTGGACCATCTTGGGCGCCGCGGTGCCCCCGCCCCCCTCCCCCCCCCCGCCCACCCGTCCCCCGCCCCCCTCCCAGGCCCAGGTGAGGGGGTAGGGGTAGGGGTAGAGAGAAGACACAAACGCGTTATAACACCTAAGCCCAGAGGGCTGGTGGGATTGCACTCCCAGTTGCTGTTTGGGCGCAAACTTGCTCGGCGCGCCATCCGACCAATCGCCCCGCGCCGCGCCCGTCGAGATGTCCGCCCAGCTCCAGTCGTGGATCCCGCCCGCTGGCGTGTTCGCGACGAGCATCAACAAGCCGATGCTCCTCGACGGCCACGGTGGCATTTTTTCGGAGGCAGCCGACATGGTCTCGCGCTGGTCCGTGCCCAGGTGCTTGCTGGCCACGACTGCGCAGGCCGCGGGCGAGCACGAGGACGACGACGACAAGGCGCCCACGGAGGCGGCGCCCGCGGAGGCGGCGCCAACGGAGACGGCGCCAACGGAGGCGGCGGAGCAGCTGGCGGAGGAGATGGCGGAGGAGATGGCGCAGCAGCTCCTGGGCGAGACCCCAGCCGCCGCCGAGCCCGCGACGCCGCCCGAGATCGGGGCCAGGCCGCCGCCGCGCTCGTGCAAGCGGGTGGAGCCCACGCCGACGACGTCACCAGGCTCGTCGTCGGCGTGCACTCCGCCGTCGAAGCGGTCCAGGATCCAGCTCAAGACGTGCAGCGAGCAGTGCTCGCCCATCTACACGCCGAGCCCGCTGTGCGACGACGTCCTGATTGCGCCCGTGCAACCCGCCACTGTGGTCTCGGCCCCTGCTGACGAAGATGACGTCGAGGTTGTGACGTACCCGCCCGTGCCGTTCCCCGACGTGGTGATCAGTTCGCCCCCGCGCGTGGTCAACGTCGCCATGCGCAGTTCAGGTTCGAGCGGTTCGATCGACTCTGGGCGCACTGATGCTACGACCCCTCGGATGAGGAGCCCAAAGGCGGACGTGCAGCCGAGCTCGCCGTCGGACGACAGTGCGGGCGTGGACCTCGGCGACGTCGAGTACATGATGCTCGCGCAATGGATCAAGCATGGCGACGCTGCGACCGACATGATGGCAACTGTGGTTGCCAGCGAGATTTTCAATCGCGCGAATTAGGATGGGGTGGCTATCGCAGCGGTACGCAGTAGCCAGTTAGTACATTGTCATACATTGGAGTTCAATGACGGGTTGGTAAGATACGTGTCTATCATTTTGGTGCGTGCTGTCATTAGCATGCGCGTCGTCATCTAGTTTCCAGCACACCTGGTAGTTCGAGGTGCTACGCGTACGCGACGGGGCCAGCGTCGACAGCACCCATGTGATTTCTAGTGTGGTCGGCGCTTGCGTTTGCCCATGCTCCCCCATTTGCAGCCAGCAGCTTCGGGCTAGCTCTGAAAAATGCGGTCACTGTCCGAAACGTGTGGTCTCAGGCTTACAAATGCACAGGCGCGTTATGTCCACTAGAGCAAGGTGGATCCAGTCGTGGCCACGAGGGGTCAGCTATGTAGGTACCACGCGCCCCGAAATCTAACATCAACATCTCATCATTGCATCCTCGTCACCTCCAATCGTGCACCTCTTCTCAGCACCCCCTCACCCACCTCGTCTTTTTTAGCGGCAGAGGCGGAACAGGGAGATGATATGGAATATTGTAATGCTGATGGGGAGGATGATGACGAGGAGGAGGAGGCCGATGAGGATGGGGGAGCGATGCGATATGGATGAGGGGGGGAGGGCAGGAGGAGTGACAACCTCAACCTCATCCTTCTCGTCCTAGAGGCTGGGAGGCGGACGACGCGGCGAGGGGGCAAGGGGAGCGAGGTGAGGAGGAGGAGGATGAGTAGGATGATGATGAGGATGAGTAGGAGAGTGTGGCGGCCGAGTAGTATGATGATGATTGGTGTCAAGGAGAGACGCGCCCTTCTCCGTCACCCAAAGTTCAGCCCGTCACCCCCCCCCCTCACGCCTGGCCCCGCTGTCCCCGCGCCGCCCAGGAGCTGGCGAAGTGGATGAAGGGCGACGACGTACACGACGTGTCGGAGGACGAAGCCGACCTGCTGACGAAGGCCATCAATTCGGTGCCCGTCAATCCCAAGAAGCGGGAGCTGAAGGCGGCGCGGGGGGGTCGCGATCGTTGCCAGAGGGGGTTGGTTTTCTGGGAGGACATGGAGGGAGTATGACAGCGTCGATTCACGTGGAGGACAAGGTTGGAGTGGCATAGGTGGAAGTGGATGATGATGATGATGATGATGCTGATGATGATGCTGCTGATGATGATGATGACGATGATGAGGATTATGAGGGTGAGGGTGATGATGATGATGAGGGTGACGATGGTGATGAGGTTGAAGATGATGAGTGTGGCGCCGATGGTGAGGAGAAGGATGAGGACTACAACGGCGCAAGCGAATTTCTCTCCGCAGGCGGAGGTCAAGGAGCGGAAGAAGGGCAAGGCCGTCGCGACCCCGAAGGCCAAGCCCAAGGACACGATGGCCGCGTCGGGCGAGAAGGGCAAGAGGCCGTCGCTGTGCGACGGGCTCGTCCGCTCGCTCGGCCACCCCACCCTCGGGGAGCTCAAGGTGACCTACGCCTCGAAGAAGAGCTACATATGCTCTCGCGACTCCGAGGGGAGACCCCGTCTGTTCGTGGAGGTCACCGAGAGTAAGTTCGGTGACCGCCATGCTTCGATTTGCGAGGAGATTTTAGTGGCGAGCTGCAGGAAGGGACTCAGTAAAGCTGATGCAGTGAGTCTTCGCACGAAGCTCTGCCAGAGTTGAGCACGGTTTTCCGTGCGACCAGCGACCTGGGAGGATCTGGAGCCAGGGATGATTAGGATAGTGATGATGAAGAGACGATATGGGAAGAGGAGGACGGACCAGGGATGAGTAGAGGAGGAGGGGGGAGCAGAGGAGGAAGAGCAGAGGAGGAGGGACGGGGTCGCGTTTGCTCAGAGCTTAGAGACGCGCTGCAGGGGCACGTCGTTGCCACGCCTCTGCCAGCGCCGCCAGCAATGCACGCACCGTGCCGCTCATGGGGTGTTGAGCGTCATTCGCACGGGCCGCAGGTGAAAGAGTCGACGTCTCGCAGCGGTGGCGCGTCGGATCCCTCGAATCGAGCCGCCGTCCACCCAGCCATCCCATCCCAACCCACCCTGCCCGCCATCCCCCATCCGATGTGGTGCATGACGAACGCGCATGGTGTCTAAGTACTCCAAGATCGTGCCATCATGGAGGTCGAATTTCAGGGCTCGTAGGTCGGTCGTTCAGGTTGCTGGCGCTCAGGTTGGTGGCGCAGTGCGTTGTATTCCCACCATTGATGATGGATTGTCCCCGTTGTCCTGCCCTCCGAAGTGCGATATCGACCTGTCGACCTGTGCTGAGCACATCTGCCAACCGACTTCCCAACACCAGGAGCACACTGCTCCTCGTGTTCCTCCTCATCCTCATAGTCCGCATCATCCGTATCTCCCTCCGTATCTCCCTCAATCAGCATCCGTGTCACAGGTATCATCCATTTCACTGTTCATAGGTCAATGTCGTAAGCATCGTCTCATGTGACGATCGGCGTCACCGTCGTCGTGACACGTGGCCAGTGATGATCACATCAGTTCAGTGTTGTAGTGCACCACATGATGGTAAATTGTAACTAACGTTATGTCGATATGGTATAGTCGCATCGTTCGATGTCATGGTCAATTTGAAACACGTGATGATATAGTTCAACATCCACGAATAAATACAGTGTAAGCACACACACATAGTGTCGTTCGTACATAACAAATATACAATTGTTGTTTGAACGCGCACACATATTTCAATTATTACTTATCAAATGTATGTATGAAGTTGTGGATTTCGATTTGACATCACATGATATCATGTCCATTGATCTGACAATGATCTGACGTCAGACTGTTGTCAGATCAACGTGTCTGACGTCAGACTTGTCAGATCTGACAATTCTGACGTCAGATCGCTCGATCTGACAATGATCTGACGTCAGATCATTGTCAGACCAGTAGATCTGACACTGATCTGACGTCAGACTGTTGTCAGATTGCAGTATTATTACACATATGTACACGTAGTGTCGATAGCGTAGTATTGTGCAACTGTTCATATGAATTCGCACACACATGTGTGACATATTGTATGTACATGCGCATATGTTTATATAATTATTGACCAGAGCAATAGCATATACTCACCTGTTATTACTAGAATCGCAAACTGATGTATACACTCTGGCACATCCATGCATTACAACTTACACTGTGTCACTAAACTGGATACGATAAAATCTGGCACGAACACCATTCAATGACCTGTATGGCTCATGCGCGCACGCACGTGCATTCGTCTGACCACACGGTGTCCAGTTATGTTCACGTGGCTGATGTGATCGTTACATCCCGATTGCGATCTCGGCTCTGTTTAGTTGGGGGTGCGCGCGAAGCGCAACGAGCCTGGGCTGCGGTCGCACCAGGACCCAGGGGCCGAGGGGTGCAATGGCGCTGAAGGGGAAGGCTCCATCGCGCGGCAAGCCCGCAATGCAAGTGATCAAGAAGGACCCCGATATATTCAACGTGATTTTGTTGGTACCCCCTCCCCCCCATTACCAGGCATGTGGTACTGTCGCCCCCCCCCTCTAAATACGATGTGGACAATGTACAATGGGGGGCGATGTCCGATCGAGTTGGATCGATCGAGTTCTGAGGACAAGCTGAAGGCGGACACCTCTGCCAAGACAGCTCTTGGCTATCCAGTGTGGCTGGGGCAATCGAGATGCCCGATTCATGTCCCCAGGTCCGACCAGAGTGCACATTCGGAGTTAGTCGTCGTAGTTGGTTTTGCCACAGGCGCAGTGGCGTCAAACGTGGTCACTGACCCCCCGTGTCCCGCTTGCCCCCGAGGTGGTCCGACGAGAAGATATTGCACGAGGCGAAGGGCAAGACCACCGAAGAGAAGAAGACGCTCTTTCGGACGCGATTTTCTTTGCTTGCAGGTAGCTCGCGCGCGCGTGTACGTGCGTACGTGGGCGCTCAGAAGGGGGCAACGGCGCGGGGCGGATATTGGGGTGGGCGCGGTGGCACGGAGCGGTACGGCACGGTGTTAGGTTGGCACGGGTGCGATTGATCGCGTGTTGCGTTCGCGCTGTTGGGTTCGCGCTGTTTTGTGTATTGGCAGCGCCCTCTTTGCGTCTAGTTGCATGCGTGAACCTTCGGTGGTGTTGTCAGGCGTGGACGGGCGGGGCTGGTGTTTGCAGGTGTCTGCAGGTATGCATCGCGCGCTGCAAATGATTGCCGCCACTAGCTTGCACTCCAAGGCGGACAACGTCGGCTTGTTGAAGCAGTTGTTCAGTCCCGCAGAAGTGAGGACGAGTTTTATTTCATGCGTTGATCAGAGCACGCGTTGGCTCAGGAGATGCATGAATCACGAGGGCATGGTGGAGGGTGGCGGGCGGTTGTGAGAGAGCGATGATGGGGAAGATTGGGGGAGGGAGGGAGGGCAGAGCAGAGCAGATTGGGGGATCCTTCCACCTCCTCCCACCTCAATTCTTTTCCTTACTCCCACCTCCGCCCTCCATCCTCCATTCTTTCCCTTCCACCTCCTCCCACCTCCATCGTTCATCCCCATCCGTTGTCGGGCAGACCTGGCTGTGTGCATCATTGCCGCGTGTCCCCTTCCCCTCTGCTGTGCACGCGCAAAACCATCATCCAGGGCGCTCTGCGGCAGGTTCGCCACCGCGCGCACCCACAGCGAGGAGGCCACCAAGCAGTGGGAGCAGGTCGCACATTTGATGTTTGCGGTTGGTATGGATTGTGGGTGCATGTGCATGCGTGTACGTGTGCGTGCGCGTGTGCATTTGTGATCGGATGTGTCATGCGCGTGCGGGCGCGCGCGTGTGTGCATGTGGCTTTGGGCGATGTTTGCATTGACTGTTGGGTTCTGTGAGTCGCATGTGATCGAGCTTTTTCGTTGGGCGCAGCTGACGCATCGCTGGGTGTTCGCTCGTGACATGGGGAAGCGGAGCAGCCCCCATCGCCCCATCCCTTCTTGGGGCGACGCCGCCAGGTAGAGTCGGGCGGCGCCAAGGACACGAAGTACAACACGAAGGCGAAGATGCTGGCCGCCTACATCGTGGACCCGACGCTGAACGACTTGTACCAGCAGGTGACGACCAGCATCCAGTGGAGCGAGACCATGACTCGCGAGTCGGAGTGGATGAGCAAGAAGCAGCTCTACGACGCGTACGGGGAGTCCGAGGCTGAGGAGATGATCGCGGAGAACTTGGTGACGGATCGTGTTTTTTTTTGCGGGTGGGAGGAGTAGGGCGTGCTAGACAGATGTTGGACGAGGCCGGATTAGGTGCGATGAGGAGGTCAGTTTATGTAGGATGGCGATGAGGCGAGATGATGAGGTTCGGATGAGGTAGGATCACGCGCCATGTCACGACCGTTGTTCTCCATAGTTTGCTCGATGTGCTGATGTGCGCGTCGGCGTCGGTGTAGTGTTGGTCGGTGTCAGTGCGCTCGATGTGCTGCGCAGTGACGTGCGTGTCGGGATCACTCGGCGCGCGTATGCGTGGGCGTTTGCCATATCATCGTGCCATGCCGTATTCAACAATTTCTCCAGACTCGCAAGAACCCGCAGAACCCGCGCAGGAAACAGTACATGAAGGTGACGGACAAGCACAGCAAGTCGTTCGGCCGTGGCAAGCAGCAGATGACAACGGGCGGGAGGAAGATTGGCCGCGACGAGTACGACGAGATGTCTGGCGCCATGGACCGCATGCAGATGGTGCACGACAGGGCTGCGTACGGTGGCGCGGGTCCAATGTGTTCGGCCGTGGCCCTTATCCTTTGCATTGCGCAGTCTGTCGTCGTCACGCATTCTGCAA
Source organism: Prorocentrum cordatum (assembly GCA_963575745.1). Classification (NCBI taxonomy): domain Eukaryota; class Dinophyceae; order Prorocentrales; family Prorocentraceae; genus Prorocentrum; species Prorocentrum cordatum. Next base: position 197,964 of record CAUYUJ010014592.1, read on the forward strand.
TTCTTGACGCTTCGCGTCTCCCCACCAGCTCATCCAGAATTGAGTGCAAGTTTTCTCTAGGCCTCTGTGGGGGCTATCTTGAGCCATATTCGGCTATTGGCTGTCGGAGGTTATCTTGAGTCATTATCGGCTGTCTTGGGTCATCGTGATGTTGTCGTGAGGTTCCTTGGAGGTCTGTCGGAGGCTATCTTGAGCGATACTTGGATATACTATGCCAGTTTGAATACCATATTTGCTTATCGAGGGCTCTCTTGGAGCCATACTGGGCAAACCAGGGCGGGGTGGAGGGTCTTTGGGAAGATGCTGGGATGACTCTTGGGGTCATCTTGAGCCCCATGTATCAACACGAGGATGTCGCCCAATTCGCATCGCCCCCTCGGAGGCTCTCAAACGGCATCGTGGGGCCCTCTTGGGGCGCTCCTGGGCGCCGCTTGGGCGATCTTGGGGCCGTCGTCGGCCTTCTTGGGCGCCTCTTGGGCCTCTTTTGGGCCATCATGGGGCCATCTTGAGGCCCCCAACGCCCATCGGAAGCGACAATGCGATAATGCCGAGCACCGTGATGATCCGTATGATCTTAAAGGGTTTTTGACATCTCGGAAGGCGCCGTGGAAAGCTCGGGGTGCACTTGGATCCGTCTTGGGGCTGCCTTGGGGCCCCCTGGGGGTAGGTCGGAGGCTGCGTTGGCCCATCTTGAGGTGGCATGGGCCATCTTGGAGGCCATCTTGCGACGTTGAAGCCCTATTGGAGCGTTCGTGGGCCATCTTGGACGCTGCGGCGCCTCCGCCCCCCCCCCCTTCCCCAGGCCCAGGGGAGGGGGCAGGGGGAGGGGCAAAGAGAGAATACCAAAACGCGTTATACCGCCTAGGCCCATAGGGCTGGTGAGGTTAGGGTGCAGGCGTATCGAGGGGTGTGCTTGGTCATGTCTGTTCACGAGATAGATAGCTCCATGACGAGTGATGAGGGTTGTTGCAGGAGTGATGATGGTGAGGGGAGCGGACGGGATGAGCACGGATTGGGGAGCGGACTGATGCGGTTGAGGATGGGATTGGTGCGAGATGTTGAGGAGGTTGATGATGGGGAGCGGGGTGGCGCGGGGGTGGGCGTGCGTTTCCACTCGCGCCCCGCAGGCGGGATGCACGACATGGGCTTGGCGCTGTGCGACGACGACGACGACCACGGTGCTGCTGGCCGTGGCGACGGAGCAGGGCGGGGCCGCGGCGCTGGTCGCGGCCGCGGTCGCGGCGCCAAAGCTGCCAAGACGGCGGGGGGCGGGGCGGCTGCACATTCGCGGGGGAAAGGAGTTGGAGAGGATTGGTGTGAGCGGTGGTATGGAAGGGGGGAGGGGAGGGTGGGGAAGGGAATTGCAGGCAGGCATGGGGATGGAAGGGCACGTGTGCGCAGGAACTCTCACCTCTCGATTCTCTCCACGCCGCTCCCACCCATGAGCGGAGCTTCGGTATCGTCCTATGCGCGCGGACCCCCCCCCCCCCACCCTCGACGCGTCCGATGCCGTCGGTGCCCATATTGAATTGCAGACTTGCGTGAGATGGCTGCGACGACGGAGGCGATGGGGGCGCCCCCCCCCCGATATGCCCGATCCCCCCAAGGGCCCGATCGAGAAGCTCAAGCGCAAGAACGCGGAGATCCAGACCATCGACACGAAGCAGCTGAGGACCGACGACGAGATCAGCGACGCCGTGTGCTGCGTGGGCGAGGGGCTCGCGGACAGCGTTTTTTTTTTCTGCTTTGCATTGCAGGGGCAGGACATGATGATGATCGGGGCGTGGAGGATGAGGGGGCAATGAAGATGAGGCGGGGGATGAGGATGAGGAGGAATGCGAAACGCTGGAGGGTAGGCATAGCGGGGGGAACGCTGTTATGCAATACGAGCGATGACGATAGTGAGGAGGTGGATGTGGAGGAAAATGAGGAGGGCGGGTAGGAGGAGAATGATGAGGCAGATCGGGAAATCAACGGACGGCTTGATATCGAGATGGCGAGGTCGAGGATCGTAGCGTGGACATGCATGCTGTTCTGGCGACGCAGGCATATCGCAATTCCGAAGCGTTTGATCTGAGGTGTTTGAGGCGAAGCGTCGATATGCTTCCTGGGAGTTTGACCCATTCACCCAAGTCAGGGCGGGCGTAGACTCATATAAAAACAGCATGCACTGCTCAGCTGGCCAACGACGTCCTGCAGTGCTTCCTGACGAAGAAGGAGTGGTGCAACAAGCACCCCGCGTCGTCCAACAAGGCCAAGAAGGCGACGCGTTTCCTACGGGCAATCAGTTGGGGGTTTCTAGGTAACTTGAGGCTTCCAGGAGACTTGAGGTTTTCAGGAGACTTGAGATACTATGTTTGGGGTTTCAATGTTCGCGAGACGTGAGGTTTCTATGATACTTGATAGAGAGAGGATGCGTGATTGTTCCATGCGCTTCGGTGAGGTCTGACACGAGCTGCGTTCTATGCGCATCGCCCTTCCCCTTTCCCCCTTTGCCCCGCCTCGTGTTATCTCCCATGTCGGTCACCTCTTCGTGCTCATTTGCCCACCCTTTCCGATGTGAGTCGCAGCCCCGTCGCCATGGACCTCTTCGCCATGCTGTCCAGAGCTTCCCCCCGTTGCCGCCCAGGTGATCGGCACCCTCCGCAAGCTCGGCGACATCATCGCGTGCTGGCAGACTGACCAGAAGCCGAACGCCGCGAAGGTGAAGAAGCACATCCCCCTCTTCCAGGTCGCCTTGGTCGAGCTGCTGGGCATCGACAAGATTGCGGAGCAGGAGGAGGATTAGAGTTGTAGCGCGCAGCGGCGACCTCTCCCCAGCAGCGAGGGCAGCAGAGACGTTGAGTACGGTGAATCGGCAGCCATTAGCAGCATCGACGTGCACTAGCGATGATCACTAGCGAGGAGAACTAGCGAGGCGCACTAGCGAAGTGCACTAGCGGGGATGGCTGGCGATGAGCACTAGCGAGGAGCACCAGCGAGGATCACTAGCGATGAGCAGCAACGGCGATCACTAGTGAGGAGCAGCAGCGACAAGCAACGATCGCCAGACCGATTTACTCGTCAGTGCTCGTGTCTGTGTGTGTGTTGACGTGTGCCGTCGTCTATGTCGCGTGTGCCGTCGTCTAGGGGTAACTGCGACATAACAGCTTCGAATGGGCACGTGGAGTGGTCGATATGGCAACGACGCGACGCCATGCCATTGTCAGATCTGACAACGATGTGACGTCAGACCATTGTCAGATAGGACATTTCTGACGTTGCACGATTGTCAGATCTGATAATGGTCATGTGACGCGTCGTTGTCAGGTCGGCGGCCATCCAACAGCGATGGCGGCGCGATTGTAGCTCGACGGTGGGGTTTGCATGAAGCAGGCGACGGTGGGATCGGATAGCAGGTGTTGCAGCTGGATGGGTCGCAGGGCACGCAGAGAGGAGGCCTCGCTCCTGTGCAGTAGCCCGCGTGCGGCAAGCACGTTTTTTTACTGCACGCGCGATCGGTGCTCGATCGTGGCATGGAGGCGCTCTGCCTTGGGCGCACGTTGCGCCTGCGTACGGTTACCAGGGGGAACACCGCGGACAGGGAGCGGCTTGGTTTACGTTCTTCGTTTGGGTGCCCCCCCCTGTCGTCCTCCTACTCGACACGCTCATCGCATCACATGCGTCTTTTCCGCGTCGCCCGCCCCCCCCCCTCGCTTTCACGATTCCCGCCCGACCTGCGTCTGGCAGCGTCTTCCCCCCGCCCCCGCCTCAACAATTTAAGGGCACGTTCCCCCCCCCCACCCACCCACCACCACCCCGCCCCCCACCCCAGTTGCCGCAATCCCTGTTGGCGTTGTTGCCCCACAGCTAGCGCTGTTCGCGAGGCGTGCGACTAGGCATTTGGGCTCGAGGGCCCACCAGGTTTCTGGAAACATGCCACCAAAACAACACAACCGTCGACGCCTCAACCCTGTGGGGGCCGATGGTGATGTCGAGGCGCCGCCCCCACTGAACCCGCCAGCACCCCAGTATTCACAGTTGGGCACAAAGTTGCTGAGCTCATGGGCATGGGGGTGTATGCCAGCAACCGAGGTGCAGCGCACGGCCCATGCTGCGCACCTCGATGGCTTAACGCACCCCGAGATCACGACGCTGGCGAGCCTGGGAACTTTCGGGACGCACCCTGGGAATGTACACGCAGAGCTCATGAGGAAACACGGCGATACCCCATTGCCGACACCGTACACCTTCAGCATCCCTGCCTGGGACAACAAGGCGGCTGCCGTTTCAAGATCGACTTGCAGTGTACTACTGCCTCATGAATGGTTCGCTACCCTCTACCACAACTTTCGGGACGATTTCGAGGAGCTCTTCGGAGCCGACAAAATCTCCTACTACTGGGCCAACGCACGCAGGTGAGCGCTTTCAATTGTTTCACGCGCCGTCGAAACATTCGAATCAATGGGGGAAAACCAGCCCGCCCAACAACCAACTATGTCGCGTGTACCCCACCCCCCATCCCCGCAACCCAGCACTAGGCACCCGCATCCCCAACCCCCCCCCGTACAACACCACAAAAACATTGCCGCCAGCGCTGCAGGTGTATAAACATATCTCAGGGACGAACGACGTTTACGTCGACATCCTGTATGGGGGATTTCACGTACCGCCAGGGAAGAATACACTGTGCCACTTCGCGTGCACGGGGACGGTGCAGAATTCCTGTGCCGTGATTCCTTGACGTCGATATCAATGACTGGATTGTTAGCAGTAGGTAAAACTAAACAGTTGACGATGCACTTAGTGTCGTTCCCGTTAAGCATTTCAGCGAAACAACGGCAACATGGGGAAGACACCTGGACAGAGATATGGAAAATCCTTCGGTGGTCCTTCGATGCCCTGGCATCGGGCAAGCATCCTAGGCGCGATTAAGAGGCTACGCCATGTTCCCAAACTACCCAACCCAGACTGCTGTGCGTTTCCTTATTATTCCCTGCTCCACCCATCCCCTCTCCCATCCGCGCCCTTCCGCACCCCTCCCACCGACCCCGTCCCTCTGACCGATCCCTCCGATCCCTCCCTCCGTCCCCCTCCCACCGAACCCTCTGAGGGCCCTAGGACATGGCCCAAGTGGGCCTCAAGACGGCTCCCAGATGCCCCCATCAGGAGTGCGCCAAAGGCGCCCCCAAGGGTCAGTCGAACACCCGCCCTTGCTGTTGGGCCACATTGGTGGCCTCTTGGAGCCGTATTGGGGCCCTCTTGGGTTTCCGTTTGTGCCCCCGTTCCATCCTCCCACTCCCTGTCCATATCCCAATTTGTTCGTGCCCACGCTCGCGATCGCCGCCTCCGTGCCCGTTGGTTGTCGCCGCCTCCGTGCCCGTCGGCTGTCGCATGCGATGCGAACGAGACATGGGAGGTGCCGCGCGTGGGGGCGAGGCAGGGAGGCATGAGAGGTCGGCGTGGCTTGATGTATTGATGTGGCGGGTTGGGGGCAGAAGTGCGTTGGTGAACGTCGGTGCGGTCGGCGGCCACGGGCTCACGGCCTGGGTTGCCCCCAACGGAGGGGGTTCTCTTCGCGGGAAGAGTGGTGGACTTGCATCTCCTCGCGTGAGGGGAAGCGGATTGGAATGGCAATGCCTTGGACCCAGACCGCGCTGCTCTCGCAGGCACTTACCTTTGCGAGTCGTCCCGCCCCTTTCGCGCGTTCATTCATTCAGTTTTGGGTGATCTCGAATTCTTTTCGTCATTGGGAATGCCAGCCCCTGGGTCCGACGAGTTTTGCTGGATCTGCACCGCCAACAAGTCTACGAGTCCGTGGAATGACTTTTCGAATGGAGCCGCGGACCCCAACCACTGGAGCAGACACGAGAAAGTCTACGCGTGCGACCACCCCTTGTTTAAAATTTGGGGCGTTACGACTGACACGTTGGCGATCGACGCCATGCATACGGTCGATCTGGGAGTCTGTGGGTATGCGGTTGCCAGTCTATTCTATGAGATTATTTATGAACACATGCATGGTCGCATCGCCGACAGGGTATCCAGACTGTGGGCCCGCATACAAGAAATATACGACGAGCAGAACTTACCACATAGACTATCCAACTTTAAGTTATCGATGTTCCTTAAGGACAAGGACTCTCCCCACGGGGACTACCCAGTATTGGCCCACAGTATCAAGGCCGCGGAGGCCAGAACCTTAGGGCGGGTAGGATTGTTTTTGGCGAAGGACTGGGAGATTGCAGGAGATGTGCGCACCAGGACTAGGAGTTTGTTGTTCAAGAACCTGGTGCGCTTTTACGACGTCGTATCTCAGGGAGAGATGTTCCTGTCGCAGGACGAGTGCGACCGATTGACGCGCGCAGTCGACGGATTCTTGGCGTGCTACCAGTCTCTTGCCAGAGGGGCTGTCGATAGGGTGCCCCCCAAACTGACGTGGAGTTGCGTGAACAAGCATCATTTTTTCCATCACATGGCACGCCAGACTCCTGTTAACCCGAGGTTCGTCTGGTGCTATCAGCCAGAAGACTGGCAGCGCTTCATCACTACGTGCGCGGCTGGCTGTGCAATGGGGACCAGCATATACTCAGTGTCGTTAAAAGTTTGCGAGCGCGTTCGGCTCGGTCGACAGTTATAGACTGGTGTCACACCCACCTAATTCCACCTAGTAAAAACAATAATACATATGATAATAATAGTGATGATGCTGATACATGATGATGATGATGAGGAGGAGGAGGAGGCTGGTGATGAGTATGACGAAGCTGATGGCGGTGGTGATGGCCATGATGATTATGGTGATGATGGTGATGAGGATGAGGACGATGATGAGGAGGGGGATGAGGAGGGGGAGTAGGAGGAGGAGGGGAGGAGGGGGGATGTGGGGGAGGAGGAGGAGGATGAGGAGGAGGAGGAGGGGCAAGAGGAGAGGGCGGAGGATGGGGGGAGGGCAACGATCGGGTCGCGGCATGGTTGCCCCCCGATGGGGTTGCGGATTTGCAGTATTGCCGCGGGTGCGTCGAGTAGCAGGGGGCCCAGGCCCAACCACTCGTGCAGGCGCGGTCCAGCCTCTCCCTCCCCCTCCCAGGTACCTACCCTTCGAGGTCGACCACGCTGTTTCCACCCATAGCCCTCTGTGTCATCATTGTATCCGCCCTCTCCCCCTCCCCCCTACCCTTCCGCACTCCCCCCCCTTCCTCCCACCTCGCTCCCCATGCAAATCCCTCCCTCATCGTTCGCCTCCTTCTCCATCTAGTACGTGTCTGCGCGAGTGTTTGGGCCTGGGCTGGGCGTATCAGCCCGTTCCCCCCCCCTCTCCCATGCTCGAGAATCGAGTCATCAGCCCTCCCGCTTAACCCAGCCCACTCCTTCCAGAATTCTCCATCTCTGACCACGATCTGACAATGGTCTGACGTCAGACTATTGTCATATATCTGACAATGATCTGACGTCATACCATTGTCAGACATTGCCAAATCTGACAATGGTCTAACGTCAGACTATTGTCATATATCTGACAATGGTCTGACGTCAGACCATTGTCAGATCGTGTGCTTCTCATGAAGCGTCCCAACAAGCTGATTGAGGTTGTCTCCCTCTCCATGTTCATATATAGAGATCTCTCTCTCTCACTCTCTCTCTCTCTCGTGCCCGCTCTTGCTCGCCCACTTCTGCCGCTGCTGCCCGCCCAGCTGCCGCCGAGAGCGGAACAGCGTTCCCGCTGCGCGGGAGGCCTCGAAAAAGGTCGCCCCCATCGCGCAATGGCTGGGAGGATGATGATAAGGATGGGGAGAGGATGGTGATGATGCTGATGATAATGACGATGATGATGATGATGATGATGAGGATGAGGATGATGATGGTGATGATAACGATCAGGATAACGATCATGATAATGATGATGAGGAGGAGGAGGAGGTGGAGGAACACGATGAGGAGGATGATAAAAAGGAACGGGAGAATATAGGAGAAATGAGGATGACGAATATGACGAGGAGGGTGTGTTGCAGCATTTCGTATATATTGTTGCAGCGATCGTATTCGTCATTATCGTCCTCGTCCTTTGCATTTTCGTGAAAAAAATCGATCTGACAATGATCTGACGTCAGATCATTGTCAGATCGCGGTCGGTCGCGGTCGGTAACGGTTCGGTCGCGGGTCGGTCGCGGAGCGGTCGCGGGTCGGTCGCGGGGTCGGTAACGGTTACCGATTTTGGGGGCCCATCGGTCGCGACCGTTCGTACCTGGAAAAAGTCGGGAATCAATGATCTGGGCTGGACATAACCTGACCTGCTCGGAGGCGCAGGCCCGAAAGGGGGCTACGCAAGCACCGGCGCGCGCGGGCATACGTGGGGCTGCCCAGGGCGAAACTTCTAGGTTTGCCGGCCGGCATCTTTCTCCACCCGCTGGATACTTGGGCATCGCCGAAAGATGAAGATTCACCCCCGGGGTACAGGATCCGGGCGCGGCTAAAACAAATGCGGCGGCTAGTGTTTCTTGCTTGTTGTTTCGGCCTCCGTGGGTAGCCCCTCCCCGACCCCAGGGACAGGCAGCCAGCTTGGCGACGAGCCCATCCCTGTGCAGATGCGAGTGGCCATCCCTGTGCAGATGCGTTTGGCGCCGGGCGTGGCTTTCTCTTCCCATACGTCAGAGAAGGAAGCAGCACCGATACCGCTACCCTTCACCCAGTTTCCCCTTTTTCGTCCTCCTGGGAGGCGCTCGTCACCACCGCTGGATTCGCTTTGAAATCTGGGTCAGAACGCACCCCTGGAGAGGTCGCGGGCGTAGCGGTATCGGTACCAATTCATTTCCCCAATACGGTCGGGAACGTTTGAGCCTTTGACGCCTTTGAAACGTTTGAGCCTTTGAAGCGGTTTGGTCCACTTCGCGGTCCCGAGGCGGCAATGTCCTCAGCCTTTCCCAGGGTCCCGCCCCGCAGAGCGGTGCGACAACCTGTCCGATTGCCAGGGATCGCGTGTCGCCGGGCGCGCCGTGGCGACACGCGATCTAGAAGTTCCTGACTGCATTGCGCACCGCAGGATTCTGTGCACGGGGGGGCGCTTGGCAAGAGCGCAGACGCATACTGAACTCCTCGTGGGGCGCGAGACGTGTGGTGATGGGTGTGACAAAAATGGGCGGGGGGCGCCATACGGGCTCTGCCGCTGGGGCCTTCGGTGTAGCCCCCTGTGGGGCCACGAAACGCGTGAAAGGTGCGCCGAAACGGGCGGGGTGACGCCATGCGGACGTCGCCACTGGGGCATTCGGTGGAGCTTCCTTTGGGGCCACGAAACGTGTGAGGGCCGTGCTGGACTGGGCAGATGTCCATTGGGGTCTTCGGTGGAACTCCATGCGGTGGCACGATACGTGTGAGGGGTGTGCCGAAATGGGCGGGATCGCATTCGAGCTTGTCCAATTAGGCCGTAAGCGGAGATCCGAGTGGGGCATGATCCGCGTGAGGGGTGTGCCGAAGTGGGCGGGGGGCAGCATGCGAACTTGCCCACTGGGGCCGTAAGTGGAGTTCCCTGGGGGGCACGGTCCGCGTGAACAGTGTGACGAATTGGGCGGGGGGACCGCGTACGAGCTTGCGTATTAGGGCCGTCAGTGGTGCGCCTTGTGGGGGCACGATGACCGTGAGGGGTCTGCCGCAATGAGCGGGGGGACCGCACATGAATTTGCCCACTGGCGCCGATGGGTGGAGCTCCCTACCGGAGCACGATCCCCGTGAGCGGTGTTCCGAAAGTGGGGGGGGGGGGGGGGCGCATGCGAGCATGTCCACTGGAGCCGCCGGGTGCTCCCTGTTGGCCAGGAACCGCATGCGAACTTGCTCACTGGGGCCATCGGATGCGCGTGAGGGGTTTGTCAAAATGGGGGGGGGTACTACATGCGAAGTTGCTCACTGGGGCCGTCGGATGAAGCTCCCTACGGGAGCACGGTCCGCGTGAGCGGTGTGCCGAAATGGGCGGGGGGAGGCATGCGAATTTGCCCACTGGGACCGTAGGTGGAGCTCCCTATGGGGCAAAGGTCTGTCTGAGGGGTTTGCCGAAATGGCCATATGGAGATCAGAGGCAAGGAGAGTCGGGAGAAGGATGAGGAGGAGCAGGAGGAGGCGGAGGAGGAGGAGGAAGAGGAGGAGGAGGAGGAGGAGGAGGAAGAGGAGGAGGAGGAGGAGGAAGAGGAGGAGCGAGAGGGGGGAGGAGGAAGGATGGAGACCGCGACGCTGCGAAGTCAAAACGAGGACCCAACTTCCGAGGAGGGTAGTTGGACAAAGCGGGGAGGAGAGAAGGAAGGAGACGCGGCAGGGAAGAGACGGAAGCCTAGAGGAGGAAGGAGGGATCGGGAGGTAAAGCAGGAGGGGAAATCGGTGCGGGGGGTCCCTATGGTGAGCCTGAAGCCGCTCCGCTGGGGGCGCGTCCGCAGGCCGATGGGTGCGCCAGCGGCCCTGGCCTCGTGTTGTTCTCTCTCCTCCGCCCAGGAGGGGAAAAAGCGCACAGACACAAGTCATCGTCGACCCCACAGGAGAATATGAGAAACTATGAGAAGTGAGGGGGGGGAAGACGAACACCCAGCACATCCCGGAAAATATGAAAACTCTTGGGAGTTGTGTCTACTAATTTGTGTGTCCCTGGGCCCCTTGACCCTCCTCCTCCGCAACCATTTTGGCTCCAGGGGCAAGCTTCGGGCCGAAGGCCGCGCGCACCCCTCACCCGGGCGGCCAGCCCACAGAGGCCCCATAGCCGCGACATGCAGCCGAGCCTCTTCCGGCAGCGCCTGCTGGAGCTCGCCGCCGAGTACGAGGCCCAGCACGCGGCGGCGGCCCTGCCGCGCTGCAGCGCGGTCTCCTTCGCTGAGGCTCTAGGCCTCCCAGATGGGGTCGGAGCAGATGGGGTCGGAGGATCGCGCCGCATCGCCCAGGCATCGCCGATGCGGCTCGATGCGGAGCCGTCGCCGTCGCGTCGCCGATGCATCGCCGATGCATCGCCGATGCATCGCCGCTGCGGCGCGACCCTCCGACACCACCTGCTCCGACCCCCTCTGGGAGGCCTCTCGAGGCGCCCGACGGCCCGGCCGAGGACGGGGCGGCGGAGGGCAGGAGCGGCGGTGGGCCAGCCCTGGCGGCTGGCGCTTCGGCGGCCGCCGAGGCCTTCCGTGGAAAGTGCGGGTACGGAGATCCCGGAGCTAGCGAGGAGCTCCAGAGCAACTTCAGATCAAAGAAGGAAACACGCCATGAGCATCAACTCTTGGCGCTCCGCGGGGGTTTCTCGGATCCGCGCTGCGCCCACCTGGCCGCGGCTCCGGCGCCGCCCCCGACGCGCTCCGCGCGCCAGTGAGGAGGGTCCGGCGCAGATCCAAGAAATCCGCGCGGAGCGCCAAATGTTTATGGCGTTGTTGGTTTCTTCTAACAGAGCCGGCGAGGAACTCAAGAGCAAGTGCAGAGAGTCTCGGATCACAGCGCGATTCGATCCCCGAGGCAGTCCCCATCGCAGGCAGGCGTGTTCGCAGCAATGTCGCCAGATTCGCGGACGCACGCAGCCAGAGTTCGGTATCGCACGTTACCACTTCGAGTTTGCCGTGGACGTATTCCGCCTCCATGCAAGAGAGAAGCAGGTTCAGCAATCACGTGAGGAGGTCGGCGATCAAGAGATTGTCGCCGCAGCGGAATACTAAAGATGGACTTGCCTCGTTTGTGAAGAGCCGTTTCTTCAGCGTTGTATCCGCATCCGTGATCTTGGTGAGCACAGCGCTGATTGGTATTGAGACCCAAGCTCTTTCCAGCCTGTCCAACCAAAGGTCAGGGTCGGATCACCTCTTAGTTGTTCTATCAGTATCGAATCATTGTCTCACGTTCCTTTACCTGGCGGAGGTGGTATTGCGCATAAAAGTCTTAGGAATCATGCACCCCAAGGACAGGTGGTGGAATATATTCGACATCGCCATCCTACTTCCGGCGCTCGCCGAAGTTGCTCTGGACATCGTTGTGCGCGCGTTCTTCGTCAAGGACAGCAACCTGTTCGATAACGGCGGAATGGCGAAGATGCTGCGCCTCTTTCGCCTTACCCGGCTTCTCCGCATCGTTCGAACGTTTCGCCAATTGAAGCCCTTGCGAGTGCTTGTGCATTCCATCGCATCTGCCGGCAAGTCTGTATTTTGGGCTCTCATGTTGCTCGTCATGATCGTGTTTGCCTTTGCAGTTATCTTGACGCAGGCTGTGTCTGAGTATACCGAAGGTGGCATCCGAATAGATGACGATGATCTAGTCAAGTATTACGGAGACCTTTTCCGGTCAATGTTGAGTCTTTGGATGGCCGTGTCTGGGGGGATTAGTTGGCACGAGCTCACCACGCCGCTGAAGGAAACCGGAAACGCCGCTTGGATGATGCTGTTCCTCATATACATTACCTTCGTATACTTCTTCGTGCTCAATGTGGTGATCGGCTCAGTTGTTGGAAGCACCTAGGGCGTTGTTGCGTCACATCGTTTCCTTTTTTGGTCGCTAAACATTGTGTTTCATAATTCACGGGTGAATTTGTCCCTTGTGTCCATGTCTCCGTCACAAGACGGGTCTAAGTCGTTTCCCCAGTGAATTCTTGGGGAGCGTTTGTAGTTTGCGGCGTCGCCTCTGCAGGCCCACCTTAGCTTCGTCCGGGGCCATCTTGGCGAAGTTGTTTGTCTGAGACAGTTTACAAGACGTTTCCAGTGTGCGTTATCAGAGCGCTGTCGTCCCCTCTTCTGATAAATAATCCCTACCTATACGACCACCCTGCGGGTGATAAGGAGGTTGGGGGGGTGGAGGGGCCGAGCAATCGGCAACAGTGGTGATTGTTCTCCTGACGATGCCAGTGCCTGTACTGGTGGGTGCACGGGGCCTCGCCCGCACGCACGGCACGCACGAACACGAAACCGAAATCGATTTCCCGGTAGGGGGGCTCTCCGTTCCACTTCGATCTCACCCCCCAACCTCCGATCACAATCGATCTCACAATCGACGTCGTCATCATCATCATAATCATCATCATTATCATCAACATCATCATCATCATCATCATCATCATCATCATCATCATCATCATCATCATCATCATCATCATCATCATCATCATCGCCATCATCAACATCACCATCATCACCATCATCATCATCAGCATCATCATCATCATAATCATCATCAACATCATCATCGGGACACCGACGGGACACCGACGGGACACCACCGGGACACCGGCGGGACACCGCGCGGCCCCGCGCCCCGGTGGAGAATCATTTGGTGCGGCCGCGCCTCAGCCACAGAGGACACCTCCGGGACACCGGCGGGACACCGCGCGGCCCGGCGCCCCGGTAGAGAATCATTTGGTCCGGCCGCGCCTCAGCCACAGGAGACTTTCCTCTCGCCCGCCCACGCAGCTTCGCCTCGCCCGCACGCACGGCACGCACGAACACGAAACCGAAATCGATGTCCCGGTAGGGGGGCTCTCCGTTCCACTTCGATCTCACCCCCCAACCTCCGATCCGCGGGAACGTGTTCTCATAATTTTTAAATTTCACCCCACGTGTAATAACAGTTCTTTCTAAAACACTTGTTTCCAATAGTTGTCGGCTGCAGTTTGTGTATCGTTTCCAGGTCCATGCTGCTGGCTCACAAGACGAATAATGACACAGCTAGTTATAGCAGACACGCTCTGCAAGTTTCCAACAATCACTAAGGTGACTGGTGTCTTCTGTCAGAATGCAATCGAAGGGGCTCAAACAGATCTGGATCTCACCATCGAGGCCCAGGTCAAGGAGAAGCAGGTATACGCAGACCGCCTGAAGCTTCTCTTCGAGGAGATGAATGCGGATTACGAGGAGGCCAATTTCGAAGGGCTAACAGCAGCCGATATAGTCGAGCAGATGGAGAAGCCAAAGGTGCAGTCGTGGTTCAGGGCTATGGACATCGATGCGAAGCAGACGTGGAAGTTATTCAAGGCCCTCGACCCGGCAAACTCTGGCAGAATCTCTCTCGAGGCTTTCGTGGAGGGGTGCCTGCAGATGAAGGGGTCGGCTACCCGCGTGGACGTGGAGTCGCTGAAGTGGGAGATCAGAGCTGCGAATAGGCGCGCCGAGCGCAATGCTGAGAGAATCGCCCAGCTTCTAGAAGCCATTCCAGGATCGGAGGTCGCACTTGTTGACGCCTGTCGCGGATCTGGTGCCAGGTGACGGAGGTTGGCTCGATGCCTCCTCGTTTTCTTCCCTCTCCTCTTGGGAGGGAGTAGCTGGGGCATGCTGGTTGCCCTGCAGCTCCAACATGTACGCGACAACCTAGCATGTTTAATTCTTGGTTTTCGCGAATGTTTATTTTGAACACCCTGTGCGCACTCAGCCGTCTCGGGTGGGCAGCGAGCCACGGCCGACGTGGTCTTCTCACCGTTCGCTGATCTGCAAGGCTGGGGAAGCATCGTGATTGGGCCTTGCGGAAAGCGACTGAAGTTTTGAAACAGGCTGTCCGTTCTGGCGTGGCTGTTGAGGCCGATTTTAAAAATCGCGTCGTGAAGGTTTCTGATTCGAAGGCATTTGAGCAATCCAGCACTGATTTCGAGGGAGTGTTTTTGCTTCTGCAGTCTCCCGTGCCCTCCTCGAGTCGCTGGTCGGCGTCTGGCGCTGGCAGCCGACGCCGCGGACTTTCGGGGCCGTCCCTGGCATGTGGGCAAGGGGAGCCTCGCCGAGGCGTGGGGCTCGCCGCGGCCAGAACGAAGCCTTTCGTCCCTTGTTCCAAGTGCCTTATTCTGGGCCTCCCAGGTGGGGTCTCCTCCTCCTCCTCCTCCCTCCTCCTCCTCCTCCTCCTCCTCCTCCTCCTCCCTCCTCCTCCTCGTCCTCCTCCTCCTCCTCGTCCTCCTTGGGCCTCCCAGGTGGGGTCGGAGTAGATGGGGCCGTGGGCTCGCGCCGCATCGCCGATGCATCGCCGATGCATCGCCGCTGCATCGGCGCTGCATCGGCGATGCGGCTCTCCATGTGGCCCAATTTCTCCACGCCGACGTCGCCGAGGCATCGCCGACGCCGCCGGCGCATCGCCGGTGCATCGAAGATGCTGCGAGATCCTCCGGCCCCATCTGCTTGGACCCAATCTGGGAGGCCTTTACTTCTGGTGCCATGATGACAGCAGTGTGGGATGACAGCCGGCAGACCCACCCTCCGTGGCAAGAGTTCGGAGGGCGACGACGACGCGAGCGCCGAGGAGGGGGCGGACGGCGAGGCGGCAGGGGGGAGGACGTCCAGGCAGTCCACGCCCCAGGGGACGGGCAAGCCGGCCGGTGCGTTCTCCAAGAGCGCACGGGCGGGTTGGGCGGGCAGGAGTACGCCGGGCTCGCCGTCGGAATGGCCGCCGTCACGGGCGGCGTCGCGGTGGGCAGCATATCTGGAGGGGTGCGCGGGCTCCCCATTCATTGCCGTCGTCGTCTCCCGCGCAACTCGCGGGGCGAGCTGCGGCTGTCTTGCACGGGAGGTTCGTGTCGTGTTGACGCGGCTGCGGCCCCAGCGCAGGCGTTCAAGGTTTGACGCTGCCAGTGGCTCAGAGTCGGCCGATCTGGAACGATCAGTGATGGGCCAATTTTCCACCACCGTTACCATTGGTAGGACGGGGGAGAAGGGAGGATTGGGAGGTCCTCCTCCTCCTCCTCCTCCTCCTCCTCCTCCTCCTCCTACCTGTGGCAGTGGTAGTGGGAAATCGGCATATCAATCAGGTGTTCGAAAAGCCGCCGATCGTTCGAGGTTGAACGATCCGCGTGGTGGCAGGCAGCATCGCCCGGTCCTTCACAACACGAACATGCTTTACCTGAGCTCGGCCACGCGACAGGGGGGCACGATCTAGTGCAGGGCGAGTGGTCCTGTCGGGGGGGTAACCGCCGGAAGCGAGTGCCCCGGAGGAGAAGAGAAAATCAACTAATAGAAGAGACGAGAAGGGAAGGGAGAAGAGACAGGCATGCAGGATGACACGGATGTTGAGGACGAGGAGGAAGAGGGAGACGCCGACGAGGAGGAGCGGAAGGATGGGGGGAGGAGGATGAGGAGGATGAGGAGGATGAGGAGGAGGTTGAGGATGACGAGGACGTCACCAGCACGGCATGTGGATGGCTGGAGGCGGGTGCGGAGGAAGTGACGAGCGAGTTCATGATGCCCTTTCAGTGGGCGATGGGAAGTTCAGAGCAGCAGGAGCAGAACGAGGGCGACGAGTGGGGAGGAGGTGGGAATAGGAATAGGAATAGCGACATGATGGTGCCAATGGAAGGAACTGCCAAGAGATGCGCAGACCGTTCGGCCGTTCTTAAAGCTTTGGTGAAAGGCTACCTGCAGATGGGGCGGAGGGGAAGGGTGATGAACGGACGGTGGCGGCGGAAAGGGTGGGCAGGAAACGAGAAGAGGAGCAACAGAAGCTGGAGGAGAAGCAGGAATGGGGACGTTGACGGTGAAGTAGAGAGGGGGCTCCCAGCGGCCCATTCGTCGATCTGCACGCGGATGGTGAAGGTGAGGAGTGAGGTGGGGGGAGGAGGAACGAGGGAGGAGGAATGAAGGAGGAGTGGTAGAAACGGAGGAGGAAGAGGGTGGAGTGGAAGATGAAGGAGGGAAGAGGGAGGATGCGAAGGAGGGGCGGGATGATGAGGCGGGGAGGAAGGTGGGGGGGGGAGTTGAACATTGGACGGGGGCGGCGTGAAGAGGAACGGTCGCAGCGATGTGAGCGCGAGGAGTCACGACAGGTGCCACGGGATGGGGTCACAATTTCGGAATGGCAAGCGGGAGTTCCGTGTTGAGAAATGCATCGCTCTTTCCTCTCTCCTCTTCGGGGAAGGGGGGAGGAGGATGAGGGGAGGAGGAGGAGGAGGAGGAGGAGGAGGAGGAGGAGGAGGGAGCAGGAAGCAGGGAGAAGTAATGAGGGAAGAAGGACGCAGGAGGGGGCGGGATGGGGAGGGTGCAGGATGAAGGAGGGAGTTGGAAGGAGGGAGGAAGAGGTTAAGGAGAGCGTGGAAGGAGGGAGGAGATCAGAAGGGCAGGCCAGGTGCTCTCGCACCACGTCTGACATTCCCGAGTTCCCAGCGGTCTGTGCTGAAAGGGGTGCTTTTGTGCAGTGGAGGGGGAATAGGAGGGAAAAGAGGCGGACGAACAGGAGGAGGAGGAGGAGGTCGGAGGAGGAGCAGAACCAGCAGGAGGATGAGCGGAAGCCGGAGAAGAGAAGGAGGGGGACGGCATCGACGAAGCACGAGCAAGAGAGGTTGCCCGCGCGCTGGGGCGAGACCGACATTCTGAGCGACAGGGGCGAAGCGCCGATCCTGAACCGTGGCCGCTGTTGCAGCGGAAGCAAGGATGTAGAACTATGATGTTCCAACCTACTTTGAGTCTGATCACCAGAAAGAATGTCGAGCACCAAGAAAGTACCGAAACTTGAGGGTTTTCACGGGCTGGGCCCTGGGAGGCGATATTTGTTCAACATTTGTTTGGCACTTCACTGGGAGCTCGAACTTATTTGCGGGATGTGGGCCTTGAGTACGATGGGAGCGACATAACTTTAGAAGAACCAGAGACAGCCTGATGGGAATGGGGCGACACATGGTAAGGGCCATGTCTTGGGATCATGTGTGTGCGCGTGCAACAAAATTGCTTCAGAGAGGACGGGGCACTGTGTAAAGGGGGGGGCGGGGCAGTACTCATGTCGGGTAGCTGCAGGAATGGAGATGCGAGAGGTGACGTGGGACATGAGAGAAGAGGAGGTGATAGGAGGGGGAGCACATAGGAGGACAGACGAGAAGGAGGGCGGAGCAGGGAGAACGGCCGATGAAGGATTCGGGGGGTTTTGCGCAGAAGCTGCTCTGGGGTCATCAGGGGGGTCTGGGCTGGCAGGGGGGTCCACACATCCTGCCTCCTTGCTCCCCTCATTGTCCTGCTTTCTCCTGTGGCGTCCCTCCTCCTGCCTCGTCCTCCGACCACTCCTCCATTTCTCTGCCTTCCATAGGGAAGCGAACAATGACATAACCATAAGAACTCGGAGGTCCGCGCGGATTTCTTGGATCCGCGCTTGACCCCCTCCCTGGCGCGCGGAACGCGCCAGGGGCGGCGCCGGAGGCGCCGCCAGGAGGGCGCCGATCCGAGAAGTCCGCGCGGACCTCCGAGTTTTTTGTCTGTGTTGCTGTTCGTTCCCAAGAAATCAAAGAAACCAAGGGCACCCTGGAGGCAAGCACGGTTTTCTCTTGGCATGGGCCTCCACTGCAAACTTTTGGCGCGGACCTCCGAGTTTTTCCCAATCAGTGCTTGCAGTGAAAGGGTCCTAGCGGAGGTTGAAAGATTTGACAAACGTTTCCCGCCGGTTTTGGTGGCAGGCTGGGCTCCCGGTTCCAAGTTCCCGGGTTCGGGTTATTGGTTCCAGGCCGATTTGGCTGGGTTGGCTCCCGGGTTCCCGGTCGATCTCTTCAGCGAAAACCATCCACTGACTCGGGTTCTTCTCTAGTGTACTTATGTTTTATGGCGTTGTTCGCCCCCCCATTCCAGCCTCTCCCCCTGCCACTTCCGCCCCTCCTCTCCTGGCTCCTCCGCCCCTCCCCGCTCCCTCCTCGCCCCCTGGTGTAAGATCGAGGTGGGTTCGGAGAATTGGAATCCGAATTGGAAGTTTGCGTGCCAGCTCGGGTAACCAGAGCGGTCCCTTAGAGGGCAGACCGTGCGCTGAGCATGTCGGAAAATGAACGTCGGCAACGAGCACACGCAGGAAAATACGATTAATACATCCTCTGGTGTGCAAGCTTTCAGTCACAGAAACCCTGCCTGCGAGGACAGCGAGAAAAGAAGAGGAGGAGGTAGGAGGAGGAGGAGGACGAGGAGGAGGAGGAGGAGGAGGAGGAGGACGACGACGAGGAGGAGGAGGAGGAGGAGGAGGTAGGAGGAGGTAGGAGGAGGAGGAGAGGAGGAGGAGAGGGAGGAGGAGGAGGAGGAGGAGGAGGTAGGAGGAGGTACGAGGAGGAGGAGGAGGAGAGGAGGAGGAGGAGAGGAGGAGGAGAGGAGGAGGAGGGAGGAGGAGGAGGAGGAGAGGAGGGAGGGGAGGAGGAGGAGGAGGAGGAGGAGGAGGAGAGGGAGGAGGAGGAGGAGGAGGAGGAGGAGGTGGAGGATGAAGAGACCCCAGGCCATGAGGGAAGAAGGACGAGGCGGCACCTGCCCCACCGGGGGGCCGGGGGGAGGGTGCCGCTCCCCCTTCCCCTGGCACTGCAGCGTGCTGCTGTGAAGCAGTGGCGGAGCGTCCTGGCTCGCCTATTGCCCTACCAAACAATGTTCTAAGAACCTTTTGTGGTTCCCATGAAATTGTCTTAGAACATTTCTGGCGGAGCCTGTCTTGTTTTATGGCATCGGGTTTATGTTCTAAGAACATTGTGATTGTTTTTCGACCATTTTGGTTCTAAGAACATTTCGTGGTAGGACTATAGGAATGCTGGGGCGGTCGGTCCCTGCTCAATCGACAGGAGGAATAGATTCCAACATGGGCAGGAAACGGCCTGGGGTGCGTTTCCTCTGCTACTTTTGGCCATCTGGGGTTTTCTGGTTCGGCCACGTTTGATCTTCCCTCCAGGATCCGCCTGTAGGAGGACTTGCTCGACCTGATGTTGCTGCTGCGGGGGGGGGGCGGAAGAGAGGACGGGGCGAGTCTCTCCAGAGGTTGATCCGTGCACTCCCTGGCCGCTGTGATCTCTCTCCTGTCTTGGTCGGTCCGGTCGCGGAGGCGTGCTGCTCCGTCCGCGCCCACCAGCTCCGGCGATCCCGCCGCCGAGGCCGCATGTTGGGGCACACGCCTCCCCCGATCCATGGACTTGGCGACCGCGCGCCAAGTCCATGGATCGCTAATCCGAGCTTGCCTTGAGTCGGGTACGCCCCTCTACAGGAGGAATATATTCAACAATAGTCAGAACATGGCCTGGGGACGATGTTTCGACTATGTGTTAACCACGCCTGCGCATCTATTTTTTTATTATTCGTCCAAATTTCCGTTCGCAGGGGGACATGCCCGACCTAGGATCGTAATCACCGCAACATGTTTATCTTATATGTGCGTCGCCCCCCCAGGGGCGACGCGCGCACCGAGTTATCTTACAGTATATGCGTTGTGGCGGGCGCTTTCTGGCCACACCGCTCGGGAAACGAAATACTACAAGATGGGTCTAGTATATGTTCGGGTCGGACGCGCGCCTCCAAGGAGGACATATAGCATTGATATGTCTCTGTGCGTCCCATGAGACCAGCCCAGCGCAGTCCCGCCCCGCCGTGCTCCCGCGCGGGCGCCGCTGCCCGTGGCGAGAGAAAACCGCGGGGCCTCCCCCCCGCCCGCCCCCAGCAGCCAAGGCAGGGGGCCCCATGCGAACCTTATTTCCCCTGCCCCCCACGATTTCCGAGGAGGAGGAGGAGGGCGGAGGAGAAGGGGTGAGGGAGGAGGAGGAGGAGGAGGCGGGGGCGGAGGAGGAGGAGGGGAGAGAGGAGGAGGCGGAGGAGGAGGCGGAGGAGGAGAGGAGGAGGAGGAGGAGAGGAGGAGGAGGAGGAGAGGGAGGAGGAGGAGGAAGAGGAGGAGCGAGGAGGGAGGAGGAGGAGGAGAGGGAGGAGGAAGAGGGGAGGAAGAGAAGGGAGGAGGGAGGAGGAGGAGGAGGAGGAGGAGGAGGAGGAGGAGGAAAATCGTGCGGTGGCCCCCTGCCGAGGCTGCTCGCCTCGTCCACTTCCCCGGCCCTCCCCGGAAGGTTGGGGGACCGGGCGGCGCAATCCCTGCAGCGCGCCGGCGTGACCCACTGCTTGCTTGAATTCGGGGAAAAATATGTCTCTCTCTCTCTCTCTCCCATATATATATATATATATAGATACATATGTAACTTAAAAGCATCGTCAAACATTGTCTGGGGACGACGTTTCGACTAGTTTGAGTTTTTGTTCGACCATGTTTGATCTGTCGTCTAAAATCCGCATGCAGGGGGAGATGCCCGACCCAAAGCTTGCTCCCGTCTCTGGCCAACAGCAACCGAGTTCGTCAGACTACTCGCATAGCGCCTAAACCGCAAGCGTCCGACACGCATGGGTTTTCCCCAACCATCCTGTGGTGTTGGGTCCTCGTTTTGAAGAGACAGCGCCCCGCGTCACCTCCTCACTCCTCCCCTTCCTCCTCCTCCTCCTCCTCCTCCTCCTCCTCCTCCTCCTCCTCCTCCTTCTCCTCGCGAGGTACTGGTGATGTGCCAGGAATGGTGTCGGGGGAACCTGAGTTGTTTTGGCACAGCCGCATGCGGGGATCGCCACCCATTTTGGCACACCCCTCACACGGTTCGTGCCCCACGGAGGGCTCCACCGAAGGTCCCAGTGGCACAGGCCGCATGCGGGGACCGCCACCCATTTTGGCGCATTCCTCACACGGTTCGTGGCCCCATGGGGAACTCCACCGAAGGCCCCAGTGGCACAAACCGCATGCGGGGACCGCCACCCATTTTGGCACATTCCTCACACGGATCGTGGCCCCACAGGGAGCTCCACCGAAGGTCCCAGTGGCACAGGCCGTATGCGGGGACCGCCACCCATTTTGGCACACCCCTCACACGGTTCGTGGCCCCACAGGGAGGTCCACCGAATGCCCCGTAAGGAGCTCACCTCTCTTCGTCCCAGCTGACTTGCGGTACTCACACCTGCATATGGTTGGGTCCTTCGCCAGGATAATATGTTGCCTCGTTGTAGTGGATCTTGGATCCCCCGCGCCGGACCCATGCGATTTGCAAGCAGGTCCTTCGCGAGTAGTGGAGCGCGCCTGTCTAAAGAATCCACGTGCCCTCCTCCACCCCCTCCCTTCGCCGAAGATCGCACAAAGGAAGCGGGGGGCAGGCGGTCTGCTGAACCCCGCGCTCGCCGCTGGGATCGCCCTGACGCGCGGCGGGCAGGACCAGGTCGTCCAGTGCTGCGCCTACGTGGGTTCCGGAGGGAGCGGCGTGCGGCCGCGATGCTGCCATGCACGGCTGAGCTTGGGGGGGTTGGGGGGGCGGCTCTGGTATTCGGGCCGCTCCTGAGGTCTGTCCGGTAGCCTGTGTCCCCGATCCATGTCCCGTCATCGAGCACCCATCGGTCGTTGAGAGTGGGTAGTTGTGGATTCCCAGATACCTATATGCTTTCAGCGCCTTCCCACTTCAACGATCGAGTGGCTCCACCTTTTCCGTCCTCCTTCGGGGGCGGACGGAACCCAATCTTTTTTCAACGCCTTTTTTGCGGATCCAGGTCCGTCGGTTTAGGTCCCAGGCCGTTTTCGCTAAAGGGTGGTTTACTAAAGGGAGGTATGTCCACCGCCGACCATCGGTTGTTGAAAGTGGGTATTTTTGGATTCCCAGACCCCAGTCTACTTTAAGCGCCTTCCTGCTTCAATGATCGAGTGGCTCCACCTTTTCCGTCCTCCTTAGGGGGCGGACAAAGCCCAATCTAATTCCAACGCCTACCTACTTCATGTTTCTACCTATTTCTTTCGACCGATGGGCAACCGTCGATCCTGGATCATCGACCGGTCCCTTGTCCTGGCCCACTGAAGGCGCAGGACAGCGGTCCCTTTGCCATCGGTGCGCGTGCACCACGTCGCTTACGGCCGGACCGATGCATCAGACCGAGGTGCGTTCGGGGAGGTACCCGAATGTTTTTCGTCAGTGTTGGGTGTTCTTGTGCATCCTGGGGGAGGGCACCCTCGAATGCTCTCCAGTTTGGCCGGCGGAGGGCCTCATGTTCTCGAACGATGTTCTTCTGTCCCTGGCCCGATCGTACACCATGGCGCTTCTCGGCAGCGGTTATTGCTTTGCCCACGGAGGGTAACAGGAGGCACCCAGGCGCCAGAGGCCCAGCTCCTGGCAGGGTGCAATCGGACGGGGCTGGGACGAGGATAAATCCGTTCCAGAGCGTTCCGGAACGCACTCCGAAGGCCGCGGCGCCCGAAGTATCCTCCAGAACCGACGGATCTCAGAGATCCTCAACCTACTCTCACCCGGTGTTATCCTCCTCCTGGCTTCGTCCCATGCAAGAACGCGCCCCAGGGTGCGGGCGGTACGTTTCGCCCTCAGCGTGGAGGGCGGAGGACGCGGGTCGTGTGCACTCGGAGTTTCAGTCCGGATGGTCTGTTCCCTTGGGGGGGGGGAAAGGTGCCCTCGCCGCTGCCCCTCGCCCGCTGTCTTTCCCCTCTCGGGGGCCTCCTGGGGGGCCCTCGTCACCGCCGCTGGATTTTCGCCTCGAGGTTCTGGTCAGAACGCACCCCCCGGGAGAGGGTCTGGCAGCAGCGGTATCGGTGCTTTTTGTTGGGCCTCCGCAGATCAGGGACGAGTCTTGAAACATCTGCACGATCATGCGCCGATCAAATCCCCAAGCATCCAGTATTTAGGATGCCCTCAAGTGTTCTCACTACTGGCTGGATGGGTCTACACACCTTTGGCTTGCATTATGTGCATATTCAGATCTATATAACGTTTAGATAGATTACCTCTACTCGCGGCCTCACTCCGTATCCCTGATTCGCTCGATTATCACGCTCGGCCCCTCTCGTTCCTCTCCATCACCCGCATCCTGCAATCACAGCTGCTGCTATTGCTTCAGCTCCTTTTGATCGGGCCTGTTTGCCCCAGTCTCCAGAGGGAAGCGAGGCTCCCAGTTCGCCGGCGGGGTCCTGGCGACGGTGCTCTTCCACGTGCTACGCCCTTCGCGGTGGGGATGCATGGCCGGGCAGAGTTGTATGAAGTGGCATGCTCGGCCGAAGCAGTGTCTTTCCCAAGGCGACGATGGTCGAAGAAAGGCAAAAAAACACGAGCATGAATTGCCCGTGGTCTGCGCGGATTTCTCGGATCGGCTCTGGACCGCCCTAGCAGCGCTTCCGGCGCCACTTCTGGCACGCTCCGCACGCCAGGGACGGAAGCCCGGCGCCGATCCAAGAATCCGCGCGGGCCTCCGAAAGCTCATGCTTATGCAGGTATCTTTCACGGTCGGACCGAGGTGTCAGATCGAGGTGGGTTCGGAGAGGGTGCCCGAATGCTCTTCGTGCTTTTTGGGATGTTCTGGTGCATCCTGGGGGAGGGCACTGCCGAATGATCTGATGGCCTCGGGGTGCTTTGGCCGGCGGAGGGTCGCATGGCTTGGATATTCCAGCCAGATGGGGGCGGGGACGCCTCGGCGAGTCGGGGCACCGGGAGCCCTCGCGGCGAGCAGCTGCATGTCATTCTAGCGACTCACGCGGCGTGAGTCGCTAGATGATCTTAAGCGCCCTCGAGCCCGATGGCGTGAGTCACGCCATCGGGCTCGATGGTGTGACTCGGCTAAGGACAGCCGCCCTCGAGCCGGCTAAGGACATCGAGTCACGCCATCTTAGCCGACTCACGCGGCGTGAGTCGGCTAAGGACAGCGCCCTCGAGCCCGATGGCGTGAGTCACGCCATCGGGCTCGAGGGCGCCGGCACTGGCCGCGGACGGCCGCGCGCAGGCGCCCTTCTTCTCCACGCGGCGTGCCGCGCTGGCGGCCCGCGCAAGCCGCGGCGCCAGCTCGGCCAGAGCTGCCATCTCGCGCAAGACACGTCTCCGTTCGTCGCCCGCTGGGAGGCCGCGGCAGGCGGAGGTTTCTCCGAAGTGCTCCCTCGGCACGAGCGCAACGGGCATGGAAGTAATGCGTGCCACAGGCCGCCTGCAGTGCCTGTTCGTTGTGAACAGGACTTGTTGCTGGTGCCGCCGCGGGCCGTGTCCAAGCGCGACAGCAGGCCGCCTGCCCAACAGCAGCCGCTGGCGGTTTCGGACAGCATGTGTTGTTGGTGATCGTAAATCCATTTTTTCCGTACACATTTCGGGCGTCCAATTCCCCACACGGCAATCATGGTTCGTGCTCGCACCGTGCGCGGCGTGCGCGGGCAGCTGTGACTGTGCGCCGAGCCCCAGCTGTCGCCGGGGTGCACGGCTGAAAACATTAGTTCCAGGCCTCCCAGATGTGGTCTTACCGTGGCGTTCGAAAAAACACGCCCATCTCCAATGCGTGTTGAAGCGGGCCCACCCCCCCGGCCCCAAAATCCAGATTCGGGGCGTTCGACGCGGCGGAGATCGAGTCGTTTCGAACAAAAAATGCTCATATTTGCAGACCACGGCCTGTCCTTGTACCTAGGGGTGCTCTTGCTTCATCTTCTAGTCGTTGCACCTGGGCGTTATTTGGGTAACGCCGGTAGTAGACGGGGTCGAAGGATCACGTCGCATCGCCGATGCATCGCCGATGCGGGACGATGTGGAGCCCGTTTTTCTCCACGCCAGCGGTGGCGCTGCATCGCCGACGTCGCCGATACATCGCCGATGCATCGGCGATGCATCGCCGATGTTTTGACGATGAGGCGCGGTTTTCCGACCCCATCTACTCGGACCACATCTGGGAAATTATATTTGCTGCTCTGGAGGAAGCCGCCGTGATGTCGTGGTGCTTTGACAGATGGCCGATGATCGTCAGGACGTGCGTTAGCCAAAGCGTACGTCCACCCAGGTCAAGTCCGCCGACAGCGCGCAGCCCGTGCCGGCCTTCGCTGCACCGCCTGCGTCGCATTCAGGGGCTTCGGTGGACAGGCACGCGCTGGCGCTAGCACACATTCCGAGGTTCGTCGAGAGGGGTTCCGTCCACCATGCCAGGAGGCTGCACAGGATCCACGAATGCGATCCACGACCGGATGGCGATGGGGGGATCAGGACATGGGGGGATGAGTATCCGGTACCGTTTTGTTGGAGTACAATTTGTACCTTCTCTTCGGGTTGCAAGTACAAATTGTACCTTCTCCCCCCCCGTTAACATCCTCGCACTTGCCGCGGACGTTGTCAAAAGTACAATTGGTACCTTGTCTGCGCGGCGTCGGTACAAATTGTACCTTCTCCGTGGGGCGTAGGTACAACTTGTACCTCGGTTGCGCCTCTCTCCCCATCTGGACTTATCCCCCCATTTGCATCCCGCCAAAGAATCCACGATGCTGTGCACCCCAAGCCCGCCTCCCCCAGCTTCTCCATCGGCCGCAGGCTGGCCTGCCAGGTGTTGTGGCTTCGTCCGCTGAGGGGCGGAGAGCGGGTGCTGCCCAGGACGTCTCCTCCTCCTCCTCCTCCTCCTCCTCCTCCTCCTCCTCCTCCTCCTCCTCCTACTGCTCCTCCTCCTCCTCCTCCCTCCTCGTCAAAGTGCTGCAGTGGTGCCGGCTTTTCTCTCCGAAGACCGGGGGCCACCCCCGATAGCCCGAGCAGCCGAGCCTGCCCTGCGCCATAAGCGGACCACGAGGCCGAGCAGAAGGGGCCCTGCCCCTTCGGTCAGCATCGTTTAGCCGATCTCTCCATCCCCTTCTCCATCCCTAGGGGAACAAAAAGTGACATAGGCATAAAACTCGGATGTCCGCTCGGATTTCTCGGATCGGAGCTTGCAGGGGCGGCGCCAGAGGCGCCGCTGGGGGGCCCCAGCGCCGATCCGAGAAATCCGCGCGGACCTCAGAGTTTTTATGTTTATGCCAATTTTTGTTACCCTAATCCCCGTTCAGATCCTCACCATCCCACCACCCTGGTTGGGGATATGCCCCACGAAAGTGATCGTTTCCTGATTCGTTGTTTTGCCGATCGGCGCGGGCCCTCGTAGCATCCCCCCCATGGAGTAGATCTTGGCTACTTTTGGTGCCTGTTTCGAGCAGGTTGAGTCCCCCCCCCATCGGACACGTTGTTGCAAACAGTCGCATTAAGCAGAGGTCCTGAACCAGAGCCCCCCCTTCCCCCCCCCTTTTGCCCAATGTTGAAACGCCGAATACAATGATCCCAGTGCGACCCTACCTAATTAGGAGTTGGAGCCCCTGGGAAAGCAGCATAAGCGAAGGTAAGCTAAGCTAAGCTAATCTAAGCAAATATAGCCAAGCTAAGCTAAGCTAAGCTAAGTTGATATAAGCTAAGCTACGCTAAGCTAGGCTAAGGTAAGCTAAGCTAAGCTAAGCTAGGCTAGGTTCAGCTACGCTGAGCCAAGATGGAATAAGCTAATATAAGCTAAGCTAAGGTAAGCTAAGCTAAGCTAAGATGAGATAAGCTGAGCTAAGCTAAGCTAGGCTAGGCTAGGCTAGGCTAAGCTAATCTAAGATGAGACAACCACAGCTAAGTTAAGATAAGCTGAGTTAAGCTAAGGTAAGCTAAGGTAAGGTAAGCTAAGCTAAGCTAGGCTAGACTAAGCTAAGCTAAGATGCAATAAGCTAAGCTAAGCTAAGCTAGGCTAGGCTATGCTAAGCTAAGATAATATAAGCTAAGCTAAGCTAAGCTAAGCAGGGACGCAACTGGGGGAACCGCGGGGCGGATGCCGGGGGAACCGCGGGGCGGATCCTGGGGGAACCGCCCGGGGCGAGCCCCATTGCCCGGCCCTTTAAGAGAACACAGTAAGAACCCTTCTAGGCAGAGCCTGGGTAGGGAAAAAGCGCTCACAAACTCGAAGAGAACAGCTTGCATCCCCATTCAGGGGGATAAATCGGCCAGTGGGGCCCAGGCCACGCCCATGGGGATAGGGATCGGTTAAACGATGCTTATGCAGTTCCGACTTCTGAAAAATTGCGCCGGGCAGGGGTGAAGCAGGACGTGGGGCCGGTGGAGGGTCCTTTGGGCGGTCGCCCCGCTGCAACGCACGGTGCGCGGCAAAGCCACGCATGAACACGACCTGACGCAGCAGGAAAGGATCCCCGCCTTTGTTGCTGCTTGACCCTAGGCCTCCTAGATGGGGTCGGAGTAGATGGGGTCGGGAGCGATGTTGAGCCCCATTTGCTGCACGTCGATGTCGCCGATGCATCGGCGACGCGGCGCGATCTTCTGACCCTGTCTACTCCGACCCCATCTAGTAGGCCTCTGGTTGCTGCGTGACGCGGCGCCACAAGAGCAGCCCGGGCGCCGTTTCTGGGCTCCACCAGGCCAGCAGCAGCCAGGCACGGTCCCGAGGGGCCACGCGGGCTTTCGCGGCTGGCGCCCCAGGGTTTTTCAGGAGGAGAAAAACGCAGACACAATTATTCGTCGATTCCCAAGAAAATACAGGAGCATATGGGAAGGTGGGGGGGAGACAGAAACCCAGAAACTATGGGGAATATTTTTATTTGTGTGTATTTGCTTGTGTGTCCCAGGGCCCCTTCAGTTTTTGCTGCTCCGGGGGAGAAGCCCAGACCCCGAGCGCCCTGTTCCTGTCACACCGTTGGCTCCTGCCCAGCCCAGGTCATGGGATTCGGTGGCAGCTCACAGGGGGCCCGGTGTGCCCTCGCAGCTCTGTCTTCAGAGTGCACCAGCGTCGACCTAGCGTCCGGTGATCGATGAGGCAGTGCCCATCCAGCGTCGATTAGCGTCGATGAGCGCCGATTCAGCGTCGATCTAGCGTCGACTGGCGTCGAAGCAGCGTCAATTTGCGTCGAAGCGCGTCGATTCGTAAGAGCCAGCCAGATGGTATGGGTGGCTCCCACGAGTTGCTGCAGAAATTGGATAACGTATTTTTGTCCGTCGCGATCGGTAGCGACCGATCGGCGCCAATCGCGACCGAATCTAACATCGGTCGCGGCCGATCTGGAAGCACATCAGTTGCGACTGGTGTTAGACGTGAAACAGAAGTAATGGTGACCGATCTCGTCGGCTGCGACTGGAAACTGCCAGTGTCCAATGGTATCAGGGCGGGACCGGGGACCGGCTTTTCATCCCGAGCCATCTTTCGACGGTCCGCGGGGGACCAGCTGATCAGGGGCAACGTCAGGGGGAGGATAGGCGCAGGGGGGGGGACGCGATCGCGAACGTGGATCAAGGGGGCGTGGTTCAGCGACGGGTCCCGTTTCCATGAGGAATCGCGGATCTCCGCCGCCGATCGAGGCGGCACGGGCCGCCTTTTGCGGAGGGCACCTCTCCCGATCCATGGAGT
Organism: Prorocentrum cordatum; assembly: GCA_963575745.1. Classification (NCBI taxonomy): domain Eukaryota; class Dinophyceae; order Prorocentrales; family Prorocentraceae; genus Prorocentrum; species Prorocentrum cordatum. Next base: position 226,832 of record CAUYUJ010014592.1, read on the forward strand.
TTCGGCGACCGCGCGCCCAATCCATGGATCGCCGATCCATGTCTGCGCGCCCCCGGCGGGGGGACGCATCGACCCCGCAGCGCCCATGGATCGCCGATCGGGGCCCGATCGCGCACTCCGCCCCGGACCGTGCGGGATCGCTGTCGGATGCCTATGTCGCCGAGCTAGCAGCAATGCATCGCCGATTTGTCACGTCGGTGCTGACCCCCTCTGGGCCGGCCCCCCATTGACGCTGTCCCTTCGGTATCAAGGCCTCCAGGGACCCCAAAATAGTTTGCCCCAGAAGCCCGGCAAGGGCCTTCGGGTGCCGAACATGCCAGGAGGCTTCTTCTTTTCTTCCGCGAGCGAGGAGGTTGGGAAAGTGCTCGAGAAGAGAAGGAGGAGGAGGAGGAGGACGACGACGAGGATCCAGGTGCTGAAAATGCCAGGAGACTTCCGCCGTGTTTTTTCACAACGCGAGGGGCTCTGGGAAGTGCTCGACAGAAAAGAGGGGGATGAGAAGGATGATGAGGAGGAGGAGGAGGAAGAGGAGTATTTAGTACTCCGCGGGCCGTGAGCGCCTCCCCTCCGAAGCCGAAGCCAGGCTGAGACACGCGCGGGCGAGGAAAGGAAGGGGGGGAGGACCGGCAGCCGCTCAGCCGCGGTTGCCACCTGGGGTCTCGAGAGGAGCCACCCCCAGGAACATAAAAGCGCCTCGACGATGCGCCTGACTGGGGTCTCAAGAGGAGCCACCCCCAGCAATACATGCACGCCGAAGCCGCCCACGAAGAGGGAGGCCTTACACCATGAAGACCACAGCAGCCTCCACGAGACCAAAACGATCTGGATAGATAGCAGCTTGATGAAGATTGGAAGCTGGTGGTACTGGGAGTCTTGCTAGCTATCGTGACACGGCCCTTCGGGAGAATGCCACGCGCCAGCTTGCCCAGATTCTGATGTCCGTAATGTCCAAGATGTCCGCTACTTTCGTCCGCAAGATTCCAAGAATTGCTTGCCAACATACCCGCAATTCAGGCACGCGTGAATCTGCAAACCACTGAAGTAACCCAACAGATGAGATGCGTGAATCGGTACTCCTTGCACCATCACTCCAACGTCTCCAACTCGCTGAATACTGCCCTTGACCACACCGCCCAAACAGGGCGTTCTCAAGAACTTCTCCAACTTCCGTCCACTAGCACTGCAGCCACACACAGAACAATGGACGGCCGTTCCCATACCAGTGTATACCTGGTGCTCCGACATCTTGACCTGGCGCCGAAAACGAACTGCCATAGAGCGTGTTGGGCGCAGCCTCTTCGGCTCCGCCTCCGCCGCTGCCAAGAAGGCCTTGGCCAGGTGCTTCCGTACTGCTCTGCCGATCGCCTCAGCATGCTCCACTGCCGCAACCACCGCATTTGGAACATCACACTTCTCAGCCCAAAAGCCTGCCGCTTCATCAGCCAGAGCATTGGCCAGGTAGTGCTCCACCGCGGTGCCAGCGTTCGCCGCCTCCTCCACTGACATGTGGCTCTCGATATTGACCACATTGAGCAGTGACGGGTGTGACATCAGAGCTTGCTTCAGCTTAAGCCAGAGGTCCAAGTTGGTCGTCGGTACCGGCCTGCGTTGAGCTTGGCCAGGCCCTTCACGACGTATCCCGAGTCTGTGACAAAGGTGATGGGCACGCCAAGCCCCAATAGATCCTCCACCGCCCTGAGCAGAGCCGTGTTCTCACCCCTGTTGATGGCTTGCTGGGGAGGAGGAGGAGGAGGAGGAGGAGGAGGAGGAGGAGGAGGAGAGGGAGAAAGGAGGAGGAGGACGACGAGGAAGGCAACGGATGTCAGTTGGGACACGGGCGGGTCTCCACCACCCGTGGGGGCCCGTGTTTGGTGAATTGAGGCTCTGGCCTCGGGATTGCCAGGGGGAGTGATGGCAGTCCGGGCTTGGAGGTGCTCAGTGTGGAGCACGGGTTGACGTTTCACCTCCGGGTGGCCCTCTTTCTCTGGCTATCGCCACGTGTCATTTGGCCTTGCGGGGTGTGAACCCACCATAGCGAGGCGAACATGCTGACTCAGTGGTCCGACACACGTCTCTCCTGTCTTGTGGAGAGGGCGGGCGGCACTTCGTCCGTGGTGCGCGGCGTGGGCTGCAGCCCGCGGCCTGCGTCGATGGTCACGGAGACGGTTCCCCTCCGCCTCGCTGACAGGTCTGCACGATGTTTCTTTGCGCAGACTCGTGCCGCACCCCCGCGTCGGACTCCTTCTAGCCAGAGGAGGAAGGGGAGGAGGAGGAGGAGGAGGAGGAGGAGGAGGAGGAGGAGGAGGAGGAGGAGGAGGAGGGGGAGGAGGAGGGGGAGGCGGATGGGGAGGAGGAGGGGGAGCGGGAGGAGGAGGGGGAGTGGGAGGGGGAGGGGGAGAAGGCTGCATGTGGTGGAGGACCAGTGCACACCCAAGACACATCAACGATATTGCAATACGCCTTTCCTCCAAGTTCCGTCTGCACATGTCCCTACAAGAATTGGTCATCATTGCGGGAAGTGCCCTATTGGAAGACAACCGTCTGGGAATCCCCCATCGCGCCAATACACAGTTCCTTGGACTGCAGTGCTGCGACTCAACGTGACAGCTGCGTCCTAACAATCCGAAATCATGCCAGAAACGAATCCTGCAAAGCACATCCTCGGACGTCAACGCCGCGAATCAACGTGAATGTTGCGTCCTGACAATCCTAAAGCGTGCCGGACCACCATTCCTGAGATTTCAACCATGCGAATGCTTAAACATGTCATACATGTTGGAAACTTTGAGGACGGAAGCTCGCGGCGAGTCACGTTCTGAAAACGAGCCGACCTCCTTCTTTGAAATTGTTGCAGACTTTAGGGCGAATGTGCGCGGCGCCGCTAAGGCGAGACCCATGTTTTCAAAACGGCCCGCCCTCCATCCTTGAAGCCGTTGCTAATTTCAAGCTTCAGTGTCGTAAACGGTGTGGGCGTTTCAGGCGAAACGCCCAGTCCGCGCTACCGACACGTCTGGGGCGCGCGACAGTGAGGAGTCCTTTGCACGGAAAAAGGGATGGAAAGGGGGAGGAGGATGAGGAAGACGAGGAGGACGACGTCGACGAGGTGTAGGACGAGGGCTGGAGAAGGACGAGGAGGAAGAGGAGGAGGAGGAAAACGACGAGGAGGAGGAGGAGAAGGAAGACGACGAGGTGGAGGAGGAGGAGGAGGAGGAGGAGGAAGACGACGAGGTGGAGGAGGACGAGAGGGAGGAGGAGGAGCAGCAGGCGGAGGACGAGGAGGAGGAGGTGGAGGAGGACGAGGAGGAGGAGGAGGAGAGGAGGACGAGGAGGAGGAGGAGAAGGAGGAGGAGGAGGAGGAGGAGGAGGTAGAGGAGGAGGAGGAGGAGAAGGGGGCGGGGTCGAAGTTGTGATCGTTTTTGTGATTCCTTGCTTTGCCGATCTTGTGATTCCTTGCTTTGCCGATCGGCGTGTATGGGCCCTCGCCCCCCCCCCACCCCCCCTCTCCCCCTCCCATGGAGTAGATCTTGGCTGTTTTTTGGGCGCCTGTTTCGAGCAGGTGGAGTCTCCTGTCAGAGGACGCAATGTCGCAGACAGTCGCACTAAGCAGAGGTCCAGAGCCAGACCCTCCCCTCCCCCCTCTTCGCTTAATTTCGAAACGCCGAATAAGAAAAACGCTCACCTTCGAGGTTCGAGGTTTGAGATGTTTTTTTTTCGCTTTCGGCTTCTAGAAGCCGTGCTCGGGCCCCGGGCCCCCCGTAACTGGATGCGTGGCGTAAAACCGCGTCGGATGGACCGCAGGAGGGGTCCGGGGACCGATGTTGACCGATATTCGGCGGCGCGCCAAGGGGGAAGTAAGAGGAGAAGATCTGGCAAGAAGGCGGCGGGACTTCTCAGAAGCACTCGCGCCTTGTGAGGAGTTCCCGTGTCTTCGGGGGAGGCTCAGAAGATTTCTCAGAACGCAAGGGAACTTCCGAGCTTGCTGAGAAGGTCCGCCCCTGCTCACTTCTCCCCGAGGCTCGCCGCCGACAGTGGAGACAACGGCGGTCCTCCTTCGCGTTTCTTCGCACGCGATGTTTCTTCCCCAACCCACGATTTTTCGACGAAAGATGACGCCGCTCAGAAAAAGAGGGAAACCCTGGGATACACCCCAAGGGGACTATTCGGGCGCACCATTATCGAAGATGGACGCCCCTCCATCGTCTATCCCAGGGTTAGGCCTCAAATGTTTGGAACCCCCACGACGCCTGGGATAGTGGTCGACACCTCCCCCTGTTTCTCCTGTCCTCTGAACGGGGCTGCGTGGGGCTTCTCCTCGCCACGGCTGGATCCGCGTCGAGAAACGGGTCGGGACGGTTCCTGGGAGAGATCCGGGGACCGCTCTTTCCGGCGATTTTCTTCTGGTTGGCCCAAAAGGGGGTCCAGCGACAAGGGGGTGGTGCAATAGATCTGGTGCCATAGATTTGTGGGGTTGCATTAGATTTGGGGTGTGCGACGCGTTCCAGTGCGCAAATGGATTGCTGGCCTTTCGCGTGCAATCCATTCGCTGCAGCACAACGCATCACAATTTTCCAGCGCAACACATTTGCACTGCAAGGGTCTCAAATCTATTGCACCCCCTTGTTTCAGCTGGACTCATGATGCTCCAACCTACTCTAGCCTTGATCACCAGACAGAATCTCGAGCGCCCAAACAAGTACCGAAACTCAGCGGTTTTCACGTGTCGGGCCCTGGGAGACATTCGCCCGAAATTGTTTCGACACTGTTTCGACACTCTTCTGACCCTTTTCCGGGTGCTCGAAATTCGTTATGGGATGTGGTCCTTAAGTAGGATGTGGAACAACATAAAGCTGGACCTCTTTTTGGTTCAACCGACAAGGCCAGGGGAGAAGGCCCCCCCTCCTTCGCGCAGGAGCCCGCACCCCTCGCGCCCCCCCCCCCATGGGGGCGCCGCCAGGAGATCTCGGCCATCGGGGGGAGCAGCAGCAGAGGGGGCGGGGGGGCCCACGGAGAAGGAGGAGGAGGAGGAGGGGGAGGAGGAGGAGGAGGGAGGAGGAGGAGGAGAGGAGAGGAGGAGGAGGAGGAGGAGGAGGACGGGGAGGGGGGAGGAGGAGGAGGAGGAGGAGGAGGAGGAGGAGGAGAGGAGGAGGAGGAGGAGGTGGAGGAGGACGAGGAGGAGGAGGAGGCGGGGGAGGAGGAGAAGAGGAGGGGGAGGAGGAGAGGAGGAGGGAGGAGGGAGGGAGGGAGGGAGGGCAGGGGAGGAGAAAGCCGAACAGAGCCGCACAGGCTGGACCCCCTTCTGGGTCACAGGATCGCCTCGGGGCGCGCAGGGACCGCCTTGGCCTCGGCAGGCCCCCAGCCAGTCCTGGCTGGCCTCAGATCTGGTGGTGCCCCCCCTTCGCCCTGGGGATATGATGCTCCAACCTACTCTAGCCTTGATCACCAGAAAGAATCTCGAGCGCCAAAAAAGTACCGAAACTCCAGGGTATTCACGTGCCGGGCCCTGGGAGACACTCGCCCGACACTCTTTCGACACTCTTTTGACACTTTTCCGGGTGCTCGAAATTATTTCTGGGATGTGGTCCTTAAGTGGGATGGGAACACAACAACCCTAGGGTAAAGTCGGGCATGTCCCTCTACAAGGGGGACATTCAGAAGTAGTCAAAAAATTGGCCGGAGACGATGTGTCGAGCGTGCGTTGTAATGTTTTAAAGCGTTTGTTTGGCTGTTCTTCTTTTTCCTTCAAATTCTGCCTGTATGGGGGGACATGCCCGACCTCACCCCCGGGGGGCGAGGGGGTCTCAAAACAGGCCCCCTCGCCCCCCGGGTTGTCCCAGCTGGCCTCAGCAGACCCCCCGATCACTAAGGCAGGCCTGTCCCTCTACAAAAGGAGTCTTCCAACATGGTCAAATAATAGACCCTGGGAACGATGTTTAAAATTATTTGTGACCATATTTGGGCAGTCGTTGACTATTTTTAATTCTTTCTGCCAAATCCCCGCCTGTAGGAGAACATGCCCGACCGAACCCGAGCAGTTCGGGGCGGTCTCCTCACCCTGGCGCTGTTCTCCAGCGGTGCCCCTGGCTTGGGCGTTCCGCGCGCTCCAGGGCGGAGGTGTCGAGACCGCCCCAGCCTATTCGGGGAGGCCGTTGCCGAGCCCCTTCCTCCTCCTCCTCCTCCTCCTCCTCCTCCTCCTCCTCCTCCTCCTCCTCCTCCTCAGGCCAGCTGGGACTTCTCGTGGAGGGCTGTTGAGGCGAGCTAGGGCTATCCGGCTGGGGGGGGGCTGCTCGTGCGCGACCCGAAGCCTGACCGTGTGGCGGCGGGGCCAGTGGCGACGTGCAGACGCGTCGCTGGGGAGGTCCAAGCACCACGGATGGTCTCTGAGTGTGAATGGGGTCGGAGGATCGCGCCGCATCGCCGATGGATCAGCGATGCGTCTCGTTGCGGAGCTCGGTGTTCTCCATGCCGACGTCGCCGATGCACCGGCGATGCATCGGCGATCCAGCGCGATACTCTGACCCCTATCTAGAAACGGCTCCCCGACCACGTTCGTCAGAAGGGGAAAAACACAACAAGTTCGTCGACTCCAAGGACAGATATGGGAAAGATGGGAAGTGGAGGGGGCGACACACATCCAGAAGCTATTCAAACAGATTTGGGAATCCTGGGAGTTGTGTGTATATTGATTTGTGTCTCCCTGGGCTCCTTCAGTTTGACAGGCCTCTCGGAAAGGTACTCCGACCCCCGTGGCAGGCGTGTGTGCGGAGCAGGCCCGGGCGGTGATATGCCGAGCAGTCCTGCCTTGCGTGGCTCCCTCCTCGGGTGCGTTTTTGCGGGAGGGCGTCGCTCGCGTCGGGGTGCTTGATCATCGAGACCAGTGGGAAGGAGAGGTACAGTGGAGGCGCGCATCAAGAAAGCCGACTTTTTTCGTCAGGGTTCCTTGGGCTTCTTTGATCCGCGCGCTGCGTGGTGACCTCCCGCGGCCGCTGAAGAAACTGCTGCGTTCAGGGTGCTCTGGGTCTCACCCCGCCCGCATCTCGCGCGCGGGTTTGCAAGGCTGGGTTTCTTGCTAGGGTTTCCTGCGACCGGGTCTGCACTGCACTCTTCCCACAGGAACCTTTGTATCCTTGCCTCCTATAGCCGTCCTTAAACTATGCCGATTACCACTCCCGCTCGGCACTCGTCGACATGGGCGTCCAAGGGGCTTGCATCCGTATCGCGCATCCTTACTATCAGTTCTGACTGTCTGGAGATGGTTTTGGTGTCCTCCCCGTACATTGGCGTAACTTTTTGGAGGTCAGCATGCTTTCCTTGAGTCGGTTCTTCCCCCCCCCCCCCCATGTCGGCGCCAGGGAAGGGGGGTCCAGCGCCGACCCAAGAAATCAGCGCCGGCAGCTAACAGGTTAACTTTATGCCGCCGTTTGTTCCTCTAATACTGGAGCGGGATGAGGTCGAAGTGGGCATATGCATAGGCGTTGAGAGTTGACTTGCAATCAATAGCAGCATTTACTTGACCCTGACGGTACGGGGTGGAAGAACACTTGGCCAGTGTAAACCCAAGACGCATCAACGATATTACAATAAACCCTCCCTCCAATTTCCCTCTTCACGGGTCCCTACCAGAATGTATTATCATGGCTGGCTGGAAGCGCCCCATTGAAAGACAACCGCACGAGAGTCCTTCAAACTTGCCAAATCACCATTCCTAGGATTCCAACGCCGCAAAGCGAAGTGACTGTTTCATACTGCAATTGTTTTACCGTGCCAGAACACTTCACCTGGATCTGCAGCACTGTGAATACACACGAATGTTGCGCCCTCGCAATCCTGAATCGTGCCAGACCACCTTCTCTTTGAAACCGCTGCAAACGTTTCAGACGAATGCGCGTGGCGCTAGGCGAGAGCCACGTTGTGAAAAGGAATTGACCTCATCAATCCACGAATGGCGCGAGCTACACTTTGAAAGCAACCTGCGCTCCATCCTTGGAATTGTTGCAAACGTCAAAGCTGCTGGACCACCCACGGCGAAGACAGGGAGGGGGCAAGACCGACACCCTGGCCCAGGCGACGAGGCGGCGATGGGCGAGAACGAGGCGGCCAGACCGACACCCAGGCCCATGCGACAGGCGGCGACGAGGCGGAGACGAGGCGGCGACGGCGCGAACATGGCCGCCGGACCAACACCCAGACCCAATTCCTGAGATCATACGTAAGAACCCCTAAGTGCCAACACCGTCAGGGGAAACAGGGAATGAGTCGGAGGAGGGGGCATAAGCATAGGCGTTAGGAGTCGCGAGCAGTCTGTACATGTATAAAACCAATACCTGGCCCCTACGAGAGGAGAAGAAAGCGCGGGCATGGTACCTGACCCTGCCCGTTACAGGCGTGATACCTCACTTCGTGAGCAGTCAATACTTGACCTTACCGTATGAGGAGGAGGAGGGCAAGATGAGGAAGAGTAGAAGGAGGAGGAGGAGGCATAGGTTTGGTCGATGGGAGGTCATGGGCAGCCGAGCAGCCTATTTCTGGCCCCGAGAATGAGGAGGGGAGATGAAGAGGAGGAGGGAGAAGAGGCCATGAGCGGTCAATCTGTGTTCCACGTGCCCCCTTACGATAGGAGGAAGAATGAGGAGGAGGACGCATGGATATAGGCATTGCGAGGTTGTGGGTTGTCTAGCTATGTTCTTCGTTGGCTCATACAGTCGGAGGAGGTGATGACAACGATGAGGATGCATAGGCGCACCTGACTCCAACAAAAGTCCCCTTGGCCTCCTCCTCCTCCTCCTCCTCCTCCTCCTCTTCCTCTTCCTCCTCCTCCTCCTCCTCCTCCTGCTCCTATGCAAAAGTGCACGAATGACCGCGTAACCTCATCGCCCCTCTGTGGTACCTCTCGGGCCCCAGGCCACCGACGATGGCCCGCAAGCGAAACGCAGGTGACCCCATGGCCAAACAGAATCCCGACAGGGCATCCTGAGAGTTTCAGGCTGCCTGCGCGATGACCCGTCTGATGAGCAGCGGGCGATGCCGGGACGGCTCGAAGGCCAGAAGATAGGCCAAGGACCAGCAAGGGCGATTCCAAACTGACCGAGCGACGCGCCCGCACAACCCAATCACAAGACAGCTCGCCGCTTGGGCACCACCGCCAGCCCAAACTGCGAGCATAAATCGGGCGTAGCCCCGCACGCATTTGGATGCCTTGCCAGTCTGGGCGGCGTCGGTGTGCTCGTCGTCGCCTTGAGTGCCGTCGTGGTGGCGGTAGTCCTCGTCGCCGCCGTGGTCGTCGTCGCCGTCGTCGTTGCAACTGTGTTCGCCGCCACCACCGCCTTCGCCGCAGCATTCGTCGTCGTCGTCTTCGTCGTCGCCTTCGTCGTCGCCGTCTCTGTCGCCGTCGCTGTCGCCGTCGCCGTGGTCGCCGTCGTCGTCTTCGCCGTTATCGTCGTTCGTCGTCGTCTTTGCCCCCGTCTTCCTCGTTTCTTCCCCGCCCCCCTCTCAGTCCTTATCGTCCTCATCGTCGTCGTCGTCCTCCTCCCCCCCTCCCTCGACCCCTCCTCCAGCTACTACTTGACGCCGTCTGGTGAATAGTGGATTGGTGCTGGGACCAGGGCATCACGCCCGACGTCGGCCACGCGGCATGCGAGGCGAGCAGCGACAGAGGGCTCTGGCGCTGCTGCGGGAAAGAGGATTGGTGAAGGTAGAGCCCGGCGTCATCAGTCACAGTGACGGGAGCGCTAGGGACAAACCGAAGCGGGGGCGGCTTTGGCAAAGAGGGAGTTGACGCTGGAACCCGATCTAGCGAAGCACTCGAAATTGCAGTTCCGCGATGAGGAAGGCGAGACTGGAACCCGACGTATTACATTAGACGGCCGGAGGCGAAGTTGGAACCCATCATAGCTATCTACCTCTCGTCGCCCCTGGTCGCCGCGGCTTGACCAGGGAAGGCTGGGGGGCGAATATAGAGCCAAAGGTGATCAGGTACAGCGCAGTGCGCGGGGCATGTGTGGAGCGGCCGGCGGAGCTGGAGCCCGACATCGCTAGCGATTGCAGTGTGGTTCGAGCGTACGAGACGGCATGTGAAAAAGGCGGTTGAGGCGACCATAGAGCACGACGCCACCATGGCCGCGGCCGCCGCCGTGTCCACCGAGGAGGACGTCGAGGAGCTACGGGTCCGCTTGGCCACTCACGGCGGCGTCGAGAGGTAGACGCGGTGCGTCATTGCGAGTTCGAGGACGTCGACTTCGACGCGACTTGAAATCGCGCAGTTTCTTGAGTGTGAATTCTGACTGGGGGCCGAGCGCCTCGTCCATCTGAGCGAGAAGGGGGGCCCAGAGGAGGAGTGCGATCCGGGCGGGCAGGACAGCGCGGGCGAGTTGCGCAAGAAGACGGGCAGTGGCAGCCTCAAGACGGGGCTGACTGCACGTGCGAGAAAGGAGGCAGTGGCAGCTTCGAAAGAAAGGCGACGGGCAGTGGCAGCCGCAAGAGGAACGCGCGCGAGAAGGCCCCGCCGGCCCCGCAGGCGCAGCTGCGAGGAGGACCTGGCCAGGCATGCGTCGTTGGCCAGGGAGGAGGACCGCAGCTCCCTACCGGAGGCCCCAGGGGGGGGGGGGGCGGGCGAGTTTCGGTCGCTCCTCTCGTCCCTTTTGCAGGGGAGGGCCGAGGCCGCGCACGCGTTGAGCGCGAGCGAGGCGCACGCGCGCGGCGGGCAGCCACGACGTGGCGGCAGGAAGGGGCTGAAAAGGGCCCCTAGTCCTCGTCTTCCTCGTGATCGTCGTCCTCCGCCTCGGCCGCCGACAAATCGAACGGCCTCCTACTGGTTACGCAATGGGTTGCGCCCTCGGCCGCCGAGAACGAAACGGCCTCCCAGTGGTGGCGCCATAGTTTGCGCCCTCGGCCGCCAAGAAGATAACTGCTTCCCATTGGTGGTGCCATCGTTTGCGCCTTCGGCCGCCAAGGATAAAACTGTCTCCTATTGCTTGCGCCATAGGTTGCGCCGTCGGCCGTCGAGAATATAACTGATTCCGACTGGTCGCGCAGTAGGATGCGTTCTCGGCCGCCGAATTCAAAACTGTCGCGTAACGGGCACGACCATTTCAGTTATTGCCTCAAGAGGCCCTGACGAAGGGACCCGCGGCGACAGGACGGCGCGCGCTTCGCTTGAACGTGGCATCGAGACGGCCCCACCAAAGCAGGAGTCCGCGAACTTATGCCCAGCTTGCGCGCAGCCGATCCCAGCGCGGCGAGATGCCTCAAAGGGTCCGGTTTTGCCAGGCTCTATATTGAATGGGTGGGATGCTTGCCTGTCGGGATGTTGTTTGTTGTAATATATCAGGAGGGCAAGATTCCACTCGTTTGAATTAGATACCATATACCTTCTGAGTTTAGCCGAGATCTAGTTTTACCGAGCCGGGGCCTGAATCTTAAGTGTCTGCTGCTCACAGATCGTTGCTGCGATTATGTTGCTGCTGCCGTTGCCGCTGGTTCTGCCATTTACTGTTGCCAGAGGGCTGCGGCTGCATTTCTGTGGACGCGGGCTCTCTGCCTTACCCCGACATTACCGTAGTTGGTGTGCACGAGGATCGATGATCCAGGGTTTCATGATGGTGTACTGTTTGTGCTTTTGCTTGTCCACCTTCTGTTCTTGCGGCGCCTGGGGCCCAGGGAATCTCCGCGGACCTGCGAGACCTTGTTGGCCAATCGTCGGAGCCCCAAGGGGGGAGGGAGAACACACTCGCGTATTACAGTATGCTATTGGAGATGAGAGTGTGAGCGGGCCGATCTAGTGTTCGGAACTACGGAAGTCGGGCACCAACGTTCCCGATCTCATTTGGCCGAGACATAGTTTCACCGGTTCTAGTTCCAACGAGCGGAGAGTAAGCTCGTCGGGATCCCGCCCGACCGAGGAAGGAAGCGTACCTTGTTAGGTTCCGATGGGGGCAAAGGGCTCGGAAAGGGGCACTGTTACGACCGCCGGCTTCCGCCGCCCTCGCAATGTTGTTGCCGTCTTCCGCGCAGCGAGTGCCGTCGTACGATTCAAGGGACTGTCACTGGGCCGATGTAAGTCCATGCGGGGTCAAGATCTGCTATTGCATCACGTGTGCGAAAACAAAAAGAGGAGGAGACGAGGAAGAGAAGGCATGGGCATATGCGCGTAGAGGACATGACCAGGCAACGCCAGACCCCTAGAAGACGAAGGCGAGGAGGAGATAAGGAGGACACATTGGCATATGCGTTGGGATGTCACAGGCAGTCACATATTGTTCCCTCCTCCCTTCTCTCCGCCGTTCGCCACCCTCCACTCGGCCGCCCCATTTCCGCGAGGCGGCACGCGACTCTGGGATCTCTCCTCTTCTCCTCAGCTGCGCGCGGTCAACCTCTTCGTCGTCGTTTTCCGACTGGGGTGATCGAGCCATTGATTTCGATCAGCTCGGGCACGCCAGCAATCTCACAGCTGGTTCTCTGCATGGTCGGTAATGAAAGCCGCCCCTTCCGGCCCTGGGGCGCTCCCCATCCCCGTCTCTGTTCCTCCTCCCCCGCCTCCTGCTCTTCTTCCTGCTCCTCCTCCTCCTCCTCCTCCTCCTGCTCCTCCTCCCGCTCCTCCTCCCCCTCCTCTTCCCCCTCCTCCTCCTCCTCCTCCTCCTCCTCCTCCTCCTCCTCCTCCTCCCTCTCCCTCCCTCCCTCCCTCCCTCCCCTCCCTCCCTCCCTCCCTCCCTCCCTCCCTCCCTCCTCCTCCTTGCGCTGGAGGCGAGGGCGCCTTCCTCCTCCTTGCGCTGGAGGCGAGGGCGCTCCTCCTGCTCTTCTTCCTGCTCCTCCTCCTCCTCCTCCTCCTGCTCCTCCTCCCGCTCCTCCCAGCTATCCCTCTCAACTGCGCGGGCTCCTCCCTGACCTGCCTATGAACGCCGAGGCGCCGAGGCCTTCCCAAAACGCACTGGCCCCCCGCCCCCCCCCTCGACCACGTGCAGAGGGAGGGCACCTGCGAATTCGCAAGCGCGGGCCTCACCCAACGATGTCCGGCCAGCACCTTCTAAGAACCAGCCTGCTTCCACGAAGCCTTCCCCCACTCCCCCCTTCCCCCCCTGTGCGCGCCGCCCCGCGCCTTCCCTTCCCAGACATGCGACGTCCTGACTTTTTCAGAACGGGGTCCCTCCCAGATCATTGATTACTGGATTTTTCAGGGAACGACCGACGTTACCGGTAGCGACCGATTTTGCCAGAAATTCCAGGAACGGAGCGGTCGCGGAGCATCGGTCGCCGATCGGTCGCGCATCGGTCGCACATCGGTCGTGGATCGGTCGCGAACGGTCCCCGAGCGCCAATCGTCACACCCGAGCGCCAATCGTCAGATCCGATCGGTCGCGGTGGGTATCCGACTTCCAGCTGGAAGTCCCGACCCTTTCCCTGGGACTGGCTTTTCGTCCCGAGTCGTTTCTAGACGCTCCCGAGGCCCGGCGAGGGGCCCCGGAGGCCGCAACTGGAGCCTGTTTTTTTTTGCACTTGCACGCTGGTACTCGCTCGAAGAGGGGCGAGAGGGGGGGGTGGGGGGCGAACGCCATGCAAGTAAACTTGCCTGAGTCCAAAAAAACAGGCTCTTGGCCAGAAACCTCCCGTCCCGATTGTTTTCTTGTTGGCCACGTGGCCACGCCTGGGCTCCCGGAGCTCCCCCGGCGACGGCGCCGCCGCGCGCCCCGACGGCCTGGCTCGTGCCCGTCTGGCCGGCCCACGGCGGTGGCGGCCGAGCGTCTTCGAGGCCTCGGCGTGCGCACTCCGCCGTGCGCGGCAGACATGTACTTATGAATATATACACATACATCCATCCATCCATCCATCCATCCATCCATCCATCCATCCATCCATCCATCCATACATACATACATACATACACACACACATACATACATACATACATACATACATACATACATACATACATACATACATACATACATACACACACACATACCTACATCCATGCATACATACATACATGCATGCATACATGCATGCATGCATGCATCGACTTGAATACACAAGCGTACACATACATACTGTATACACGCATGTAGATGTACATACATGCATGTATGCATACATACATGTCTGCATATATAATGATGGGTTTATGCGTATGTGTATTTATACATACATACATACATACATACATACATACATACCTACCTACCTACATACATACATACATACATACATACATACATACATGTATGCATGCATGCATGCATGCATACATATATACATACATACATACATACATGCATACATACATACATACATACATGCACACATATAAAAACATATATATATATATATATATATATATATCCGCAGCCGCGCCCTCGTGGCCTGGACCTCCGGGGCGCGATCCAGCGGATGGGCGGTCGCACGGCTACAGTGGGGGGCCATGTCAAGGAACACCCCGCTTGCCTCCGGGGTGCCCTGGGTTTCTTGGGCTTCGATGGTTTTGCGATGGAGAGCGTAACGTTCCCACACCAAAACTCATTGGACGTCCTGGGGTCTCAGGGCTGGGTTTCTTGTGGAAGGTCTCTTGTGGATGGGCCCTCACTGTACGTTGCCAGAGGTCCAGAGATACATTCCCCTCGATCCCACGGATACGGTCCCAGAGAGCTGAGGATCTGATGTTTTCAGTCCCGCGTGTGTTCCTGTACTTCGGCCTCGGGAGTCTGTGATCGGGCCCGGGGTCCATCATAATGAATCAAGCATGAAAGACACGCCCCACGTGGAAGGGGTCGGGACCCCTCGAGCCGCGGATTGAAACAAAAATATCGGTGGATTCTGGGTTCTGCGCGGGGCATCCGAACAACAAAAAAGCGCACCGTAAAAACGCCCCGTGTCCGCGGGCTCCCGGCGCTGGGGACCAGCCTGCGAGAGACGGATGCGGAGATGCCTTGGCCCCCAACACGCCTCCGCGGCACTGCCATCTTCCGCGGCCGCCTCTCCGCTCAGCTCCATTTTTTCGGCGCCCCGCCCGCCTAGAGCCACGCCCCCGGAGTCCCGCGCGTCGGGCGTTGCTTCATGGGGGGGCGATGGCGGGGGGGTGGTGAAGCAGTTATGGGCCCATTTTCCACACCACCACTACCATAGGCAGGAGGGGGAGGAGGAGGAGGAGGAGGAGGAGGAGGAGGACCTCCTCATCCTCGCTTCCACCCCGTCCTACAGATGGTAGTGATGATGGAAAATTTGCCCAGCAAAGCAACGTGCACCTTTTGTGCCCTGAAAAGGTCCTAAGAGGGGCCCTCTGGGGGCCCAGAGGGGCAAGAGAGAGGTGCACGCGTCTCCGCCACCCCCCAATTCTCGGGTGAGGCCAGAAGTCGTTACAGTGAAGGTCCATGCCAGGAAGCGCCTGTGGAGGCCCATGCCAAGAAGCGCCCTGCTTGCCTCCAGGATGCCCTCGCCTGGGGGGGGGGGGGGGCACGTCGCCCGGGGGGCTGTCAAACGACGCGAAGATCGGGACAAACTCGGATCGGGAGAACTCGAAATCTCCGAGAATCGGCGGGCTTGGAGGATGCATTGGGCGCCGCGGCCGCTCTCAGAGCGTTCCGGAACGCTCTGAGAGCGCTCCAGAACGCTCTGGGGCGATTTATCCCGATCCGAGCCCTGTTTTTCAGGAGGGAAAAAAACACACAGACACAATTAATCGTCGATCCCCAGGAAAATATGGGAAAATATGGGAAGTGGGGGGGAAGACAAAAACCCCGAAAATATAAGAAAATATGGGGAATATTTTTATTTGTGTGTATTTATTTGTGTGTCCTGGGGCCCCTTCAGTTTTAGGGGGGGGGGAGGCACGTCGCCCGGGGGGCTGCGCGTGGCCTCTCCCGAGGCCCGGCGGCGAGGTCCCCCCCCCCCCCCTCGGGGGGGAAGGGGGGAGGGGCGGGGGCCTCCTCTCGGGAGGGGGAGAAACACACAGGCACAAGTCATCGTCGATTCCCCGGAACATCTGGGAGAACATGGGTCGGGAGCCTTGAGACGGGGGTCAGTGCAAACGGGGGTCAGCCAGGGCGCCGGATCCTGCAGGATCCTGCAAAGACCCCCTCTGGCTGACCCGGGTTAGGGAGCCGTTCGTGGCCGCGAGGCGGCCGCGCCTATTGGCTGACCCGGGTTTGCGAGGACCTGCGTTGCAGTTTTTTGTTCCCTGCATTGCAGTTTTTGGTTTCCTGCTGACCCGGGTCTGGATTGACCTGGGTCAGAAGATCCCCGAATGGGGAGTGGGGGGGGGAGACAAGAGCCCAGAAAATATTGGGACACATGGGGAATCCTGTTCTTTTGTGTGTGTGTGTGTGTGTGTGTGTGTGTGTCTTGATTCGTGTATCCCAGGGCCCCTTCATCCTCAGCAGGCTCGGGAGTCCGCCCGTCCGGCCTTCTCGAGCCCTCCCCGAGGCCGCAGACAGCCTCCGGCGCGCGCGAGGGCTTCCGAGAAGTCCCGCCGCCCTCGGAGCAGGCCTCCGCCTGCTCACCTCCCGCCCGGGCGCGCCGCCGCATCTCGTCAGAGCCCCGAATCATCAGGGGTAACTTGGGTCAGGGCTAACTCGGGTTCCTTTTTCGGGAATCCAAACCCGAGTCACCCCGGACCCGAGTTACCCCGGATAACTCGGGCGTCCAGAGCCCCGAATCATCAGGGGTAACTCGGGTCAGGGCTAACTCGGGTTCCTTTTTCGGGAATCCCGGAATCCCTAGGGTGCATCCGACGCGGCGTTGCACCCTGGATCATGTTTCGCGGGGCTCGTTTCGATTTTTCCGATCCGATCCGATTCGATGTCGATTGCTTCCGATTCCGAGTCGATTCGACTTGGGATTCCGATTCGGGCTCCGCTTTCTGATTGGAGGCATACCAGCCTGCCGATTTCTGCCGATTCCACTGTTCCCGACTCGGCTGCCGACTTCACCCGATCCGATTCATTTCGATCGCCGATCCGAGTCATCGATCTGATTCTGGGCGATCCTGGTTTCGGGGGCCGGTGGGCCCGAGAACGGCCCCCCTCGCTGCACTGAGCGCCACAGAAGCTCCATGGCCCCACTGGCACAGTGAAGGCGTGGCCTCACTGAAGCCCCGCCTTCGCACGATGGATCATTCGTCTGGGCGGCTCTGCCCGGTGCAGCTGCGAACAAAAAGGGCCCCCCTTTGTCCCTCATGTTTGTGGCCCTCCTCACTGGGGTCCCCCCCCAAAGGGTCAGGGCCACCTGCATTGCTCATCTAGGGGAACGAAAAGTGGGACGAACATAAAAACTCGGAGGTCCACGCGGAGCGCGCCAGGGGGGCTCCAGCGCCGACGTGAGAAATCCGTGAGGACCTCTGAGTTTTTTATGCCGATGCCACCTTTTGCTCCCCTGTTATCATCGTTCGCCACCGAAGCAGTCACCGCCCTGCCCCACCACTGAAGCAGCGCCCAGCGTGCGCGCCGCCGCACTCGCGGCGCCGAGCCTCGGCCGGCGCCCCCTCCCCCCCGCGCGGAGGCGCACCGCAGGCGCGCGCGCGTGCGCCCCGCGCCTCTCGCCCTCCGCTCTTCCGGCAGCAGAGGAGAAGGAGGGGGAGGAGGAGGAGGAGGAGGAAGAGGAGGAGGAGGAGGAGGAGGAGGAGGAGGAGGAGGGGGGAGGAGAAGGAGGAGGAGGAGGAGGGGGGAGGAGGGAGGGAGGAGGATGAGGAGGAGCAGGAGGAGGAGGAGGAGGAGGAGGAGGAGGAGGAGGAGGAGGAGGATAAACAGGATGAACAGGAGGAGCAGGTTCTACCTCCACCGTGTAGAATGAACCTGGCAAAGGCCCCGGTGCCCTCACCCCAAAGGCCTCCCCGTGGCCTGGCGGTGGCGCTTCCAAAGACGATTCAGTCTGCCCTGTGCATTGGCTCGTTGGCCTTTGCACTCGCTCCTGCTGGGACCCTGCCAACTCCGCTGAGCGTAGCAGGAACACACACACACACACACACACACATTCTGCTGAACGTATAGCCTGGTAGGGGTGCAAGTTCATCCGTGCCAGCTCTGCCCTGAGAGCCGCGTCGCGGCCCTCAGGTGGCCCTCCAGACCTGGCCGAGGGGCGTCCAGCCTCCTCAGAGGCCCCTTCCGCTTCCCCGACCCCCCCACAACGCTCCACGCCTCCAGCAGTGCCGCATCTTGATGTTTCCGGAAGCCTTGGGAATGTGCATCTGGAATGTGCATGGACGAAATATTTTCCTATTGAGGTGCAAATCGCGATGATGGGTTGGAAGTTACGGACCGAACCCCCTTCCCCCGTAGAATATTGACACGGGCGGGTTCCGCCTTGAGCATCCAAGATCGATCTATAGTTCGGAGCATCATTATAGTTCCATCTCACAGATTTCATGGATCGCACTTTTGTTCAACCCAGGGTTTTTGAGCGGAACGACGTTCTCTTCGTTAGCGCATCGTTCTTGGATCCCCTGAGCGAGGGGCATATCATATCACCCGCACCCCCTGCGAGGGCATCGCGCATCATCCGTGCATGCACGCTCCGAAGCAGCGAAGGCTCGACGGGCATCGCGCTTCTCTTGTTCGCGCGCCCCGCGCCGGCTTGGCCATCATGGCCGTGGACAGAGCGGGAGTGAAGGTGCGAACTTCTTCCGTCAGCGACGATCAGTTGAAGGCGATGGTACAACAGCACATTGGCTTGATCGAGCGCTGCCTACTGCAAGGGGACACGGATGAGTTCGCGAAGAACCATATGCCTTTCCTCCTTCCGCCTGCACAGCACCGCGCGCGTAAAATGGAAGAGTCTGCAAACAGTCGCGCTGCAGCATAAGCCGAACGTGCGCAAGGACGAGTGCAGGCGTTGGTGCCAGGAGGTGTCGAATGTGTTTAGCAGCTTCTGCACCACATTTTAGTCTTGCAAGACGGGGGCGAAGATGGAGTCGCGCGCAAAGATGCTCGGGGTCGCCATGGGGCCGAAGGTTGGGAGGGCAAGCCCAATCGCAAGGGCGGGGGGGGGAGGCAGGCGCGCCGACGGCAGCTCCGACCTGGAGGTCTCGCCTCCCAGATCGCCCGCGGCCAACGCGTCGCCCTGCGCCCCCGCGGCCGCCGCGTCGGCCAGCAGGGGCCGCCGGCGCGATGTCATCAAGCGCGCGCTCGGCACCAGCCCCCCTCCGAGACCGGGGAAGAAGCAGAGGTTGCCGGCAGCCCGATAATGGCGTTCTCGTCGCAGGACTGCATGTCGGGCACGGAGGGCGAGTTCGCTGAACTGCCCGCCGCGGCGGCACCGCGGGGGGGTCGATCGGGGGGGGGGGGGGGGGCGGGGGGGGAACGAGGGAAAGGGGGGGGTGGAGCGTTGGGGCGCCGGTGAAAAGCGATGAACGGCATGATCATTTGGGTTCTTTATTTTTGCATCGCCGCACACCTGCGACGGGCCCCGATCGGTTTTTTCGCGTTTTCACAGCCGCGGGCGTTTGAATCAACCTTTTTTCTGGAGGAGAGATTACGTGCGCGACCCGCCCCAGGACCCCCTGGCGAAGTTTTTCTGCCTCAGCCCCGATCCGACGCGCACGGCGCTGAAGTTCGCGGGCGGGGGGGGGGGGCGGGGGGGGCTGGCCAAAAAGGAGACGATGGTTTCTTGGCCGCGGTGTTCTCCGACGGCAGGACGGGGAAGACGGAGCGGCCCGGCGCGTCGTTCGCAGCGAAGGCGAAGGCGAAGGCAACGGTTGTCACGGTGCGGAAGCCGGCAGCAATGGTGCTTAGGGAGCCTGCAGGCGCCAAGAAATGCCGCAGCCGCAAAAAATTGCGACGGAGAAGGACGGGGGCGAGGACGGGGGGGGGCAGCTGGAGCCCGATCTCCCCGTGGAGGCCGATGCTGTCGGCGCTGACGACCCCGCTTTCGGCGGCCCCCGAGCAGGGCGCATCGCGACGCATTGCGAGAGGGGCCGCGCGATCGGGTTGAAGCGGACGCGGGGCGGGAAGGACCAATTCGCGCGTTTCGGCGGGCAGAGGTACAGAGACACCTTGACCGAGGATAACTCCCGCGAGATTGGGAGGAGCTGCAGGGCACCGCGGCTGAGGAGGCGGCGATAGCGGAGGCCGAGCGCATAGTGGGATTGCGGCTGGACAACAATCCTCATCACATCCATCGCCATCAACTTCGCCGCCACCATCATCACCCTCTTCATCATTACCGTTTTCTTCGCCAATGCCTTCGTTCCTTTCCTTTGAAATGCAAAACAAGTGCTACGCGACGCCCCCTCGTCGCAGGGGCGCGCGCCCTTCCGCGGGGGGGGTCCCGCCCGCGCCCCAGGCCGCCCAATAGACTGCAGGATTACTACGCGGGGGGGGTGCCCTTTCAGGGGTGCCCCGGCGGAGTCTTAGCAGCGCCCCTATGCGCGAAGGGGGCCCCCTGCGGGGGGGGGCCCGCCGTGGAATGCATGTGGGACAGGCGGTGCAATCTATTCATTCAGTGTGAGCGGCATTGCGTTCTCTCCCCAGCCATCTTCCGCTGGCATTCATGGTCGCCACCCGCGACCGCTCGGGAATGCTGGCAACTGGCGCGCGAGGGGGGGCGACCCCCCCGGCCCCGCCATTCGGGGCCGCGCCTCCGACCGCGCGGCGCTTCCCAGCACCGCGCGTCGCGCTCGGAAAGACGGAGGGGGGGGGGGGGCGGGGCTGGATGAAGAACCGGAGGCAAGACAGGGGGGCAATTGATTCGGCGCCGAATTGTTCTTGACCCCCAGGCTGCTGCCACGCGCGCGGCGCCGGGGCAGCCCCCGGGCGACGGCGGCGGCGGCAGGCCAGCGGCCGCGCGAGGGCGCGGGCGAGGGGCGGGCGGGGGGCGGCAATCCGCGCGCGGCGCCCCTTCGCGAGGGGGGTCATGTACAGAGACCCCTGTCAGAGGGGCGGGTTTGTCGAAGTCTCTGCAAGGAATGACTCGACACCCCCCCCCCGCAGGAGGACGGCCACATGGCTGACTTCGACGACGCCGGCCTGGGGAAGGAAGGGGATTTCGAGCAGGGCGCGAAAGCGCGGCGGCGGAAATTCACGAGGGGCGGTCGCAGGCTGGCTGAGGAACAAATTATTGTCGTCAGTGCTGGCAGCGCGGGCAGCGATCGCATTCCCAGGCGTGCGTCTCTCGCAGCTACCAAGAGCGTCGCGCCATCGAATGGTTTCGCGAGCGTCGCAACGAGGGCAGGAACGGCAGGAGATGGCGAGGAGACAATGGCGAGGTGGACCGAGCGAGGCAACGCAAGGGCGAAAGTAATCATGATGAGGGTGGTGGTTGCAAGACCCCCCAGCAGAGAGAAATGTTTTTGTTTGAGTTGATGTTTTGGCGTTCTCCAGTTCTGTCTCGGTGAATTGTCTGTTCCTTGAAGGCGCCGGCAGCGCAGGTGCGATCGCGGGGGGGGGGGGGGGGGGGGGGGGGGGCGCGCGCGCCGACGGGGGCGCTGACGGACCGCCCCCCTCTTCGCGCGGACAATGGCGCCCCCCCCCCGCCCCCTGCGCGAGGGGGCAAACGCGAGGACGACGCCCCCCAACGCGAGGGGGCGGGGTGGCGGGGCACACGCAACGAGACGCCCCTCTCGCGGGAGAAGCTTCGTTAGCTCCCCGAGGAGATCGACGCCGCTGCAGGAGAAACGCAGCCTCCGCCGCCAAAGCAGCCAAAGCCACCGCCAGGCCCTCCGCCCGCCGCACTTGCGGCAAGAGCAGCCCACGCAGCTGCAGGCGCAGCAGCGCCGCCCGCAGCAACGCAGCCCGCGGCCGCAGCACCGCCCGCAGCAGCAGCAGCAGCAGATGCGCCAGAAGCAGCACATGGAGAAACGGTCGAACAGCTCCACCCCTCCGACACCGAGGAAGACGAACCCCTCGGGGGGGGGGAGCCGGAGGCAGCGATGGAAGGGGACGCTGGCACGGAAGAGGAGCGCATGAAGGAGACGGAATGGTTGGCGGAAGAGCTGGGCAGACACCGACGCAAGCTGCGCCGCCGATTGGAAGCCGCAACCGCCGCAGCGAAACGAAACGGCCCCAGGACCATGGAGCACGCCTCCGCGAGATCCAGGGGCGCAGGGCACAGGAAGTGATGGCTCGCGAGAGGCGGGTGCAACAACAACAACCACAACAACGCGATGCCGCGCTGAGACAGGGCGCTGAGGCCCGCTTGGGGGGCCAGGGGAGGGCGACCGAGGCCACCGAAGAACAGCAGTGGGGGGGGGCTATAGGCGGCCAAAGCGGCCGCCCAGAGAGCGGAAGCGGCTGCCATGGAAGCCGAGGAAGCAGCGAAGGCCGCTGAGGAAGTGGCGAAGCAGCAACAACAAGCGGAGGAACGAGCAGCTCAGGAAATGCAGCGGGGGAAAGAAGCGGCAGAAGAGGAGGGGGGGGGGGCGAAAAGCGGCGGCGGACGCGGCAGAGGCGGAGCGCGCAGAGAACGACAAGAAGAAGCAAACACGAAAACACCACGGACGAGGAGAGAACCGACCCCCTCGAAGCGCGCAGGGGCGACGAGGACAAGGACAAAGACAAGGGCCAGGGCAAGGTGGCGAAGCGTCAGACGAAGAGCTAGGACCGTCTATCCCCATCCACCC
Source organism: Prorocentrum cordatum (assembly GCA_963575745.1). Classification (NCBI taxonomy): domain Eukaryota; class Dinophyceae; order Prorocentrales; family Prorocentraceae; genus Prorocentrum; species Prorocentrum cordatum. The sequence continues at coordinate 249,363 of CAUYUJ010014592.1, forward strand.
TGTCGCCCCATCCTCCTGCTCCTGCTCGTCGCCAACCCCTCCATCGTAAGTATTAGTGCTGCTATTCGCCCCCATTGCTTATTCCACCTGCTTCTCCATCCGCCTTGGGGCGGCGCGCCCTGAGCCGCGGGGCAACCGCGTCGGCGACGGCGCCGACGTCCACGCGCAGCAGCGCGGTCTCCCGCGCCAGCACAACATGATATACAGTGGGACACACGACCCTTCCATCGCAGGGGCACGCGCGGCAACCCCTGTCAGAGGGGCGGGTTCAACCCCGAGCCATTCTCTCGAGAGAGTTCTCCCGAGAGAAGGGAATTGCGAGGACGTCCAGGGCGAAGCCGACGATTCTCTCCAGAGAATTTTCCAATGATAGTTCTCTTAAGAGAATCTCTCTCAAATGATGAGCTCGCGGCGGGGCCGGGCCCCTTGCCGAGAGGCGGGGCGTGCTTTTCTGAGAGGGGACGGGCAAGGGGCAGCCGCGATGGGCCCCTTGCCGAGGAGGGCCCCGCCCCCTTCGAGAGGGGGGGCGAGGGGGGGAAGACCCTCGTTTAGGGAGCACGCTGCCTCGCAATGAGGGGGGCCGCTTCCGCCGGCGAGGAATCGAACCCCACTTGGCTGGGGGCGGGGGCGACCGCGAGGGCGCCGAACCCTCGGCAGGGGAAAGGAGCGAAACCCTGCTGAGGGGAGGCCGCGATGACGCCGGCGATGGCGACAATCGGCTTACGATTCATTCGCAGTTGTTGCGGCTTCACAGCGCCCGAGTTGCACGCGCGGATTTCGCTTCCGCGGCAGCCGCGGGCGTCTCTGCAAGCATCGTTCCTCTGCCCCTGCCCGGCAGTGTCCTCGCGTCGGTGCGCGGCGAGGCCCCGAAGAAGAAGAGGCCCGATGGTCAGCCAGGCGTCGCGGCGGCGAAGGAGTCGAAGGCGGCTCCGAAGGTTCAGGGGCTCGACGAGCAGGGGGCCGACCAAATGAGGTCGCGGCTGCGCTGCCAGCGCGAGAGGAAGGACGCCGAAGGCAAAGCTGCGCCCCAAACAGAAGCAGCCAAATCAGCTCAGGCCACGTGGAACGGGATGAAAGACCCAGACGATCCGAAGCGCTTCTTGCAGACCTTCGCGACTGATAAGGAGAAGACGCCGGACTGGCTGGCCACCCTCGACGAGAATTGCACGAACGAGGAGGTGCACGCCAGCTCTGGCAAGAGCGGGTACCAGAACGCATCGCAGACTCTGGCCCTGAAGAGCCTCGCCATCACAGGTTTTGCTGACGCCCAGGAAGCCATGGCGTTCGCGCTGGACTGGCGGGGTGAGAACAGCGCGGAGAATGGGGTCGCAGAAGGATGCCCCGTGCGCAAGGATGAGAAAATACCGGCCGCTTTGGAAACAACGGCTTTTCGCGGCGCGCAACACGTGCGATGATAAGCTCGCGACAAGGGATTCGCGCGTCTTCAAGTGAACATCCAGCCTGGAGAACCCGAAGCAGCCCGAAGCCGCGGGCACCGCGATGGCCCAGCTCCCCTCGCTCAGCTCCTCTGGGGCAGCGGTGGGCGAGGTGAAGGTCGAGAACCCGCGCTGGCTAGAGATCGCGGGCAAGAAAGACGAGATCGCGCGCCGCCCTCGGCTGCCGCCCCCTCTGCACTTCCTCCTTCTGTTCCGCGAGACCCCTTGCAGACGAGGGGGGGCCATATTTTTCCTCTCGTCTGCTGCCCCTCCTGGAGGGGATCGTCCGTTGCGTCGTTTAGTTGTTTGGGGGATGAGGACCAGAAGGGAACGCAGAGATTCCAGAACTGGGCAAACGAATGCAAGAAGTGCGTGGATAATGCGGACCAGCACGGAACGACAATGGCGATCTTCATCGCCAATCTTCATAACACAGATCTTGTCGGCGAGGATCTCGAGATGCACGATGTATGCTTTGACCCGATGCCACCTTCGTCCTGCCTTCGTCTTACCTGGGGGGATGCGAGGGAGGGGCAGGAGGAGCAGCGGAGCGAACGAAGCGAGGCGAGAGACAGAGTGGCGCGCGTGTCCCGGCGCTCGCACGAGGGGGCGGCGAGAGGCAGGAAGACGACGAGGGCGAGGAGGAGGGGCCCCCGCGACGGGGGACCCCCGCGGCAGCGTCGGGTGCAACCCGCCACGCCCCCGTGGCCGCGGGGAGGGGCTGCCGCGGGCTGGGCGCCAACGAAGGGGCCCACCCGCGGACGTGATCAGAAATGCCCGCGCTGGGCGTCGCCGCTCGGCCGGCGGGCGACCCTAGGGGGGCCGCCTCCTCCTCCTCCTCCTCCTCCTCCTCCTCCTCCTCCTCCTCCTCCTCCTCCTCCTCCTCCTCCTCCTCCTCCTCCTCCTCCTCCGGCCTCCGCCTCCCTCCTCCTCCTCCTCCTCCTCCGCCTCCTCCTCCTCCTCCTCCTCCTCCTCCTCCTCCTCCCTCCTCCTCCTCCTCCCCCTCCCCCTCCTCCTCCTCCTCCTCCTCCTCTCCTCCTCCTCCTCCTCCTCCTCCTCCTCTCCTCCTCCTCCTCCTCCTCCTCCTCTCCTCTCCTCTTCTAACCTCCTCCTCCTCCGCCTCCTCCTCCTCCGCCTCCTCCTCCTCCTCCTCCTCCTCCTCCTCTCCTCCTCCTCCTCCTCCTCCTCCTCCTCCTCCTCCTCCTCCTCCTCCTCCTCCTCCTCCTCCTCCTCCTCTCAGAGAGCGTGAATTACCTACCCCGCTTTCGCTTCCAGGCAAAACCAAGTCATACCACGCGCCTCCTCGTCAAGCGGCCTGACCAGTACAGGCCGTAGTTTGGCATCGCTTGGTATCTCTTGGAAGCGAGGGTGGTCAAAAGCGAGGTAGGTTCGTTTGCCCCCTATCTTCCTCCTCCTCCTCCTCCTCCTCCTCCTCCTCCTCCTCCTCCTCCTCCTCCTCCTCCTCCCGACGTCGCGATTTGTTCGCAGCGTCGGCACCCAGAGGCCTGGGCCCCTTCCCCGGGGCCGGTGCTTCCTCCCGAATCGTGTGGTTGACGGTCCCGAGGCCCGGTGGGGGGGCCCCCGAGGGCCGTCAATGCCGAAAAGCCGCCCGCCGTGATTTTTGTGGTCACCACCGCGGCGTCGCCCAACATACTCATACTATATGTGCGTCGCCCCCCCACGGGTGACGCGCGCACCGAGAGATCTTGTAGTGTATGCGTCGTGGCGGGCGCTTTCTGGCCACGCCGCTCGGAAAACGATGTACTACAAGATGGGTATGCTGCATGTTCGGGTCGGACACGCGCCTCCAAGGAGGACATTCCAGTATTAGTATGTCCTTGTGCGTCCCATAAGACCAGCCCGCCCGCCCCCGCCCGCGGGGCTTCCCCCGTCCGCCCCCAGCAGCCAAGGTAGGGGACCTCATGCGGAACCTGCACCGCCCTCCCCCTTCAAAAAGGAGGAGGAAGGGGAGGAGGAGGGGGAGGAGGAGGAGGAGGAGGAGGAGGAGGAGGAGGAGGAGGAGAAGGAAGGGGAGGAGGAGGGGGAGGAGGAGGAGGAGGGGAGGAGGAGGAGGAGGAGGAGGGAGGAGGGGAAGGAGGAGGAGGAGGAGGAGGAAGGAGGGAGGAGGAGGTGGAGGAGGAGGAGGGGAGGAGGAGAGGAGGAGGAGGAGGAGGAGAGGAGGAGGAGGGGAGGAGGGGAGGAGGAAGAGGTGGAGGAGGAGGAGGAGGAGGAGGAGGAGGAGGAGGGAAGGGCGGCAACGCTGGGCCTCCCCTGGGGGCCCCTGGAGGCCACCCCTCGGGGGATCGCCGCGGCCTCGCCTCGGGAGCCGCCGCGCCCCGCGGGCGGGGGCCACGCGCTCCGCGAGGCGGGGGCCTCCACAAACCGGGGCGCTGCGAGCCTCAATTGTCGGGCATGCCCCTCTACAGGAGGAACATCGAAAACTTGTCAACAACATACACATGGTTCGTTTTACACTGTTCGAAAGTTCTTTGTCGTTTTGGGGGCCAAGATCCTTGCATGTCTGATTGCTCTATCATGGGCCTCTTCCTGGCCACTAGGGGGCCAGGAACAATTAGAAACGAGCACACTTAGAAGTGAGCACGATTCGAAAGGAGCGTACAGTCTGGGAACAATCTTTTTAGCATGTGGTTGACTACGTTTGAGCATTTTGTTTGCGTATGCTTGATTTTCCGTCCAAGCTCCGCCTGTAGGGGGGACATGTCCGACCTGATGCTAGCCAGGACTGCGGACATCCCGCGCGTAAGAAACTGCGCCGACATCCCGCGCGTAAGAAACTGCCCGCGCGAGGTCGCGCGCGTGCGCGCCCCCTTCTCCAGTGTAGCGTGCCGCGCCGGCGGCCCGCGCAGGCCACCGCGCGCGGTCGCTGCGCCATCGCGCGCAAGACTCGGCCACGCGCAGAGGGGGGTCCGAGGGAGGGGGGGGGGGCTCTCAGAAGCACCCCTGCTTCTCATAGCAGGCGCGGGCCTCCTCTGCATGATGTAGGGCCCGCGCCTCCCGAGAAGCAGCCTCCCTCTGAGAAGCCTCCCCCCCTGCCCCTGCCCCCTAGTGCGCGCCGCCAGGAGACCCTTTTTGTGTTCGCCGTTCGCCCAAGGAGGACGAGGGAAGGGAGAATGCTCCGACCCGCGGCTGCGCCTGCTCTCAGGCGCGCCAGGGTTCGGGGATGCCCTGGCGAGACGAGCCGCGGCTTGACGCCCTCAGGGCCAGGACCCCCCCGAGCATGCATGTTCTTTGGGTGGAGAGCAAAGAGCGAGATCAGAAATGCCGTTTCGATTGGTTCTCGAGGCTTGAATCTATGGGAACAAAGGTGACAGTAACATAAAAACTCAGAGGTCCGCACGGATTTCTCGGATCGGCGCTGGGGCCCCCCGGCGGCGCCTCCGGCCCCGATCCGAGAAATCCGCGCGGACCTCCGAGTTTTTATGTTAATGTCACCTTTGTTCCCCTAGAACCTGCAAAAGGCAAATCACAAGACGGATTGGTTTTCGAGGTGCAAAAGCCCATATGGATTTCACCCTGAGCCCTTCACCCTAAGGAAATGCTCTCAGCACCCGCCTGCGGATTCCAGGCGTGCGAGAAAAGCGTCTGTTTTGAGATTCTGGCAAGCGTGCTTGATTCATTGGCTTACGCCGCACCGCCGACCCCTTGGGGCGGCAGCAAGAGTGAAAGACAGAATTCGCAGAACGCGCGCGATCGCTGGCCAATCTTGGGGTTTCGGCCTGTCCTACGTAGCGTGTGGGGTTCAAGGGGGGGCCTTGTAGGGGATTGTTTTGAAGTTGTTCGTGGTCTTATGTGAGGTTCAGTGGACCTTCACGGGGCCTGTCCCAGGCCTCCTTCTCCACCTCCTGGATTGGCTCGGGGATCCTTGAGACCCAGCTGAGGTTGCGTCTGGCCAGAAGTTCGAGAGTGGACCCAGCTGTGTCGACGAGGAGCTTCCTGAGGGCCCAGAGGGGGCGGAGAGCGCCCAAGAACTAGGAGTCTTATGCCTCGAGTTTCGATCCACCCCGTGTTCCTTCCTTTGCGAAGGGGTGGTACTGGCCAGGAAGGTCGATCCTCATCCCGGACTTGCGGCGGTGGTCCCCGGCACCGAAAACGGTTCTTGGAGGCTGAATTCGAGGAGATGCCTTGGGTGGTCGAAAGACCACGGAAATCTGTGAGACATCGGCGTCGACGACGAAATCTTTCTTCTTTTTGTTCCTCTTCCTCCTCGTCCTTCTCCTCTTCTTCTTCTCGATCGAGGTAGATGCCCGCGGCAGTTCACACACACACACACACGCATACGTACTCATATATATATATATATATATATATATATATATATATATATATATATATATATATATATATAATATATTATATAATACACATATCGAAGACGCCTACGGCGAATCACCGCCGCCCCCTGCCCTTTCGGAAGCGCCGATGCGGCCGACTGCTGTGGCCAGAGGTCTGCCAAGTTATTGGGCCATATGTTCCCCGAATCGGTCTTTACAGCCTTCGGGGAACACGTGGGGGAGGACGGGGAGGAGAGGAGAGATAGGAAGGGGGGGGAATGGAGGAGGAGGTCTCTTGAGTGCCTTTTTGGCTACTCTGGGTTTATATTGGGCCACATGTGCGGTCTTAGATGCCAAAATCCTTCAAAAACCTAAGGAAAATCAATGATTTTAACCTATTCGGGCCTTCCTGGAGGGCGTCTTGGAGGGCTCTTGGGCCGTCTTGGAGGCCTTTTTCGGGCCTTTTGGGCCGTCGTAGACCATCTTGAGGCCATCTTGGGCCGTCTTGGGTGCATCTTGGAGCCATCTTACCCGTCTTGGAGGCCATTTTGGCCGTCTTGGAGGCATCTTGGAGGCCATCTTGGGCCATCTTGGCCGTCTTGGAGGCCATCTTGGGCGTCTTGGACGCCTCTTGGGCCGTCTTGAGGCCCTCTTGGGGCCTTCTTGGGGGCCTCTTGGGCCGTCATGGGGCCATCTTGGAGGCCTCTTGGGTGCTGTTGGGGCGATGTTGGGGACCTCTTGGGCCGTCTGGGGCCGTCGGAGAGCTGAAAAGAAGAACATGCCAAAATCCTTCAAAAACCTAAGGAAAATCAATGATTTTAACCTATTCGGGCCTTCCTGGAGGGCGTCTTGGAGGGCTCTTGGGCCGTCTTGGAGGCCTTTTGCGGGCCTTTTGGGCCGTCTTAGACCATCTTGAGGCCATCTTGGGCCGTCTTGGGTGCATCTTGGAGCCATCTTACCCGTCTTGGAGGCCATTTTGGCCGTCTTGGAGGCATCTTGGAGGCCATCTTGGGCCATCTTGGCCGTCTTGGAGGCCATCTTGGGCGTCTTGGAGGCCTCTTGGGCCGTCTTGAGGCCCTCTTGGGGCCTTCTTGGGGGCCTCTTGGGCCGTCATGGGGCCATCTTGGAGGCCTCTTGGGTGCTGTTGGGGCGATGTTGGGGACCTCTTGGGCCGTCTTGGGCCGTCGGAGAGCTGAAAAGAAGAACATGCCAAAATCCTTGAAAAAACCTAAGGAAAATCAATGATTTTAACCTATTCGGGCCTTCCTGGAGGGCGTCTTGGAGGGCTCTTGGGCCGTCTTGGAGGCCTTTTGCGGGCCTTTTGGGCCGTCTTAGACCATCTTGAGGCCATCTTGGGCCGTCTTGGGTGCATCTTGGAGCCATCTTACCCGTCTTGGAGGCCATCTTGGCCGTCTTGGAAGCATCTTGGAGGCCATCTTGGGCCATCTTGGCCGTCTTGGAGGCCATCTGGGGCCAAGTTGGGGCAACAAAGGCATTGACAGATGGATTTTCGGAAACTTGCGGGTGGCCGGCGGGACGGGCCGAAGCCCACTGGGGAGTTCTTTTAGAAAAAGAACCAAAACCTAAACCTGAAACATCCAGCACGCCGTGCACCCCTGTGGCAAGACCACAGGGGGCGGCGGACATAGTGGCCTTCGGCCCATCCCGCCACCGTGCCTTGGTTGTCGGCCTGAGATCCTTGGTGCCTGGGTTGCGGGTTAGAAGTTACATGCCTCAATTGGTACTTGGGGCCTCTTTTTAGACTATTTGGGGCCTCTTGTGGCCTCTTGGGGGGCCTCTTGGGGCCTATTGGGGGGCCTCTTGGGGGCCTCATGGGCCCTGTTGGGCGCCTTTTGGGCCCCCCCGGGGACGTTTTTGGGCGGACGGCTCGGATTGTTGGTTCAGGCTCCCCCTTTGGGGCCCCTCTTCGGGCCGTCTTGGGGCACTCTTGGGCCGTCTTGAGAGCCTCTTGGGCCGTCTTGGCGCCCTATTGGGCCGTTTCGAGCGCCTCTTGTGGGACCCTGGGGCCGTCTTCAACGCCGTGAAGGCTGAAAAGTCGCGTATGGTGAAAATGAATGTTTTCCAATCGGAATTCGACGATTTTGGCCTATAGCGCCCCTCTTGGGAATGCTCTTGGAGGCCTCCTGGGACGTCTGGGAGGCTTCTGGGGTCCTCTTGGGGCCACCCTGGGCGTCTTGGGCCGACCTTTGGGCGTCTCGGGGGCCTCTTGGGCCGTCGTGGGGGCTGCTTGGAGCCCTCTGGGGCCTCGTGGGGCCCGATGAGGCCTTTGCCCCCCCTCCCCCCCCTTCCAAACTGGCAGGACCGGGCTCCCGGGGGAGGGGTCCGGGGAGGGGGGAGCATCCCACACGCCGTGACCCCAAGGGGTCGGCGGATTTACAAAAGGGAGGGGGGGAGGCCTGGCGAGGCCCGAAACAGGGGATCCACTCTCCCGCAATCCGGGAGTCGCTTGCGCGCCCCTTGGGCCCAGGACTGCCTGAAGAGGCGGCGGGGGGGGGGAGGCGGGGGGGGACCTGCCAGGCACGTGAACTGGCCAAAGTCTAAAATGAAGACGCCTCCCCTGGTTGCCCTCGAGCCCCCCGCCACCCTCAGACGTGGGCGCCCCCCCCGAGAGGCCCGGTGCCCACCCCGCGCGGTCCACGGCCAGGAGCAGGGGGTCCGTGCGGAAGCCCCGCGCGCTCGCGAATGCCGTCGCCGCCGGCGCGGGGCACACGGGGGAACCGCACGCGGGGCACCCGAAGCGCCTTCCCAGGCCCAGGATGCACGCCTCCGCGCCGCGAGAGGGTCGTGAGGGGAGGTGCTCCGGTACTCCAGATTTCGTAATAAAGGGAGAGGGGTCTCATTTCGGGGGGGGTCTCTTCCAGGCTATCTTGGAGGGCCTGGGGGGGTCTGGGGACGGTGTTTTGGAGGGTTCTCCCACGGGGGGGGTCTGAAATGGCTTGTCTTGGAGGGTCCAGACCCCCTCCCTTTTATTGCAAAATCTGGAGTACCTTCGGCCAGGCCCCGGGGGCGCCGAAAGACGGTTCGGGCTGCAGACCTGGTCCTTGAGAAGGGGTCCGGGCCTCTGCATGGGGGCCCGCGTCCAGGGCCAGGATGCCCAGGGCCCGACAAGGGTCGGAAGCTGGGCAAGGGCTGCCAAATCCGTGGCTGCTAAAATCGTCCTCCGGGAAGCCCGTTGGCTGTTTCGCGTGCCGCGCCTCATTCCGGGAAGTTGTTGTTTTCCTTCCGGGAGGGCCGTTTTAGCAGCCACAGTTTTAGCTTTCCTCGCCCAGCTTCCGACAGGAAGCACTGCCGTTCCGGCTGCGCCCGCCGGCCGCGGTCGGGACGCCCGCCGCGCCGGCACTCGGGCGGCGCAGCCGCCCCCCACGTCGCGGTCGTGCCGCGGAGCGCACGGGGGGGGGAGAGGAGGAGGAGGAGGAGGAGGAGGAGGAGGAGGAGGAGGAAGGAGGAGGAGGAGGAGGAGGAGGAGGAGGAGGAGGAGGAGGAGGGGAGAGGGGGGGAGGAAAGGGGGGGGGAGAGGGGGGCTGAGGGGGGTGGGCCGTGGGGCCACCAGGAACGGATCCGGGGCGAGAAGCTACTCCCTTGGGAAGGGGGGGCAGGTGCAGCTGTCGATAATATAGAGGGAGAAACGTCGCCATCGCCATGGGCAGGGGATGTCGAGGGCTTCTCACATGGATCCCCTGAGGGAGGAGGGGTCAGGAGCCTCCTCCCTCCCTCCCTCGCTCTCCTCCTCCTCCTCCTCCTCCTCCTCCTCCTCCTCCTCATCCTCCTCTCGCCGATGGAGCCTCGAACGTCGATGATCCTCCTTCTCCTCCTCCTCCTCCTCCTCCTCCTCCTCCTCCTCCTCCTCGTCCAGCTCTCAAAGCCCTCCCCGCCTTCGGTAGGAACTTGTACGCGCCTTCGTATGTCCTCGACAGCCGTTCTTTCAGAGTGCATCAGCGTGCGGTAGCGTCTGGTAATCGGTGAGACAGAGCCGATGTAGCGTCGATTTCGCGTCGACCAGCGTCGGTTAGCGATCATACGCAAGAGCCAGCAATATACATACAATTCTAGACGTTTAACGTAACACCACCAGCCTGTCCCGCTTCCTGACACCTCCTCGCGCAGCCCGGCAGCTTAGGCAGCTTAGGCAGCTCAGGTTCGGCCGTCGGCCCCCCTGCGCTAGGCAATTAGGCTCGCGCGTAGCCCGTCCGACCTCTGACGCTGCTGGCGCCCTCGCCTGCGGCCGCGACGGAAAACTCAACCCCACCAGCCCATCCAGAAACGATGCCCCGAGGAGTTGCCTCGATCAGGGAAGTGGGCAGCACGCAGAGGAGCCTCTTAGAGCGTCTTGGCGGCCTCTTGGCGGACCTGCAGGCCCCTTCGAGGGTCTTGGGTGCCTCGGGGAGCTTCTTGGGGCCTCTTGGGATGTCTCTCCGGAGCCTCTTGGAGGCCTCGTGGACGCCTCTTGGGGCCTCCTGGGGCCTCCTGGGCACTTCTTGGGGCCCTCTTGAAACGCTCTTGGGAGCCTTGGGGGCGCTTTTGGGGCCGTATTAGAGGACATCGATCTAACATGAGGGGAGATTTCATTAGCGCCGCCCCCCAAGAGGCCCAAATGGGGCCAGAATATTCGTATCAATAATGATTTTGGTTCCCTCGCTGAGGCCGTTTTGGACGCTCCAACGCGTCGCGCCCCCCCCGTCCAGGCCCAGGGGAGGGGGTCGGGGGAGGGGTCAAGACACCATCCAGATAGCACGCCGTCTAGCTCACCCCCACCCGCCCTCCCAAAACATACGCCACACCCGAGTTTCAGCATGTTCCGCGATCGTCTTTTGATGGGCAGCTACTGGGGGCCAAAGCCGAGCCCATATGCGCGACGCTGGGGCGAGGTGCGCCACGCGTGCCAGGCGCGCCACTCGCCAGGCACCCCTGGGTCCCGAGCGTGCCAGGCACGCCTAGTGCGCCAGATGCTCCTTCCAGCCGCGCCAGGCTCGCCACGTCCAGGGCACGTGCAGAGTCTGTCAGGTGCTCCTGCACACGTGACAGCACACATCGGGAAACATGTCGGCCCCCACCATCCCTGTCGAAAACCAATGCCCATCATTGTGTATGGTGGGCCTGCGCACAACAGGCCATACGCCACCACCCCCGCCGTCCCTGACAAAACCCACTTGACAATGATCGCGGGGTGGCCGCGCACCATCCACATTTAGCCGCGAGGTGCATTTTGTATTGTGCGGTTGTCAGGGATCGTAGCCCTGCGCGCAGCAGGCCATATGCTGACACCCCCGCCGTCAATGTCGAAAACAATATAAAGTGCCCGCGGGCTTCACGAACATGACTCCAGACTTTGCCCCAACGTGTATTGTGTATTGCTTTTTGACCGGGATGGTGGGGGGGCCCGCATCGGGTTGGTTGCGCATGCTCCGACAAATTTGCAGGCAGAGTGTCTTTTGTACTGCTCTTTGACAGGGATGATGGGGGGGGGCCCTCATGGTGTGCGCATGGTTCCGGGTTGGTTGCCGGCCGGGCGGGGGAGGGGAGGTTCATTTGTAGGGAACAGTGATAGACCCCTCCCCGAGGGGGAAGAAGGGGGTTGGAAGAGGAAGTGCCCTAGACCACCTACGCCCAGAGGGCTGGTGGGAATCCCATGAGTTGCCACACAAACCGCCAGCCCCCCCTGGGCGATCCTTGAAATCCGACGTTGCCAAACACTTCAACCATGCAACAAACCACGACCAGAGCACTGGCCCCCGTTCTCCCGCGCAGTTTCTCGAGCCGGATCGATATGTGCGGGCCCTGGGGCCCGAAGTTTGGCAAACACGTCCGGCTCGGAAGAGTTGAGAGACCAGGATATCAGGGTCCGTCCAGCTCCCCAGGCGCTCCCTGCCAGCCCCCCAAGCGCGGTGGCGGCTTCGCGCGGCAGCGCAGCGAGATCGAACTGCCAGAGACGACTCTACGCCGACGTCGCCGATACGTCGCCGACGTGGGCGATGCATCGCCGATGCATCGACGGCGCGGCGCGATCCTCCGACCCCATCTACTCCGACCCATCTAGGAGGCCTCTAGTTTGAGCCACAGAGGGCGAGGAGGGACGGCGACCCCCTGTCCTCCTCGTTATCCTCGTTCTATTACTCCTCCGCCTCCTCCTCCCCTCCCTCCTCCTCCTCCTCCTCCTCCTCCTCCTCCTCCTCCTCCTCCTCCTCCTCCTCCTCCCTCCTCCTCCTCCTCCTCCTCCTCGCCGCCGCCGCCGCGGTGCCCCGCCGCAGGGAACGATGCACCGGCGGCTCGCGTCCCGCGCTCTGCGCCGCCTGGGCGCCGGCGCGGCGGCCACCGCCCGGGGGGGCCGCGCCGAGACCGCGGCGCCAGCGCGGGTGGCGGCGCAGAGGCGGGTGCGCGAGCGCGCGGGTCCTGGGCAATGCCTAGGTTCGGAGAGGCGTGCGTAGGAGTCGGGTTCGGGGGCATCCTCCTCCTCCTCCTCCCCTTCCTCCCTTTCCTCTTCCTCCTCCTCCTCCTCCTCCTCCTCCTCCTCTCCTCCTCCTCCTCCTCTTCCTCCTCCTCCTCCGTAGCCATTTGGGCGATTGCCCAGACTTGGCATTGGCGAGAGGGGTCTGCGGCCGTCACAGCTTTCGTGTCTCCACAGGTGCTTGCCCAGGCAGGAAACACTCACATTACGTTTACTTCCTAGTGCGCTAGCTCCCCGTCTGCGTTTTTCTCTGTCTATGAATGGACACCAGAAGCGCCGTATCTCGCAGGCGCAGCCGTCGCTGTGCAAGCACTGCACAGATGAGCGGACAGGTCAACGGTGGTAGAACAGAGCGGACCTCAAGCAATGTCGTTCGCGTGGCCAGGACGAGGGTGTGTGCTTCTTCGGGCCCAAGACCAAAGGTTCAGGTTCACCTCCGACGTCGGTCGCGGCTGAACGGCGTGCAGCTTCTGAGGCAGACAAGCTCAGGAAGACTGTCGAGGCGAAGGACCGTGAGCTCAAGTCTCTTGCGACCAAGCTCAAGAAAACGCAGTCTGCCAAACCCACTGGCGGAGGTCAGCGTGCAGCCTTGGAGGTCGACGACGGCGCCACCTCCGCGGCGGCGGACAAGGCTGCGCTCGAGAGGGCCACCAATTCCTTTTAAGGCCTTCGGCGATGCGCAGGACCAGGTCCTGCTCGACAGTAAGGCAGCCCTGCTCGCCGAGCAAGCTAGGCTGCGCGAGATGACTCTTTCGGAGAAACCGATCGGGGCGCAGCTGCACCAGCTCACCAACAGGTGCGCCGCGCTAGAGAAGAAGAAGGAGCGGCAGCAGGCCATCGTCGAGCAGCTCGGCGAGGAAGCTGCCCAGATCCAGTCCAAGACTGCGGAAGCTGAACGCGCCCTGGCTGGCACCTCCCGCGAGCTCGTCGAGGCTGAGGCAGCCAGGCGGGTTGCAGCCGCTATGGCGCCTCAGCCCGAGGCGGGGGTCTACTCTCTGCGGGCCACGATTCCCGCCCTGGACATGTCGGCGGCAGAGCTTGGCAAGATGCTCGGTGCGATCGGCGCGGGCCCTGAGCTGGCTTCGGCGGTCCAGGACAACTTCGAGAAACTACGCCACGCAAGCTCGACTCTGCTGCAGCGGCTGGAATGAGAGCCCCGCCAGAGCCTCCTGCGCGGGCGCTTGCCGATGGGGCTGAGAGGGTAGGCCAGCACAGCGCTGAGGACGTGGCCGCGCCGCCCGACGACGGCGACCTCGAAGATACGCAGGCCTCCTACCGCGAGGCGTTCGGTCAAGAGCCTCCAGCAGCGGAGGCCGAGCTGCGAGCCCAGGCCAAGCGCCTCAGTGAGGCCGCTGACGCTAAGCGCGCCAAGACTCGGCAAGATGGTGGTCATGTTTCTGCTGTTGCTGGGTCTGGCGGCGCCCGCCCAGGCCATGCCGCGGCGTCAGGGCGGCGCCATCTTGACGGGCACTGCCGGCGTTTCGACTCCAGCGGCCCCGCCGGCAGACGCGGCTGGCGGCGCGACGGTGGCGGCGCGGGCTGGAGGTTCAATGACCGGCGTGACCTCTTGCACTCGCCCATGCGCCGCAGCCGCCCCGGGCAGTCGGGGGCCCGCTGCGGCCTCGGGCAGAGCAGCGAGGTCAGCGCCAGCACATCGGCTTCAATTTCACGAAGTGGCGGCTGGAGATGGCCCGCAGAGGCCAGTGTTTCAGTTGCCAGATTGTTCGTCGCCGTGGTCAGGTGCCAGAGTGCCAGTGGCCGCGGCCCCCTCGTCTCAACCCATTTCCCAACCAGGTGATCGATCTGAAATTGTTAGGTCAGGGCGACGCCGGGCTAACAGCCAGGATAAGCCGAAGCAGTGTCTGATTCGAGGCTCGATTACAGCGCGGCGGTCCTTGCCCCTCGTCGCGCGTTTGTCCGTGCGCCTCCGTTGCTAGACAGCCATGTGGCTTCCCCTGCCAGAAGAGGCGCTGGCCTGGTCAACTGGGGTAGGCCTGGTGGCATAGTGATGGTATCCGTGTACCTGATCGTTGGAGCTGGCCTCAATGAACTCAAGCTCGACATTGTGAGCGCTGTCACCGCGTACTTGTATCGGCTCTCCGATTTGCAGATGTCTTGGGTTGTTGGTGGCGATTGGAACATGGAAGGAGATGTTCTCGACCCATGTCTCCAGGCAGCGGGGGGTCGACGGTTTTCGTCAGATGACCCAACGCGCGCGCAGTCTCTCCCAAGGACGGTGAGTGACTTCTTCTTTGCGTCCAAGGAGCTGATTCATTTCTCAGACCCAGCTGAGGTCGACGTCGGCACCGAGCTCTTTCCACATCGGCCTGTGCCCCTGCCCCTCCGCCTGTCTCCGTCGAGCATGCGCTGCAGGACCCCCGACGAGCCCGAGCAGTTCCCCGTCGCACCTAAGATCGGTTGCGCGCGCTAGCCCCCCGTCGTGGAATGGCTGCAGGTCCAGGCTCACATTCAGTGTGCGAGGTCCGACTTGGACGCGGCCAGCTGAGCTGTCGGGGCTCTACCACGGCACGTTTCGAAACAGAGTTAATTATGCGACCGCAACGATGTCATGGACCGCGCTGGGCGGCGCAGGCATATCGGTCGCGCTGGGCCCCCGCCCTACACGTGGAGACACTCTCCCCTTAGCTCCTGCTCAGCCGCAGCTCGTGCAGGCATGGCGCATTCTTGGCCGTTGGCTGAGGCGCGCCCGCTCAGCGCGGGCCAAGCTTTGTCCACTAGCCAGTCAACAGTCAACCCATCCGAGCGAGGCTGGGCCGATGGCCATGTCCAAGCAGTTCTACTTTCTCCACTGCTTCGCGTTCAAGGTCCGCGCTCGTGTTCAAGGTCCGCACTCGCGCCTAATCGGCATCCCGCCCAGCTTCGCCTGAGACGATTTAGATGCGCAGGTTCAGAAGTTGCTGGATGCGGTTGATCCCCGCCTGAAGGGGCTTCCCATTGAATCGAACAAGGCGTGGGCCGCCTGGGCGCGCGAGGCTTTTTTCAGATGGCATGGGGGCTGCGCACGAGTTCTCCGGGACCAAGGAGCTGCAGGAGTTGGCCAACCGTACTGCGCGGCCCCGGCCGTTCCAGATGGCGGGCGGCTGCGTGTCGGAGCGGAGGGGCGCCTGGAGCACGCGCGACTGCAGCGAGGTGCACCTGCCGAGCGGCGCCCAGCAGCGTGGGCAGCTCCCTCCTATCGACGCGGGCACGCTGAAGCGGGCAATGAGGTTGTTCCCTATCAAGACGGCGCTTGGGCAGCTCGGCCTCAACCCGCCGACGTTGCTTGCCCTGTCGGAGCACGGCCTGTCCACGATCGGCATGATGTTCGAGGCGTGTGAGCGCCTCTTGGCGTGGCCTGCTAGTCGCATAGAGACTCGGTTTAGTTCGGGCTCCGAAACCACCTGAGGGCCAGCGTTTAATGGCGCTGCTCAATTCCCTGGTCCGCCCCTCGGGGCGGTCTCGAATGCAGCTCTATCAGACCTGGGGGCGCCCCCATCCCGGCCCGTCTCTCTGGGGGAAGGGGCCAGGGGCGTGTTCCTCAGACGCGGCGTTTGACCATGACCCTGGGGCGGAGGCGGCCGCGGCTTCGGGGGGGGGGCGGGGGGTATTATGTCAGCGTGTTTCTCGATATGTATAAGTGCTGCGAGTGCACCATCGTAGCTAAGGTCCTGTCCGAAGCGAAGTTTGTAGGATACCCGTTACGCATGTTGTGGATGAACCGCGCGTCCGATCGGCGCCATCGGGTCATCCATGCGTTTGGGTTAGTCCCCCCGCAAGTAGTCTCTCAGCAAGGGCTTCTAGCGGGCTGCAGCCACGCGAACACCATGATGCGCGTGCTTCCCAGTAGAGTCAGTGCCGATATTCGCAGGATTCACGCGCGCAGTCATTCTAGAGCCCTCATGGACGACTCCGCCTTCCAATGGGTTGACAGACGCATCTGTGAGAGTGAGGGTTTGTTGGCCGTCGCGAAGTGGTGCAGTGCCCAAGTTTATAAGCTCGGCCTGGTTCCCCGGGCGGCTAAGAGTGGGACTGTCGTGAGAGCGTCGCCCCAGTTGTCGCCGCCTGCTCGAATTGCGGCGCTTCGCAGCCACAATCGCACGGGGCACCTTGCCACTCAGTTTTTTTACCAACCATCCTGTGGTGTCGGGTCCTCGTTTTGGAGAGTCAGCGCCCCGCGTCCCTCCATCCTTCCTCCCGCTGCCTCCTCCCCGTCCTCCTCCGCGCACCCATTTCGGCACACCCCATCGCACGCTTCGTGGCCCCATAGGGAGTTCCGCCGAAAATCCCGATGAGCGTGCCCGCATGCGCCCCGCACGCACATTTCCATGTCGGCACACTGCTCGCGCGTTTCGTGGCCCCAGAGGGAGCTCCACCGAAGGTCCCAGTGGGCATGCCCGCATGCGTCCCGCACACCCATTTCGGCACACCCCTCACGCGTTTAGTGGCCCCATACGGAGCTCCACCGAAGGTCCCAGTGGGTGCGCCCGCATCGTCCCGCGCACCTATTTCGGCACACCCCTCACACGTTCCGCGGCCACATAGGGAGCCCCACCGAAGGTCCCAGTGGGCGTGCCCGCATGCGTCCCGCATGCCCATTTCGGCACACCCCTCGCACGCTTCGTGGCCCCACAGGGGGCCCCACCGAAGGTCCCAGTGGGTGTGCCCGCATGCGTCCCGCACACAAATTTCGGCACACCCCTCGCACGTTTCGTGGCCCCCAAAAAGGCCCCACCGAAGGTCCCAGTGGGTGCGCCCGCACGCGTCCCGCACGCCCATGTCGGCACACCCCTCACACGCTTCGTGGCCTCGTGGGGAGCTCCACCGAAGGTCCCAGTGGGTGTGCCCGCATGCGCCCCGCACATTCATGTCGGCACACCCCTCGCACGCTTCGTGGCCACATAGGGAGCTCCACCGAAGGTCCCAGCGGGCGTGCCCGCATGCGCCCCGCACAACCATTTCGGCACACCTTTCGCACGTTTCGTGGCCCCATACGGAGCTCCACCAAAGGTCCCAGTGGGTGTGCCCGCATGCGCCCCGCACGCCCATTTCGGCACACCCCTCGCACGTTTCGTGGCCACATAGAGAGCTCCACCGAAGGTCCCAGTGGATGTGCCAGCATGCGCCCCGCACACCCATTTCGGCACACCCCTCGCACGTTTCGTGGCCCCACAGGCAGCTCCACCAAAGGTATCAGTGGGTGTGCCCGCATGCGCCCCGCATACCCACTTCGGCACACCCCTCACACGCTTCGTGGCCACATAGGGAGTTGCACCGAAGGTCCCAGCGGGTGTGCCCGCTTGCGTCCCGCACGCCCATGTCGGCACACCCCTCGCACGTTTCGTGGCTTCGTAGGGAGCTCCACCGAAGGTCCCAGTGGGTGTGCCCGCACGCGTCCCGCACACTAATTTCGGCACGCCCCTCACACGCTTCGTGGCCCCATAGGGAGCTCCACCGAAGGTCCCAGCGGGTGTGCCCACATGCGTCCCGCACGCCCATGTCGGCACACCCCTCGCACGTTTTGTGGCCCCATAGGGAGCTCCACCGAAGGTCCCAGTGGGTGTGCCCGCATGCGTCCCGCACAACCATTTCGGCACACCCCTCGCACGTTCCGTGGCCACATAGAGAGCTCCACCAAAAGGTCCCAGTGGGTGTGCCCGCATGCGTCTCGCACACCCATTTCGGAAAACCCTTCACGCGTTCCGTGACCCCACAGGGAGCTCCACCAAAGGTCCCAGTGGGTGTGCCCGCATGCGCCCCGCACACCCATTTCGTCACACCCCTCACACGCTTCGTGGCCGCATAGGGAGTTCCACCGAAGGTCCCAGTGGGCGTGCCCGCATGCGTCCCGCTCACTCATTTCGGCACACCCCTCTTACGTTTCGTGGCTACATAGGGAGCCCCACCGAAGGTCCCACTGGGTGTGCCCGCACGCGTCCCGCACACCAGTGTCGGCACACCCCTTACATGTTTCGTGGCCCCGTAGGGAGCTCCACCGAAGGTCCCAGTGGGCGTGCCCGCATGCGTCCCGCACACTCATGTCGACACACCCCTCACGCGCTTCGTGGCCCCATAGAGGCACCACCGAAGGCGTTTTCGCGCGCGTCGCGAGGGCTCCGCCTTGCGCTGCGCCCGCAGCCTTGGACTTTGGAGCGCGCGGGCAAAAGGAAAAGGAAAAGGAGGGGAGGAAGCGGGCGCGACCCTCGTGTGGGGCGTGCCGACATGGGCGTCGCGGCGCGCGGGCGCTGCCGTCGGGGTTCCCAGGGAAGCCCCCTGCAGAGGCTACGCCACACAATTCGGCACACCTTCATACGGTTCGTGGCCCTTTGGGGAACGCCACCGAAGAGGAGATTCACAATTGCGGTATTCACAACTGCATATGGTTGGGTCCTTCGCCAGGATTCACGAAACCCTGTGGGGGCCCACGGAATGGTCCGCATTGGCAGCCGCCTTAGACGGCGAGATAAAGTGTCTGCGCTGCGTGGGGCTGACCCAAACAACGTTTTCCTGTTTTGGCAGACGAGCCTCATGCCCGCTGGCGCGCACGGGGCTGGGGTGTCGGGGCTGACCAATCCGGCCTTGGGAACCCTGTGGGCCAAGGCGGGAACCTTGGCGGGCGCGAAGCGGAGCGGGTCTCTGACAACCCGGCTTGCTACTCAGCCCGACCCCTAGTACGACCGCATGCTTTATGCGACCATCCCACTTTTGCAGCGCTCTGCTGATTACATGTTGGGTACCAGGGTTTCCCTGGACAGGCTCCAGAGACCTTGGATGGAGATGTTTGCCAAGGTCCAGGACTGCCCGGACTGGAAGTCGCGCCGTGGGCCCATCAGTGCTGTTTTGTTAAGCCCTATGCGTATCAACTGGAGTATGGCCGCCGCCCGCATCGTCGTTGACGACGCCGGAAGGCACATCAATTTGCCACTGGTCCGTCCGCTCGACCCCGAAGGCTTTGCCCCGCGAGGGTATCCAGAGGTGGCAAGCACAGAAGATGTTGAGACACCTCCCTCAAGCGTATGGGTCAGAGCGCCTGTGGCTTCGTGGGCTGCGTGCTGCGTTCTTCAAAGTACGAGACGCCAATCGGCGCGCCGCCCTCCGCTGTCTGATAGGCAATACCATGTGGACGCAAGAAAAGAAACATGCCGCTGGGTATTGCGACGCGCCTCTTTGCACGCTCTGAACTACCCTGGTTCGCAGGGTCAGGTGACCCCCGATGACGTTCTCGCGCGCAGGTTTTAGCTTCAGGAGAAGGGTCGATTTGAAGGGGGCGTGCAGGTTTGGTGCCCTTGCGACCTCCTGCACGGGCTTCCCCTGGGCCCTGTCGCCCTCGACCCCGTCCCTGATGTGCCCCCTGCATGCGAATGGGGCGAGACCGAAGCGCCTTGGGGGCACACCGTCTACACCGACGGCCCGGGGCTGTGCAGCATCAGCCCCGAACTTGGACGGTGTGGGTGGTCTGTCGTGGAGTTGGGGCCTCGTGGGCTCCCTGTGCGCGCGCGGTGCGGGGGTCTCCCTGGTCGTTCGCAGTCGGCTCCTCGGGCTGAGTGGTTTGCGATCTATCAGGCGCTTCGAGTCAGCCCACTGAGCGCGCGTGTAGTTTCCGACCGCCTGGGCGCCGCTCAAGAAGGGAAGGCGCGGGACCCCCGCCCAGGCCTGCAGTGGCTCGCGACATGCTAGCACATGGAGAAGCGCGTTTGCTTTGCATCCCCTCCCTGGGCCGAGACCCTCCTTCGAGCGGACTCCGTCGCACAGAAGTTGGGAGGAGGTGGTCGCCAATGGGGCCGAGTCTGATGTGATCAACTCTTGAAGGTATATCTGGGCTGATTTGGTTGCCCGCTTGGGAGCTGAGTCGCGCGCGGCGGTCAAGTCATCGTGACGAAGTCCAGTCGGGCGTTATTGCCACGACGAAGCTCACGCTCGACTTTCTGTCCAGGTTCGCTCAGTCGAGCGCCGCTGTTGCTCAAGAGCAGTTGACCCCGTCTTCCGTGCTGGCCCAGGGGCCAACCCCTGCGCCTCGGGATTCCAACCTTGTGCTGTCGCAACATGGAGTTTTCCATTTCCCGTCGCTCAATGAGTGGCGGTGCCGCGCGTGCAACCTCCTCGATCGGGCGCCCCCGTCTTTGGTTCAGCTGCTTTCTGGCTCGCGGAGAGTTTGTGGACCGTCACCGTACCAGGCATGGCAGCCACCGGCTGCGTTTGCCCTGCGTGCGGAGCAGGGTATCCCTACGTCCACGGCGGCGGCGCCTCTTGCCCTGGAGGGCGCGGACAGAGTCCGGGGGCCCGCTTTTGTTGCCCAGGCGACGTTTGTCCAAGCTCTTACCGACCGTTTCGTGTCCCTGGGCCACCAAATGGAGCAAGTTGGCCGCGCTGTCTTTTGTTCCCCGCGCTCGGCCCACACCATCTTCCCAGGGGGTAGCCAGGGTAGATCGAACCATCCATCGACTCGTAGCTCCCAGGCAACCAAATTAAATATGCAGCTCGTGGCCTCCACCCGCGAACGGGGATGCCTCTCGAGCCTGCTTAGTTTTGTGCTAGGGGGGAGGCCTGTCGAGTGCCGCCTCACTCGCTCGAGCTAGGTGGGCGCTGCCAAAAGTACTGCTGGCCTCCCCCCGTTTAGTTCCGATTGAGCTCCCGCCATCGGGCCCTTCCCCCCTTGCGGAAGGTCTAACTCCATCCTGCCCTGCGCCTCCGTTTGGATCGGTAGCGCCAGGCGGTGCGCGCCTCTTCCACTTCCTCCTCCTCCTCCTCCTCCTCCTCCTCTTCCTTCACCGTGGGTGGAGGGCTTGGCACTTGTTCCCATGGTGTCAGTGCCACACATTCCACGGGGCACATTGCCTGGAGTTTTATCCGCTAGTTGGGCGAGGTGCAACTGGCCGCTTTCTTTGGGCACCAAGCGGCTTGGCGTTCTCGCTTTGACGCTGGTGGCGTCAGCAGCGCCCGTAGCACTGGAGTTGGTTCCCAGGCGCGGGGACCGCGCATTTGGTGGAGAGGTGGGGCCATGTGGCCCGTAATTCCCACGGGACCTTGTGTCCACTCCCCCTGGGCTACAAACCCAGTTGCGCGTGCTGGGTGTTCCGGCAGGTGCGAGGCCGCTTGCAGGTCTCCCTACGCACAAGCCGTCACGCTTAGGCTGCGAGTCGCCGGCGACTTGGTCACCCCCTGTACCCTGACTGGTTTGCGATTGAAGCCACGCGTGTGGTTAGCGACATGAAGCTCATCCTCCTCCCATTCCTCCTCCTCCTCCTCCTCTTCTTCTTCCTCCTCCTCATTGAAAGCCTCAGTCTCGCCGGTTGGCGCTGGAGTTTCTCGTGCTTGGATCGCCGCGGTGGTTGCCGAGGGGATGTAGGGGTTAGAACTGGATGCTAAAGCTCAAAAAAAACCATACACATAATGTGTTGGAGTTCCGCGCGGGTTTCTTAGATCCGCGCCTGGCCCACTTCGGCGGCGCCTCCGGCACTGCCCCTGGAGCGCTCCGCGCGCAAGGGAAGTGGGTCTGGCGCGGATCCAAGAAATCCGTGCGGAGAGGCGACAGTTGATGCTTATGCTGTTTTTTCTTCTAAAAGTGGGCCTGGCCTTACCTATCTCATGAGTGGGTTACAGGTGCCCTATGTGGCTCAGGATGATGGGATCATTCTGCTAAGTGGGTCCCGCCCACTTGGCCCCGATCTGCACGCCCTTGGGCCATTGCGAGGGCACGCGCGACCCACTTCTACGCTGGGTTCAGCAGGATCGAAGCCACCTCAGCACCCAATTTGTTTCCCCATAGTCATCCTCTTGGCAACCCCCGCGGCGCCCAAGAAAGAGGGGTGGGGCACCACTTTGGGGCGCCGGGTGACTTTGGGTCGGTTTTGCCAAGATTTGAAAGATATTTGACAATTCATTTCGAGAAACCAGTATTTTCGCACCTGTAGACGACTATGAGGGCCTCTGCGTCTTACTATGAGCTCCGTAGGCGCCCTTTTACTATCGAAACACTTGGAGCAACCAACTTCATGTCGACATGCGACTCCTCCGGCCTTCTTGCTCGCGCGCGTGCGAGCGCGGCCTCCCCGGCAAGCCCTGGCCGGCGGCTCCCTCTCCTCGCGGGGGCCTCCGCGGGGGGGGGCTCCGCGGCTGCGGCACATGGGGGGGTCCGCCGTGTGCGTGCGAGCCTGCAGGAGCAGCAGTGCGGTGGCAAATCGTGGGAGCCCTGCATGTCCTCGCAACTTACTCCAGATTTCGTAATAAAGGGAGGGGGGTCTCATTTCGGGGGGGGGTCTCTTCCAGGCTATCTTGGAGGGCCTGGGGGGGTCTGGGGACGATGTTTTGGAGGGTTCTCCCACGGGGGGGGTCTGAAATGGCTTGTCTTGGAGGGTCCAGACCCCCTCCCTTCTATTACGAGATCTGGAGTAGCAAACATTTGTTCACACTTGTCGCCCGAACCGTCACCATCTGTGAACATTTGCGCGCGTAGAGGAGGATCGTGTTTTGTTTGGGGATGTTTTGAGGATCGCAGCGCTGCGCTTATAAATGACAGTTTGGGCATCTTTAGAGCATGTTTAAGTGATCTTACGTTTCACAGAACCTGGTGGTTGCGCGCAATACAAGTTTAGAGTGCATCCGCGTGCGTCGTGTGCGCGCGCGTTGGCTGGAACGCACTGGCAGCTACAAGGCCTTGAGCCTGCGCTGGCACAGTCCGAATTGCTTCACGCTCTGAGGGCGTTGTGACCGTCCGCGGCGTCCCCTCATTTCTCCTCTCCCGCGGTTTGCTCGCTTCAAATATTCGATTCGTACGGAATGAGCATTGCTGGTGCACGATCGCAACTTGGACCCAAGGCGGCGCATGTCAAAAAAATGCGGGCGCTGAGTGTTGCTGCCGAACCCCTGCGTGAGCTGGCCCCGTCCGCGCGCTCTCCGCTTGAGAGTCCGTGTCGATCCGACCGATCCGATGGAATGTCGCGTCCGGTTGCCCGATCTGATTCGAGGCCGATGCTCCAACGACCCGATTCGTCCCGATGCTCTCATGGGCAGCGTCGCGCATCCTGGCGCAGCCGATCCGATTTGATTCCGATTCCCTGCCAGTGCCGGCTGTTTTTGGTTTGGTTCGCCCGACGCCGCGCCGCTGCGCGCGTGGCCGCGACGCCAAACAACGCGCGTGCGCCGCCGGGACACAGGCGGGTCCTGCGGGAAGCGGGTCCCCCAGTGGTCTTTCGCTGCCCCTCTCGGGCTGCCCGGCCCCCCCCCGAGGGGGGTCAGTCTAGGCTTTCCAGATGGGGTCGTAGTAGATGGGATCGGGGGATCGCGCCGCATCGTCGGTGTATCGACGATGCGGCTCGACGTGGAGTCCGATGTTCGCCGATGGATCGTCGACGTCGCCGAGACCTCGCCGATGAATCGGTGATGCATCGACGATGCCGCGCGATCCTCCGACCCCCACATGCTCCGACCCCATATGGGAGGCATCTACGGACGCAGTCAGAATTCTGAAACAAAAATCAGTTTGGGCTCACGGGGTCTCTGGTTTTCGGGCCGCTCCCGAGATCTAGGTCGTGGAACGTGTTTCTGGCCGAGGTCATCGCCGTGGTTCGAAAAACACATCCCGTTCTTCATTCAGCGCTTCCTGTGGAAACATGGCGACTGTAGCGGTTCAGGATGGAGAGGTGGTCCTGGGGCGGGGGGGGGGGACAGGGTGCAGGATCCGTTTCCTTCAGGTCACGGGAGACTGACGTTATGGTTGCGATGCGCTGCAGAATGTTCCAGGACGTCCCGGGATGTGCTACTGCTCCGCGCGGGCTCCAGAAGCGAGGGCCGCTGGATGCCGCAGCATGCGTGGAGCGTGTCCTGAGCCGGTCGCAACATGGCATCATTCAAAAACACATGCATGCATGCGGCGATCTCTCAACAACACCCCTGTATTGGATGACTGCTGCTTCTGCCGCCGGGAGGGGCAACAAGTCGTGCCCCCCCCCGCCCTCACTTGAACGAAGGATTGCAAAAAAAACAAGGGTTTTTTTGCAATCCTTCATTCTCGTCGTTCCAGGACGCCTCTCTTTTTCATGTCAGTGGTCGCCGGCAGGATTTGCGTGTTCGCGTGTGCGCGCGCGTGCGCGCTGGCGTCGTGTGGTGCAGTCTTGTCCTCGCTGTACCGCGCGGGTGCCTCGCACGGTTCGTGCTCGACACTGTGTGCGTGTGCGTGCGTGTGCGCGTGCGTTTGCGTGCGTGTGCGTGTGCGTGTGCGTGTGTGTGCCTGTGTGTGTGTGTCCGTGTGTGTGTGTGTGTGTCCGTGTGTGAGTACGTGTGTCTGTGTGTGAGTGCGTGCGTGCGTGCGTGCGCGCGCGCGCGTGCGTGCGTGCGTGCGTGCGTGCGCGCGTGTGCGTGCGTGTGCGTGCGTGTGCGTGCCTGTGCGTGCGTGTGCGTGCATGCGTTTGCGTGCGTGTGCGTGTGTGTCTGTGTGTGTCTGTGTATGTGTGCGTGTGTGCGTGTGTGTCCGTGTGTTTTGTGCGTGTCTGTGTGTCGGTGTGTCTATGTGTCAATGCGCGTGTGTCCGAAAGAAAAAACACCTGGCGCCCAGGGAGCTGCCCCGCCACATGTGGCAAACTTGGCGCAGGCTGGCGCAGGAGCCAGGGGCAACGCCACGGGTGGATAGGCCCAGGCAGGGGGGCGCATCGACCCCCCATCGCCCTCTCATCGCCGACGGGGGCCCGACAGCCCACCCCGCCCGGGGCCACACAGCAGACCTATCGACGATGCATCGCCGCTGCCAGGTCGACGCGCGCCCCTCCCCCGGGCGTCTCGGGCCGGGCGAAAGGGGGGGATTGGGAAAGGGGGGGTTACGAAATTTGCTGCATGCAGCTGGTTTCGGCTTCACCGAGGGGCCCATTCCTCGATACATAGCCGCCTCCGGCGCCGGGAGGCGCCGGGAAAATCAGCTACGTGAGCTGACTCTCAAACCCCCCCTTTGCTATCCCCCCCTTTCGCCCGACCCGAGCGTCACCCCTCGAGGAGGCGGGCGCCAAGGACGCCGCCGAGCGGGCCGAGGCGGGCGCCGGGGGCGCCTCCGAGCAGGCGGAGACCAAGGGCGAGGCGGCAGCGGAGGGCAGCGGGGCTGCCGCGGCAGAGGAGGCCTCGGCGCCCGAGGGGGCCGCCGAGGAGGCCCAGGCCGAGGAGGAGACCCAGGACCGCGTGCCGCGGGGCAGCGCGGGGCTCCCCCTCCTCCTCCTCTTTCTCCTCCTCCTCCTCGTCCTCCTCGTCCTCCTCCTCCTCCTCCTCCTCCTCATCCTCATCCTCCTGCTCCTCCTCCTGCTCCTCCTCCTGCTCCTCCTCCTGCTCCTCCTCCTTCTGCTCCTCCTCCTCCGGTTGGGCTCGGTCGGCTGTGGTGTCGTTGCCGCGGCGGTGCGCCCCCTCTAGGCTGCTGGCGGCCTGGCGGGTTCGGTCGGTCTCGGTGTCGCTGGCGATTCGGCCGGTTGGATTCCCCTCGCCTCTGCCTCGATGGCGACGCCGACGACGACGACGATGACGATGACGATGAGGACGATGACCATTTCTGGTGCTGTGCTGCTGCGCGTGTCGTCGTCATTGTCATCGTCGCCCTCATCGTCATTGTCATCGTCGCCATCGTCGTCGTCACCGCTGGCACCTCCCCCCCTGCAGCTCCTCGGTGCTCTGCTTGGGCCCACCTATAGGGGCGGCCCCACCTCGGAGCTGGCCCTCCCCGGGGGGTGGCTCTCGCAGCTCGGTCGCCGGGGCTGGCGCATCGCGGCGTGCTGCCGTGCGGTCGGGTTGGCTCGGTCAGCGGTTGTGCCACTGGAGAGAGTTGTCATCGCGCCAACATCGCAGAGAGGATTTTCGCTCGGAAAACGATCGGATGGGCCCGGGGTGTCCTGGAGAATCTCGCTCTGGATTTCGGAGTGAATGTCGTGCGGATTTGTATTGGCCAGAAATGAAGGCCAAAAAGAATCCATGCGAAGTTCACTTCGTTTTTCGCTCGCCGCTTCGGGCAAGCGTCAACGCAGAAAACCACGCAGAAATCCGCTGCAGCACGTCTGCAATGAGATTTGTTTGTCCACCGGTCGTTGGAAAGTAAGTATTTTTGGGCTCCCAGATTCCATTCTACGTTAAGCGCCTTCTTACTTCAAGAATCGAGTGGCTTCCCCTCTTCCGTCCTCTTCAGGGGGCGGGCGGACACCCAATCTGCTTCCAACGCCAACGCCTTCCTACTTCCCCTTTCTACCTGATGCTTCTGACCGATGGATATCCCGTGGCGATAACTGGCGTTACCGGATGGAGGGGCGTGGGGCGGGAACGTCACGGTTCGCGCCGGCATCGCGTGGGGATGCTTATTTGGATCATCGCTGGGGTTGCTGAGAGGATAGGGGGATACAATTGGATGCTAAGGTGGGTTCTATCCAGCCTAAGCCAGCTTAGAAGTGGGTTGCACGTGCCCTAAGTGGCTTAAGGGCGTACAGATCTTGGCTAAGCGGGTGGAGCCCACTTTAGCGAAGTTACCTCACCATCCTAGGCCACATAGGGCACTCGTAACCCACTTACAACCTGGGTTAGGCAAGATAGAACCCACTTGTGACTTGTGCATCCACTTCTCCCCCCCAATCCCCTTAGCAACCTCCGCGGCGATCCACGTAGGAATGCTTGGTTTAGTGGCAGACGGCGCCGGCGCGAATCGTGACGTTCCCAGGGGCGGGGGGGGGCGTTGCTTGCTCTGGGCTCTGTCGTGAGCAACAAAGGACAACGGCTCTGGCTGTGTCGCGTCGCCCCGGCCTGGCTGCTTGCTGCCTGCCGGCTGCGTTCGGTTCTAGGTCATGCCGTCGCCGTGGGCTGCCCTGCCCTTCCGGGGGCAGTGGGCGGGCTGGCACGGGGCATACGGAGGCGCGATGATGGCGGGGAGCGGTGCGCAGAGGCGTGCGTCGGAGGGCGCGACAGTGCAGGGGGTTGCATGCGCGTGGCGTGGCCGGTCTGGGCGGGAGCTGGGTGCGACTGCGGCCGCATGTCCTTCCAGCGCTCGTCTCCCCGCGGCAGAGCACAGTGGGCACATCAAATAAGACATCGGCCTGCCAGCAGGTGGCCTTCAGGATTCCCTGGTCCCCCGATGGCTCCGGGGACCCACAAGAACTCGGGGGCACCTTTGAACCCCCGATGGTCGGCGACGGGCGTGCCCGTGGATCTCTCGTGGCAAGAGGTCTGACAGTCGGACCGAGGCATAAGATCGAGGTCGGTTCGGGGAGGGTAATATTAACCCTGATGTTTTTCGTGCTCGTTGGATGTTCTCGTGCCATCTGGGTAGGGTGCCCTTGGCTGTTCTGTTTATGTTGCCCGACGGAGGGCCTCATGTTGTTGAGGGATGTTCTTCTGGCCCAGGCTCGACTCTATTGTATTCAGGAGGGTGGAAAACGCCCAGACACAATTCATCGTCGATCCCCAGGAAAAAAGATAGGTAAATAATGATGGGAAGTGGGGGGGAAGACGAAAACTCAGAACATACTGCAACATATAGGGACCCCTGGGATTTGTGCCGATGCATTTTTGTGCGTGCCCCTTTAATTGCATGTGTCTGGAGGCCCTCCGCGTGTGCATACAGTGGATACCCATGCCAAGAAACACCCTGCTTGCCTCCAGGGTGCCCTGGGTTTCATGGGTTTCCATGGTCTTGCGATAGAAGGCGTGACGTTCCCGCACCAAAGATCCACGGACGTCCTGGGGTCTCAGGTTTGGGTGTCTTGTGCAAGGCTTCTTGTGGACTGGCTTTCACTGCACGCGGTGACCCTGACTGTGCTGTCGTTGGCTTGAGCTGTCGACAGGGTGGCCAGGGCCGCTGCGCTGCGTGCCCCGTGCAACGTCGACTCCTCCTCGTAGAAGTGCCCCCCCCCTCCCTCCCCTTCCCTCCTCGCGCTGCATGGTGAAGCATCGGCCTTCTCCCCTCTCGATCGGGGTTGTGGATCAGCCTCGCGATCCCTTTGTTCCTCACTTGGCTGGTGATGCGCAAAGGTCGCGCGCGAGCTCACAGGCCCAGCATCCAAACACACAGATGCTGCTGCGGAAAAAGATCCCTCCTCGCCCCTCCTCCGCTCGCGGCTGCGCCGCAGCCCGGGTGGAGACACCCCGCCGGGGGGCCCTCGGCCCGCTGGTGGCCCTCGGCCCTCCCTCCTCTTCCCTCCTCGCGCTGCATGGTGCAGCACCGGCCCTGTGGACGGCTTCTTGCGGTCGGGCCCCTACCTGCACATCCGGCGCGCGGCTTCCGCACGCGTGCGCGCTCGGCACCGGGGGGGGGGGAGGGTCCAGCCGTGCCTGCGTGAGCCGGCTGCCCCCGGCGGCCGCTCCGAGCGCGCGCCGTGGCTTTCAGCGGAGGGCTCACAGCGGGGCTATGGGTCGGGCCTTGGGAGAAGTGCCCCTGGCCCAAGAGGGCCCCCAGGGCTCTCGGGGTGGCCAGGGGGGCCTCCAGAGCACCTCTCACGATGGCTTCTCGGGGTGGCCAAGGGGGCCTCCAGAGAACCTCTCACGAGGCCCAGAGGGCCCCAGGGGCTCCAAAACGGAGCGACACGCCACCTTGGGCCAGGGGCACTTCTAGCAACACCCGACCGGGGGAGGCGTCCAGCTGCCCTTTCCGATGACCCCGCGCCCCCCCCCCCTCTTTTGGCGCGAGGGAGAGGAGGGCGAGGAGCAGGATGATGCTAAGAATGATGTTGTTGTTGCTGCTGCTGATGATGAAGAGGAGGAGGAGGAGAAGGAAAATGATCACGGCTGTGATGAGGATGATAGTCACGGCGGTGATGATGATGTTGATGTTGGTGCTGATCATGATGATGATGATGATGCTGATGCTGATGATGATGATGATGATGATGATGATGGTGATAATGATGATTGTTATGATGCTTATGATGATGATAATGATGATTGTTATGATGCTGATGATGAAGGTGATGGTGATGGTGATGCTGCTGATGATGATGATGATGATTATGATGATGATGATGATGATGATGATGATGGTGCTGGTAAGGTTGAAGACGATAGTGATGATGGTGATGATTGTGCTGATGATGATGCTGGTGATGTTGGTGATGGTGATGGTGATGATGATGGCGATGCTGATGATGATGTTGGTGCTGATGATGATGGTGATGGTGATGGTGATGGTGGTGACGATGATCACTACGGTGATTAGGATTAGGATTAGGATGATGCCGGTGATGATTATACTTGTTGTTGTTATTATGATGTTGTTGATGATGTTGTTGATGATGATTATTAGCAGGGGAAGGAGGAGGAGGACGAGGAGGAGGATGAGGGGGAGGAGGAGGAAGGGGAGGGGGAGGGGGAGGAGGAGGTGGCAAAGGAATCCCCCTCCTGTTGCTGCTGCCAAGGGCGCTGCTGTCACAGCTGACTGCAGAGCCCGCTTCCCCTCCTGCTTCTCCGCTTTCTCGTCTTCGTCCCCATCCACCATGCCCCCCCCCCCTGGTGGCCGGGAATGGGTATGCCATGAGCAGAGCTGGAACCCAGCTCGCGCAGGAGTGGATGGCGCGTAGGGCTCTCTCAAGGCAGTCCTCTTGGCATCGCTGGGACGTGTGCTTTCTTTTCTCGGCGAGGACCACCGAGGAGCCGGTTGGATCATCTTGGGAGAAAATCCACGCACGAAGCCAGAAAATGCACGGAGAGTGGCTCGGACGGTGGCGAGTCTTGAGGCACATCCGGGGCCACAACCGGCGAGGAGGTGGGGTGCGAAACGCCCCACACGCCTTATTGACACGCCCGGCGGTGCGACCGGGAAGAATTGTTCAGAGGAAAAGGAGGCACGTACGGGGTATGATCTCAAGGGAGGGCGGTCGCCCAGGAAGCCATTATCATAACAAGGCTAGTATGGCCTGCAGGCACGGCCCAGATGGAGTTTCCTCTACGAGAGAGTGACGTTCTCAGCACGGCGACGCGCAGAATGCGACCATCCGGAGGAGGTGCACGTCTGATGCTCATCGCAGAGACTGTATCGCGCATCGTGTGGGCCTCTCATCTGCGCTTGGGAGGCTTGAGGTCGAACAGGGGTTTGTCGCATATGTCCCCCATGCTTGACGACCCTCCAGAGACAAGGGGTGGCTGGTCTACAGGATTAATAAGTACATCAAAAAGCTGAAACCAAGGAACAGCTCGGGTCTGGAAGGGGCTCTCACTCGAGAGAGAGAGAGAGAGAAAGCACGCAACCCTCGGGCACGTCCCTCTGCAGGGGGAATATTCAAAAACAGTAAAGGAATGCTCAGGGGATGATTTGTTTTAGAATGTTTTACAATTTGGTTTGGTTGTTTGATTCATTTGATTTTTCCTCAAAAATCCACCTGTAAGGGGACACGCCCGACTGAACCGCACACCCACCAGGATGATTGTTCAATGTTTCTGGAATGCTTGTGGACTTACCCGGCACGCCCCCGTGGCGACGTCTGCGAATCCCGACGTTCCCGGTGTTACACATCGTTTGTTTCAAAGCCCTTCTTCGCTGTGGTGAAACAGTTCGTGCGTGTTTTATCCATGCGTTTCTGCGTTTATGCAGTAGCGCCGCTGCAGTGCGCGATTGCGCGACTTGAGAATGTCCCAGGCACTTTCGTGCGCGGCGGTTCTTTATGAGAACAGTTCTGGGTGTTTATTACACACGTTGTTTGGTGGTATAAGAATGTTTTTCCTGGGCCCTCGGCGGTTGCATTTTTCGCAAGATGCCAGGGGCCTCCTCTTGGTCGGCGGGCGAAAGCAGTGTTGACGCATGGACACCGAGGCCGCAGCAGGCACGTCACGTCAGAGACCAGCCTGTCAGCAGGTGCTTCACGGAATGGTCTGATCTCCCCACGGCCCCTTGCCTTCCATTTCTGGTGAGGATGGGTCGGGGAACATTGAAAAAACACATGTGGAACCCGTACCCACCCCCCAAACCGACATTGGGGTTTTCGGGCGGGTTGGCTTGTAGTGGTTTGGTAGGTAGTCCCTGGGTGAGGAGGAGGCGGAGGAGGCGGAGGAGGCGGAGGAGGGAGGAGGAGGCGGAGGAGGAGAAGGAGGAGGAGGAGGAGGAGGAGGAGGGAAGAGGAGGAGGCCTGATGACCTCCAAACAGAGGTCGACGGCGCATGTGCCCCATGATGTCTTGCAGCAGGATCTCTCTTGCGGTGGGTGGCTGCTGCAGGGCCTGCCTCACGTGTGGTGCGAGGCTCCTCCTGCTCCATTTTGTTTCTGTATACTCATCGGTCGTTGAAAGAAGGTATTTTCTGAGCCCAAGATTCCAATCTGGTTCAGCCGCCTTCCTACTCCAAGTGTCGAGTGGCTTCCCCTCTCCACCCCTCTTCAGGGGGCGGGCGGAGACCCAATCTGCTTTCAACGCCTTCCTACTTCATGTTTCTACCTGCAAGGAGGAAAGACTGGTCTACTCTGTAAGAACGGTTTTTTGAAGGCAGATCTGCCTTCAAAAAATGTAAGAACGGTTTTTTGAAGGCAAATCTGCCTTCAAAAAACCGTTCTTACAGAGTAGACCAGTCTTTCCTTCTTCCGACCGATGGGCACTCCCGTCTCCCTCCACTCTGCCGCCCGTCCTCCTGCTCCTGCTCCTGCCACCAGGCCGCCGCAGGGGAGCACGGCCGGCCGGAGCCCGGCGCCGGGATGCTGAGCCCGCGCCCACCCGCCCCCGAAATCTGCGATCCTTGGGTCAAGTGGGGCTTTTGTCCTCCGACAGGAAAAATATTCCAAAAATAGTCCACAAATCATCCAGGGACGATTTTTGCGTATTCTCTACCATTCTGATGTACTTTTGACTATTCTCTTGCACAGGGTGTCTAGAGCTCCGACCACTTTATTTCGGCACCGCACCCCCCCCATCATAATCACCATCATCATCATCATCATCATCAGCAGCATCAGCATCATCATCATCATCATCATCATCATCATCATCCACCATCATCATCATCATCATCATCATCATCATCATCATCATCATCATCATGCGCCCCTTCCGTCTCAGCGCCCTCCCGCGGCTCCAGCGCCCGCCCAGTGCCCCCTCCGCCCCGACCACTTCATTTCGGCACCGCACCCCCCCCCCGCTCCGCCCCCTCCCCCGCGCCGTCTCAGCGCCCCCGCGCGGCTCCAGCGCCCGCCCAGTGCCGCCTCCGCCCCGACCACTTTATTTCGGCACCGCACCCCCCCCCCCCGCTCCGCCCCCTCCCCCGCGCCGTCTCAGCGCCCCCGCGGTTCCAGCGCCCGCCCAGCGCCCCCTCCGCCACGACCATTTTATTTCGGCACCGCACCCCCCCCCCCGTTCCGCCCCCTCCCCCGCGCCGTCTCAGCGCCCCCCCGCGGCTCCAGCGCCCGCCCAGCGCCCCCTCCGCCCCGACCACTTTATTTCGGCACCGCACCCCCCCCCCGCTCCGCCCCCTCCCCCGCGCCGTCTCAGCGCCCCCCCGCGGCTCCAGCGCCCGCCCAGTGCCCCCTCCGCCCGACCACTTTATTTCGGCACCGCACCCCCCCCCGCTCCGCCCCCTCCCCCGCGCCGTCTCAGCGCCCCCCCGCGGCTCCAGCGCCCGCCCAGTGCCCCCTCCGCCCCGACCACTTTATTTCGGCACCGCACCCCCCCCCCGCTCCGCCCCCTCCCCCGCGCCGTCTCAGCGCCCCCCCGCGGCTCCAGCGCCCGCCCAGTGCCCCCTCCGCCTCGACCACTTTATTTCGGCACCGCACCCCCCCCCCGCTCCGCCCCCTCCCCCGCGCCGTCTCAGCGCCCCCCCGCGGCTCCAGCGCCCGCCCAGTGCCCCCTCCGCCCCGACCACTTTATTTCGGCACCGCACCCCCCCCCCGCTCCGCCCCCTCCCCCGCGCCGTCTCAGCGCCCCCCCCGCGGCTCCAGCGCCCGCCCAGCGCCCCCTCCGCCCCGACCATTTTTTTCGGCCCGCACCCCCCCTCCCCGTTCCGCCTCCTCCCCGCGCCTCTCAGCGCCCCCCCGGTTCCAGCGCCCGCCCAGTGCCCCCCCGCCCCGACCACTTTATTTCGGTACCGCCCCCCCCCCCCGCCCGCCGCCCCCCCGCACCGTCTGAGCGCTCCCCGCGGCTCGAGCGCCCGCCCAGTGCCCCCTCCGCCCCTCCGCCCCCTCCCCCACGCGTCTCAGCGCCCCCCACGGTTCCAGCGCTCGCCCAGCGCCCCCTCCGCCCCGCCCACTTTATTTCGGCACCGCAGCCCCTCCCTGCTCCGCCCCTTCTCGGACACCGTCTCAGCGCCCCCACGGTTCCAGCGCCCGTCCAGTGACTCGCGGCCCCCCCCTTCCTTTTTGTGCAAGAGCCATGGCACACGTGCCACTTGTTTTTTATTTTTCGTCCAAAATCCGCCTGTAGGGGGACATGCCCGACCTAATCCTTGGGCCCAGCACAAGGGGGGGGGGGGGAACTTCTGGGCCTCCCAGATGGGGTCAGCGTAGATGGTGCCGAAGGAATCGCGCCGCATCGCCGATGCATCGCCGATGCGGCTTGATGCGGACGCTGAGCTCCTCCACGCCGACGTTGCCGATGCGGCGTGATCCTCTGGCCCCGTCTACTCGGACCCCATGTGGGAGGCCTGTAAGGATTAAGTTGGGCACGTCCCTCTACAGGAGAAAACTCAAACATAGTCAAAACATCGTCTGGGGGGTGACGATTTTTCTGCTATTTTTGGCTAGTGTTGAATATGCTATCTTTTTTTCTGCCCCCCCACTTTTCGCCCATAACCCGCCTGTAGGAGGACATGCCCAACCTAAATCCAGGACTGGCCGGGTGGTCTGGGGCGCCAGTGGCCCTAATGGGGCCACCGGTCTGGTGCGCGTTCTGGGAGAGGTGGCGCGAAGGTATCTCAGTGCAGGACGGTGGGCCATGCCAGTGAAGGGAGGAGAAACATGTTTCCTCCCTTCGTTGGCGCGGGGTTCGGGGTACAGTGGAGGCCCATGCCAAGAAACACCCGGCTTACCTCCAGGGTGCCCTGGGCTTCTTGGGTTTCGATGGTTTTGTTGTTGAAAGCGCGACGCTCCCACGCCAAGGTTCAATGGAGGTCATGGGGTCTCAGGGCTGGGTTTCTTGTGGAAGGTTTCTTGTGGACGGGCCCCCGTTGTAGTTTTAGAGCCACCCCGAGCCCCTCCTCTGGGGTTTACTGCACAGCCCTCGCGTTCAAAAAACTTGGGCGCAGACAAAGCGCCCCCACCCCCCCCGTGGTCCCCCTCCTCCTCCAAGGGCTGTGCGAGAGAGGTCGGAGACCCGATTCTGAGGATGCTTCGAAAAAGCTGCGCAAACAAGTATACACCCCCCCCCACCACCTGCACCCCCCCCCCCAGTCCCCAGTTTGGGAAGGGGGGTCCAGGTTGGGGTGTGGGTGTCCCTGTACTCCCATTTGATCAGTTCTGCCCTGTTCGATGCCTTCCTTCGGCGCACTGTCTAAAGGGCTTTGTTTGTAGGGGTGCGTATTGCGAGGATGTCTCCTCTGCCCTCTATCCAGACAAGTTGCGTAACACGCGTTGGGAAAACGGACAGCGGAGTTATCAATTGGTGGCATCATGAAGTATCTGCGTATCTCGATGGGCTGAAACGCAACCTCTGTATCGTCTGTGCCTTGCCCGTGTCTCAACAGCGAAGGACGCAAAGTTGAAGCGAGAGCTCGCTGAGCTTCAGGAGGAAGTGAAGGCGAAGAAGCATGACTTGTTGATGACGCTCGCCGATTTTGAGAACAACAAGAAGCGTTTTGCGAAGGACCATAGTTGACTCAGCACACGTAGTACCCGTGTGGCATTGTATAGCGACAGCTCGGCATAATAGTAGAGAGATAAGGGTAGGGGCACTTGAGTCACACGATGTGTGCTTGCTCCCTATCCTCCTTCATTTCTCCTGATATGCATCTACCCATATCTGCCCATTCCCTTTGATACCGTTTCCCATCTTCGTTCATTCCATCTCCCCCTCGGAAGAGTATGATTGGTTGGACACATTGGACTTCAAGCGATGGCTCACATCGGGGAACTATGCAGCGGGGCTTGAAGTCAAGCAGAATTGCATTTGCGTCTTTCGCATGAACTGCTGTATCGATTACTGTGGCTCGCAAACGTAAATCGTCAGCGTTCTCTTCTGGACTTGCCCTGCGAGCCCCAGGAGCGAGAAACTCGCAAGCGGACGGCAACTGTTGGTTTTGCGAGGCAGATGGTGGACACGTACTCGACGTTTGAGGACACGGCGACTCTGGCCAGCCCTTGTATCAGTCATTGCCCACTCGTTGCCGATTTGGGCCACTACTGTTTGTTGCAACGTGTCCGTCGTTATGATCGTGTGTCGTCGCCGCTAGGCTTGCGCACATGAGTTCAACCTGATTGCCACGTGTTCAAGCTTGGCGACCCTTGACGTAAAGCCGGTACGTTTTGATGTGCACGTGTATGTCTCGGCGATGTTGTTATAGTGGCCAGGAGCTCCTCGTGGCACACAACGAGCAGTCCAGCGAGGCAGGCCAAGCATTACTCGAGGGCGTCGTGCTCACGCGCGACCTTTATAGGCCAGACCGCGTTCAGAGGGCAGCGAAGAGAAGAGGGGTCAGCAAGAGCAGATTCGGGCCGAACCGTGAAGTTTGAAACATGCGGCGGCAGCGCGTATAGAACCGCCAGCGTGAGTCCAGGGCTGCTCTCAGCCAGAACGTCGCGGGGATCAGCCCACACGTGGCTCCGCCAGAGCGATGGATCTCTTGCAGGATCCTGCAATGCCAGATTTGGGCTGAGCTGGGCTCAGAAACCGCTCGGTGGCCTTACATTTTGGCTGAACCAGATTTGGGAAGCACCCAACCAAAAATCTGGGCGCGGCTAGTCTCAATTGATTGGGCCGGGTTTGAGCTGAGACAGCTTGGTTCACGCCCGATGTTTCCCCTCATTTCTCTTGGTGTCTCGTCGTCCTCCTCCTCCTCCACCTCCTCCTCCTCCTCCCTCCTCCTCCTCCCTCCTCCTCCTTGTCCTCGTCCTGCTCGTCCTCCTCATCCTCCTCCTCCTCCTCCTCCTCATCCTCCCTCAACCTGCGGGCGATGTGGCACAGCGAGTGTGCGCGACTAGAGCAAGACATGTCCGCCTCGTGGCCAGACCAGGGCGGGGGCTGAGGTGCTCAGTCGATTGCCCAGGGGCCTCGCTCCAAAGTCAGGAGCCCCCTTCCCGCAGCGACGATGTGCTCACCAGTGCCCTGGCTTGACCAGGGCTCCGCGGCCCCCCGAACCGAGCCGAATCTAGGGGAACGAACAACGACATAAACAGAAAACTCGGAGGTCCGCGCGGATTTGTCGGATCGGCGCTGGACTCCTTTCTCTGGTGCGCGGAGCGCGCCGGTGGCGGCGCCGGAGGCGATGCCAGGGGGCCCCAGGATTGAAAAACGGGTCCCGGGGAAAGGGTCCGGACTTCCAGGGACGCAGGGACGCCGTGCCG
The DNA here is from genome assembly GCA_963575745.1 of Prorocentrum cordatum. Classification (NCBI taxonomy): domain Eukaryota; class Dinophyceae; order Prorocentrales; family Prorocentraceae; genus Prorocentrum; species Prorocentrum cordatum. The sequence goes on from CAUYUJ010014592.1 coordinate 285,960, forward strand.
AAAAAGTCAGGACGTCGCATGTCTGGGGGGGCAGGTTCATCCTGCGAAAAAGCGCGCGAAGCCGAATACATGGGGCCCAAAGGTATACACCACCACCCACCTCCCTCATTCCCTTCCCTGCTCCCAGGAGAGAGGAGAGGAATAGGAGAGTGGAGGAGGGAGGGGGAATCGAGGTGGTGGTGGTGGTGGTGATGGTGGTGCATATTATTGGGGAAGCAAAAAAGACAAGGGGAATCGACGCCCGAGCGGTGGCGAGTCCCAACGCCCACCGCAGGTGTTGCAAGACCTCCGGGACTTTGTGCGTTGCCGCCCCGCCGAGGTGCGAGTGGCCGAGGGCCGCCACAAGCTTCAAGTCGGACGTGTCCCTCCACAGGAGGAATATTCAAGAATCGTCCAAATAGTCTGGGCACTATTTTTCAACTATTTCTGCATATGTTTGGGCAGTTTTTGAGTATACTTCATTTTTCGTCCAAAATCCGCCTGTATGGGGGACATGCCCGACCTAACACAAGCTCCCTGGAGCTTCCCTGGTACGATCGAAACGTCAAGGAGGAAACGGTACCCATACCGCTACCCCCTCCCTCGTTTTTACCTTGTGGGGCCTCCTGGGGGGCCCCCGTCACCACCGCTGGATTCGCTTCAAAATACGGGAGAGGTCCGGGGAATAGCGGTAATTATCGGTACTTTCTGTTTTCCCCAGAAGCGGGTACGGAAAGAAAGTGCACGAAGGCCGGCCGACAACAGCTCTTGTTCACGTTGAGTCGGGTCTCTGTTGCCGGCGTGGCCGCGAAGGTTGTCCCTGTGAGACAGGAGATGGTTTTTTATTAGTTGTACCCGCACACACCGGTCGTTGAAAGTAGGAATTCTTGGATTCCCAGATCCCAATCTATTTCATGCGCCTACCTACTGCAAAAACCGACGGGCTTTTGCTGTGCTTCGCTATATTCTCTGGGAGGACCTGGACCCAATCCACTACATCCGCCTTCCTACTTCATGCTTCTACCTACTTCTTCCGACCGACGTGCAGCGTCGGTTACGAGGGGGTCGGGCCGGGGGGCCGGCCCCTCCGAGCTCTGGCGCCGTGCTCGCAGGCACGGTGTGGGGCTGACGGGCATCGGAGAGCCCCCAGACGCTTCCAGAGGCGGCCGTCGTCATCCTCGTCGTCGTCCTCGTCCTCGTCGTCATCGTCGTCCTCGTCCTCGTCATCGTCATCGTCATCGTCGTCCTCGTCGTCGTCCTCGTCATCGTCCTAAGGCCGCCTGCCCAACAGCTGCCGCTCCGTCGGTTCTGAACAACATGTGCTGTTTGGCATCGTACCTATTTCTTTTCTGTCTGGGGCCCCCATGGCGCTCCCAGGCATCTGACGCCGTAAGTTTTTCACGTGGACCCTCGAGAGATAAGACCTTTTCCCCAGGGGCTGGCTTGTCTTCCCGAGTCGATGTTTGACGGCACAGGGGCCCGGTGAGGGCCTACAGAGGCCGAACACGGCCGAAAACCGTCGGTCATGAGAGGAGGTGGATGCGGAGGAGGAGGAGGAGGAGGAGGGGAGGAGGAGGAGGAGGAGGAGGAGGAGGAGGAGGTGTGAAACGCAGAGTGGATTGCCTGATGCAGTGAGGGAAGGCGTAGCACGAACGCCCGCTGCCGCTGCCATTGCAGATCAACTCTTAGCAGACTTTCAGGAGTCACGTGCCCAGGGCGCGCGCGTGTGTGGAAAATCTCAAGGCACGAGTCGATCTTCATCGAGCAGGCTCCGGGCGGAGCCAGGGAAGGAAGTAGTGGGATTCGCATTGATCTTGAGCCAGGTCGAGTCTTCCAGCGAGGACGATGGCGGCCAGGACGAATGCCGAGGGGAGCCAGTCAGGCGGACAGTGGCGTCGCTTGTCTGGCGGCGGCAACGACGCGGCGACGGAGTACAAGAGCTGGAGGCGCTGGATCGGAGCCAAGCTGGCCGTGGATGTCAGGCGAGGCTTGCCGCCAGAGGCGGTCGGACCGCTGGTGCTGACGCTCTTGGATGACGAGGCGGAGAAGGCCTGCGAGCACTTGGAGCTCGCGGACCTGGAGCAAGAGTTCGGGGAGATGGCCCTCTTCCGCGCTCTTGATGAGAGGTTTCCTGACAAGGAGGCCAGTGACAGGATCGGAGACGCCCTCGAGAGCGTGTTCGGGCTCACCATCGAGCGGGGAGAGACCTCGTCGGCGTACACGGGACGAGCCCGCACCGTCTTCGCGAAGGCGAGAAAGGAAGGAGTTGGGCTACCTCCGGTGGCACAGGGGTTCTTGCTCCTGAGAGGGGCGAGGCTCGGCATGGAGCGCCGCGCTGTCGTGCTGGCGGCGAGTCAGCGCCAGTGGGACTTCACGGCGATGTCAGCGAGTCGGACAGCGTACCCGAAGCAGATGCCGACGGCCAACGTGCACGAGGCGATTTCCGGAGGAGGACGAGTGGATGGAGCAGTCTCCAGAGCCGTGGGCACCTGCGGCGGAGACAGAGACGGCATCGGTCCCAGACAGCGTCGAGGCGGAGATCAACGAGCTGTTGCACGAGGACGGCCCCATCGATGAGGAAGACGCGATCGACATCTTGGCTACGTGGAAGGAGACGAGGACAGCAATGACGAGAGAGAAGTTGCAGAGAGGTTTGCCCTCCAAGGAGAACTACAAGCGACTCACGGACCGGAGCAGGTGCTTTCTGTGTAGACAGGTCGGCCACTTCAGCAAGTACTGCCCCAACCGAAAAGGACAGCAGACACCACCGAGTGGCCAGAGACGACCAGGTGGCTTCATGAAGCGCGCGTACCAGTCCAAGCCAGTGAGCCAGGGGGCCGTGCAGGTGCTGATGGTGCGTGAGAGCGGCCTGGAGATCCACTACGCGACGGACGACATGTGGAGCGAGGTGGACATCCTGCTGGCGTCATGGTCGAAGGACGGCAAGGCGTCGCTGATCACGAAGCTGACGAACGAGGAGCGCTTCCGACGGCTGGCCCGTGAGCGTCGAGATCACGACCAGGAGGCAGATCAGGACGAGATCGAGGAGGCAAACGACGAGGAGCCAGAGTCTGAAGTGTGCGCGTGCCACGCCCCCGGGTGTGGAGCGCTGGACTCAGGGCGTGGCATGGCCCTGATTGGCACGGAGACGCTGAAGAAGCACACCGAGGCGACGGGCATCGAGCCTGAGTGGGAGAATGACGTGGCGAGCATCAGGTTCAAGAGCTACGATGGCAAGCTGAGACGATCCCAGGAGGCCTGCTGGATCCAGTGGCTGTTCCCTGAGGTGAACAAGCGGGTGAAGATCCTCTGCTACGTGATCGAGGGATCCGCCGGACTCCTGATCAGCAAGCCCGTGATGAAGATGCTGCAGGCGACTCTCGACATGGCGGAGAACCAGCTCCACATCAAGCGTCTTGGAGTCAGCGTACCTGCACGTGAAGCAGAGGGCAGTGGACACTTCGAGGTCGACCTGCTGGGGAGGACGTTCGAGAATCTGAAGATTCCAGACACGTCGGTGGACGACTCGAAGCTGAGGATCGAGAAGCTGGACGGCCATTTTCAGTAGGGCCGGGCCGGCGCCCTGAGGCCAATGAGGACGTGGAGGTTCTCGGCGTCCGGGTTCCAGGCGTGATGGAGATTTCCTCACCGCCGCGGGTTGCTCCGGTGGCCCCGCAGTACGGCATGACGGACATGGGCCCGTTCGATAAGGTGAACGGCTGGGATGCCCGGGCCCCCGGGGACCTGAAGGACTTGCGGGGCCGAATCGAAACTGAGGAGCCCGAGTGGATCATCATGACACCTCCCTGTGAAAAGCTAACGGCCCTCCAGAATATGACCCCGGATAGTAAACGAGTCGACCTGGAAAAGCATCCTCGGGAAGTTCTGGAAGCTAAGAGGTGCGTTTTCGAGTGTGTTCGGATTGCAGAATACCAGATGTCCAAGGGACGGCACTTCCTCTTCGAGGCCCCTCCGACGGCTACGACTTACAACCTACGCCCCATGATACGACTCCTGCAGAATCCAAAGGTCTTCACGGGGATTACCAGTGGGTGCCGAGTGGGTCTCTGATATCCGATTTCAGGACTTCTTCTGAGCAAGCGCTGGAAGTTCGTTTCGTCCTCGCCTGAGGCCGCTCGTGAGCTGACGCCCCCGTGCTGTGGCGGCCATGCACATGTTAGGACCGAGGGCGGGAGCCCGCTACCAGGACTCGGCATGTCTCTTCCCAGGTGCACCCAGATCTACCCGACGAAACTGGTTCGTAAGATCCTTCAAGGTTTTTCCAAGGCAAACGTGATCCGGGACGGCGGGGAGGAGGCGGTGGCGCATGCTGTGGAGGACAAGGACGAGGACGGAGGCAAGGAGATCCCAAGACGACCCCAGAGTTTTCAAGCGGCCCTCCGACGGTTACACGTAAATTTGGGACATGCGACGGTGGCGACGATGATCCGACACTTACGACATGCGAACGCGAGTTCCGAGGCCATCCGACAGGCGGCGAACTTTTACTGTGATGAGTGTGCATCTCGGAAACGACCCGGCATTGCTAGGTATAGCTCCCTTCCGACTCCCCAACCACATCTGAAGATGGTGCGCATGGATGTGAAAGAGCTTCCCTACTATATTCCTGGTGAGCGTCGGAAGTGTCTAAATATTGTGCGTGATGCTTCGTCGTTCCACGTGATGGCCCTGTTCTGGGAGGGTGAGACCGAGTCCTCCTATGTATTTTTGCGCACGTATCGTGACAACTGGACTCGGCCTCTCATGAGGCCCAAGTTGCTGAAGGTAGATGCTGGCAGCGCGAAGATCTCGGTAGTGTTTCAGGATGCTATGGACAGGGACGGGACGATCATCGTAGACACGGCAGGCACCGCTAAGGAACAGAACGGGAAGGCAGAGGTGCACGGTAAGTGGTTTGAAGAGATGCTTCAGGCCATGCTAGACGAGCTTCAACCTCAGGACGAGGAGGAGTGGCTCGAGTGCGTTGCTCAGCTCCAAGAAGCAAAGAACTCGATGTTGAATGTTGGAGGCGTTTCACCATGTCAGATCGTTTTCGGCCGAAATCCAGAAGTTCCAGAAGATTTGCTTCAGGAGAACCCGAATTTGATTGCCAACAGCTGCCTGCTGCATGACCCTGTGGCTGCTCGTGCGGCCTGCATCCGCGCGATGGCTCGTCGTGTGATTTTAGCGCATAACGAGAAGAAAGCTGCTCGTGTAGCTCTGGATGATCGACCCCGGGTCCGTCGAGTGTATCAGGCTGGGGATGTGGTTGCAGTCTGGAGGAAAATGAAAGGAGCTATTGCCGGAAAGCAGTCCTCTTATCGATGGCGCCCTGGTATCTGTGTAGGACCTGTTCGAGGTAATTACTGGGTTGCTCTTCCTGGGAGTTTAGTGAAAGCATCGCCTGAACATCTTCGGGTCGCCACGCAAGAGGAACGGACCGCCTGGGGACTCGTTGAGGCCGAGCTTCGATCGACAACGGTGGATTTGGACAATCTTCAGGGTCGATACTTCGAGGACATCACCAAGGGGCCACGGCCCCCAGAGGGCCCGGAGGATGAGGAGGGGCAAGAGCATCCAGCATGGGATCATCAAGAGGAGAAGCAGCAGGAACAGCAGCAATCGAATGACGACGATCCGACTCCAGGGACGACGACCAATGCGACGCGAGGTCGTTCGGCGAGTGTTCCTTTCCAGCTCCGACTCCAGCGCCCCAGTACCCTAACTCCAGAGTGCCCGTGGGAGACCCGAGACACCCTACAGCCTCAAAGAGGAGCTCCGAGAAGGTCCACGATCGAGGTCAGTTCCAGCAGATACCGGAAGAGGAGGAGAACCTCCCAGTCCGGAAACAACCTAGGCTTGCAGGTCCACCAGGTCTATCTGATGTCGGCTGTGCTGAGATTCCTCTGGTCGACTGCGGCGCGGTCACCACCGAGGGCGACGACGAGGCCCCGATCCTGGCAGTCACGGAGACCGAAGTCTTGCTAGCTAGAGGACGAAAGGAGGAGCGTGAGAAGGACCCGAGGTGGATGACGAAGGAGGGTAAGCAGCAGGTGGAGGCGGCCTATCAGAAGGAGTACCTAAAACTAATCTCGGAGCAGAAGGCGTGGAAACCCAGGTCTCTAGAAGAATCCCGGCGACTCCGACTAGAAGTTCCAGATCGGATTTTACCCTCCAGGCCAGTTTTGACGTTGAAGACGGACGACGATGGAAGTACGGAGTTACGATGCCGCATGACGGCCTAGGTTTTTAAGGATCCGGATGTATTGGACATGGTACGCGCTGGCAAGACTCAGAGTCCGACTTTGTCTGTGACTGGTAAGGCAACTCTTTTACATGTGGTGGCCTCTGCTCGGTTTCAGCTGGTCCTGGGAGATATTCGGGGAGCTTTTCTGGAAGCTGATGCTGAATCACGTCCGAACGGGCCCGTCTTCGTGTGTCCCCCGAAAAATCATATTCCAAAGGGCCACCACCCAGAACAGCTGCGCGAGCTTGTGAACGGCTACGGCGGAGTTGACCAGCCACAGCGGTGGTATTCCACCTTTAAGCGCTACGCCGAGGAGATTGGTTTCGTGGCCCATCCTCTCGATCCTTGCCTGTTTATGCTGTTCGGGCCCGTGAGGTCCAACAAGGAAGTGCCGTCTATGCCGATCTGTATTCCTGAAGGTTCCAGATACGGGGTTCCAGGGGCTCTCTGTGGCATTTTCGGTATCCACGTGGACGACGCGGCAGGAGGAGGCAGGGGGACACGATGGGAAGATGCGATGTCTAAAATGAAGCAACGATTTCCATGGAGGAAGTGGCGCCATGGGGAAGGGGAGTTTACGGGTTCATGGCTACGACAACTGCCGGATGGTGCGATTGTGCAATCCCAAAAGCAGTATGCGGAAGAAATGAAGCCAGTAAAACTCAAACGGAACGCCCCAAACGACGGCAAGGCACTTCCAGGAGAGATCTCGGCCCTTATTTCAATGAATCAGGCTGGTAATTGGCTGGCAGGTCAGTCTCGACCGGATTTATCATGCCAGGTCAGCCGCAACCAGCGGCTGATGCCGCACCCGTCTGTGAACGAGATAAAAGATGCCAATATGCTCATGCGACGTGCCCGGCAGCATAAGGATCTTACTGTTCGCTTCTTTCCGATCCCTCTGAAAGATATTCGCATGATGATCCACACCGACTTTGCCAAAGGAGAGAACGACGGTCTTAGGAGAACCCAGGGAGGCTATGTGCGGAGCGTGACCGACCCCAGTATGCAGAAAGGTGAAGTATCACCTTGGAACCCTCTTATCTGGAGAAGCTACCGGCTCAAACGAGCCATGGGATCGTCCTCGGGCGGGGAGGCATCGGTACTATCGGACGGAGTGGGACATATGGAATGGGCGATGTGTTTCTTCGCGGGGACTATGTTTCCACAGTTTACTCTGGAAAACCGGTACGAGTTTCTCAGGAGGTTCGAGGCTATCGCCATCGTCGATGCTAAATCCGCCTATGATCATATAAACAAGATTGGGTCTCCAGGGGCTCTCGAGGATAGGCGATGTGCGGTGGAGATGATGATTGCCCGGCAGGCCCTCCAGAGGTTCAAGGGGTGCCTTCGGCGGGGGCCCACATCGTTGATGTTGGCGGACGCTCTCACGAAGGAGAAGGCTGATGCTCATGATCTTCTCAGAGCATGCATACGATCAGGTGTGTATCAGTTGGCAGATGAGTCATTGACGTTGGAGTCAGCGGCTGCTGAACGTGAGCGTCGCCGCGTCCGTAGGGAGCTTTCCTCAAGCCATGCCGGAGCACCTCAGCCCCCAGTGGAGCACGTCTCTTGCGTGGTGTGCGAGATGGTCGGAGTGAGTGCTATCGGAGATCCTGACAGTGTGCGCAGCTTGCTCGATAGCCTGACGACAGTGGGAAACCCATACCCGACGATAGTCAAGTGTGTGTCGTCGTCTAGGAAGATGTCTGTGACCATTCCGGCGATGGTGCTGGACTCTGGCCTCACCGGCGCGACGCGCGGCATGAAGGTGACCCTGTCGTACCACAACCGTACGAACTACATCCAGGTGGGCTGTCCGGCGACTGTGGAGGACGCGATGGTGCTGCAGCTGGCCGAGCTGGAGACGAGGTACGCCCAGAAGGTGAAGACGCCGAAGGTGAAGATGGAGATTCCTCAAGGATGCGATCTTGTGGAAGATGTTCTCAGGTTCCCACCGTGGGAGACCGAGGGCAAGGGGACTGCCCGGTCCAGTGTGCTGAAGGAGGAAGAGGAAAGGCTCGTGAAGCTTGAGCGCGTCGAGATCCCGAAGGATAGCATCGAGTACAAGGAGTCGATCGAGGCTGTCGCAGTGGCTGTGACGGTGGAGATGAGCAACTACCCGGAGCAGAGAGATGCCATTTTGGCGGCGCTGGAGAGTTCGTTCGGCCTGTCGATGACGAAGGTGGAGGCCGACGATTGATCAGGACCATGGTCAAGCGGATCAGGCATCAGGCAACTAGAATTTTGAGTGAATGTGAAATGCAGAGTGGGTTGCCTGATGCACTGAGGGAAGGCGTAGCACGAACGCCCGCTGCCGCTGCCATTTCAGATCAACTCTTAGCAGACTTTCAGGAGTCACGTGCCCGGGGCGCGCGCGTGTGTGGAAAGTCTCAGGGCACGAGTCGATCTTCATCGAGCAGGCTCCGGGCGGAGCCAGGGAAGGAAGTAGTGGGATTCGCAGGAGGAGGAGGAGGAGGAGGAGGAGGAGGAGGAGGAGGGAGGAGGAGGAGGCTGTCGGGAGGAGGAGGAGGAGGAGGAGAGAGGAGGAGGAGGAGGAGGAGAGGAGAGTAGGAGGAGGAGGAGGAGGAGGAGGAGAGGAGGAGGAGGAGGAGGAGAGAGGGAGAGTAGGAGGAGGAGGAGGAGGAGGAGGACGAGGACGAGGACGAGAGCATGAGGAAGAGGATGATGAGGAGGAGGAGGACCACGAGGACGAGGGGGAGGAGGAGGAGGAGGAGGAGGACGAGGAGGAGGAGGAGGTAGGGCTTGTTCACGTCTAAGTGACCGACCCGCCCAGACGGCGCGCCAGGGCCACGCTCGAGAAGTTTGACCTCAAGCCGCTGTCCG